>CM035426.1:47844216-48159216 GCA_020310875.1 Ceratopteris richardii | reverse complement strand
AGTTTAAATCAGTTGTAACCTAGTCTAACCCCTACTTTTTGAGATAGAGGATCCGGGGGTACTATGCCCATTCATTTGAACAGTTATACTTTCTAAGTTAAAGCTATACTTTCTAAGTTAAAGCTAAAGGAGTAGATACGTGCCAAGCCTCGCTTTTTTTTTTTAAGGAGACTTGGATGGACACACCAAAGTACAAGAAGGCCCATGGGACCCCCCAAATCCCACAATACAAGGGAGGAGTATGCCACTAGTCCCATTCACTTGTAACTTTTCTTCTCTATTTTAATTAAAGTCCGGGAGAATAGGCTAAGGCCGAACTTCCTTTTATTAAAAAAAAAAAGTACAAGAAGGCCTGAAGTTTAAGGTATAAGAAACTATGGCAAACAACTTGCACCATGATAGAGAACATCATGAGCTTCACCCAAATCCATTGGCCACAAACCAATGGCCTCAAAGCTATAAAGCAATGAAGTCTCAAGTAAAAAATCCTTCTCGCCGTCCAAGTTCCAAGCTCCAACTTCCAACAGCTTGCACGCTGACACACGTGGGAGCAAACGCACGCACGTACAAAGAGAGAGAGAGGTTTGGCTTATATTATGTCGTACTTCGTTGAAAATGGGAAATCCTGCACGTGATATGTCTAATCGCCATCATGCGTTTATTAATGTCCAATACAATCATTCAATAATTGTACTTGTAGAAAAGGGGGTTTCATGGGTACTATGCCCTTCCTTGTACAGTTGCAATTCAAAGTTAAAGTCTGGAGGAGTAGGCCTCGGCTGAACCTCCATTAAAAAAAAAAAAAAAAAAAAATTGTACTTGCGGAAAAAGGACATGATAAGTGCCGGCCAACTTGACCAATATATGAGGTAAGCAAAAATGATTTTTTCTTTTAAATAAAGAAGTTAGCTTGAAGCCTAATCTCCCTTGCTTTAATTAGACCGAAACAACTCTCTCTTCTTTGAATTACACTCAAAGAACAATTGTACATGTGAAAGGCATAGACTGCCAAAAGACAAAACCGAGAAAGAACTACCCAAAGGCATCTTGTTTTTAGTGGCCTGCACTTGTCAACCAAGATTAGGCTTGCCTATGGCCCATACAATGTTCATCATCCCAAAGGGAGGGTTGAAAACATGACCTCTGCCTCAACTAGAGGTGAAAGCCCAACCGATTCACCTACAATGTGCAGACAATATGGAAATAAGTTAAGTACAGGGTGGCTGAAACTTCTCTTCATGCATTTTGAAAGCCAATGGAGAGAGTAACGGCCCTTGCATGTGCATATATAAAATTTTATTCTCGTCTATTATCTATATCCAAACGTGTACAAACAAGGAATAAATTTCACCAAATAGGTTTTCTAGATTATCTTTGATTATTCTTATCCTTTTGATAAAATGTGGGTGCATCATCCCACTTATCATGGTTGGGTTTCTCGAATAAATTTTGATTTGATCCCCATAGACCTTGATGTTGCAACCTCTCAACACTTAGCCTTATCCTGAGGGCTTCACTAATTACCCTGCACTCAAATGGCTTTGTTACTTAGTATGGCTTGGTTTGCATTAAGAAATTTGGTGAATATGTCATCCATTTGGTATTTAAGAAATTTGCTGAAAGTGTCATCCATTTTATAATAAGTATTTATGTAATAAAAATCCTGTTTTTTGCAAAAACTTCTCTCTAATGAAATGGTAGTGCACCTCTATATGCTTCCCACTTTTATGGAACTTTGGGGTTGCTTGATAACAAATTTTTATATGTTGTCAATAGAAAAAGGAGATTGGTCCACTTTGACTAGGCAATGGATGAGTCTTCGGGACATTAGGGGAAAAATGAACCTTGCATGGGCCTTCTAAGGATCCCTAAGCTTAATTCTGTTCTTGTTTAAGGGGATAAAGTGCATTTAATAGGTCACCTTTTAGTAGGCTAGAGTAGGCTTTTTTTAGGCTTTACTAGGCCTCTCTCTTTCTTCTTCTAGAGAGAGAGCAAGAGAATCCACTTTCCACATCATCAAACTCGTGCATGTATTTGAATAAAGAAATGATAACAATCAAAGGTACCCCTAGTACATTTTATTTGGTGTCGAAGTTTTATTGCATTCAAGTGTTATATTAAGGTTATGTTTTCTCTTTTGTGCAAATTGTAATGATAAGTTAAAGTTCATACTAAAGCTTGATGAGTGCCAAATCATAAAGGGTCGGCGATTGGAAAGGTTGAGTGTGATGCTAATGAATGAAGTTATGGACCATGCAATGAGTTATGAAACTTTAAGATCCACTTCCCATTTTATTTACAGTGTGCAATCAGAGAGAGATAAATGGTGGTTAGGTGCTATGGAAGTTCCCAAAGAAACAAACAATGTTATTTCGTGGATTTTTAATAGAACTCCATGGATTACAAAAGTAATCTATTCTCAAATACATGGGCAGAAGCTTTATGTAGATAATATATGTGATTTTGAGGTAGAGTGGCATTTGGGTGGAGACCTTAAGATTATAAAATGCAATTTAGGTTGTAGACAATGGGCATCTTCTCTCTCTCCTTGCCCATATTGTACACAAGGTTACAAAGGATCTAAGAGAGAGTCTAAACCTACAAGGGCGTTGATGAGAGTTGATGACTCTGAAGAAATTAATGAAACGGACTCATGGAATTGTAGGGAATGGGAGATATCACTTTTGAGATGTCCAATGTTTCAAGAACCGACTCGTGATAAAATAAGCAATGATTGGAACCCCATTATGCCATTTCCATCAGTCAATGTTCACTTTTGTACTTTGCATGCATTCATGAGGATCTTTGATAGGCTTTTGAAGCTCCATGTTGAATATGCATTTGCAATGAAACCATTAGAGAGGTCTACAATAGCAATCCAAAAAAGAGAAGATCTTTTGAATTCTATTGCTTGACATGGTGGTCATGTATCTTTAGTTGTTAAGAAGTATGGTGAGTCTCAAGAGATTTTACAACAAGTTTCAATGAATGGGAAGAAGGCAAGACATTTCTTTAAAAGAGATGTGAATAGTCAAGATGATGGGAAATGGGAGCTTTGGAATTGTTGGAACATCAAGCTTACACTGTGCTTGAGGTGGATTTTGATCTACATCAAAAACTATCGCTTGGATAACGGCAAAAGAATATCCGTTGGAGAGTTCTTTTACCTATGCTCATTTATTGTATTTTTTTGAGAGATTTTTGATGGTTCATTTACCATTGTAAAAGCCTTGAGCTTTACACATGTACAAGGATACAAAGAGAGCCTAAATGCCATGAATTTGTGGTGGTTGATTTGCATTCAATCAAGCAATAAATCACTTAAAAGTAGATCAAAATAGACTTCACTTTTCCTAGATTGTAAGAAAGTGAATTGATTCCCTCCAACAACCATTCCCACCTTCATTTGAATTCAAAATCCACTTGTAGAAGTCATGGAGCACTTCTAGAGTCTATATAAATCACTTGTACAGTACATGGAAGCAATATACGTACACTTGTGACCATCATTGTCTTGCTCCTTCAATTTTCTGCATCATCTTCTTCGCCAACAGTAATCGTGCAGAGGTTGTTTCTCTTTGTACAGAGCTCTAAATTGAGTGCAAGATGGCTCATTGAAAAGGTATTTGTCTAGTTTATTTCAATACATTTCCATAGCATTTTGTTTAGTAGATTGGGAGAAATCTCAGTTTTTCTGTCTTGGGGTCAATCTCTACGTATTCCTCAAAAATAGGAAGTACCACTGTTGAGTGTCTGATTCATTCCTATAGCCTAATTTTCTTATACCTTATACTTTTGTGCATTATGTACACTTGACCCTATGTGTATCACTCCCATAAAAGGATTCTTTTCTAATTATAATCACGCTGGTCGCTATGAGCATTTGAAGTTCATGTCTCTTCCATAGATAGTAAGTTTTTTGAGCTAGTCAACGTGCAAACCTATTTGTTTTGTATCGACTCCTTCTCCTTGATGCCCCAAAGTACATAGTGCATTTATTTGCAATTATCCCATGCCTATAAGGTCTATTTGAGTCTCCATAAGCTCAAGGGTTGGTCTTGTGGTGGTTGGTTCGACCAAACTTCATCGCTTCGAAACGCACTTTTCTACCTCCTACAAGCTTCTCCAAGTTTTTTCAGTGGTATCAGAGCTAGATCAAGATAGGTAATGGTTTTCCCTCAATGATCAAGAAGTTTGATCGATACAACTATGCTGCTTGGAAAATCAGTATGGAGGCCTATTTGCAAGGAAGAAATCTTTATGGAATTGTAGCAGGTGATGAAGCTATGCCTATTCCAAGATCCAAAGGAGGACCTACACAAGAGGAGACAAATAAACTCACACTTTAATGTGCAAGGAATGCTCAAACAAGGTCCTACATACTAAAATCTATCTCTGATTTTCTATTACCACATATTAGAGGATGCAAGACATCTCAAGAGACTTGGGATGCCCTTGAGACTTTCTTTTTTGCTAGTACCAAATCAAGAAAGAATCATCTTTGGAACGAGTTCAACCAAATGAAGAAGACACCTAAACAAACCATCATAGAGTTTGTTAACAAGGTCAAGGAGGTTGCAAATCAGTTAGCATCCATTGGAGAGCCGAAGAGGCTATCATGAGGCAAATTCTCAATGGCATTTGAAGTGATAAGCAATGGCAATCCTTCACGATGGCATATGATCTCATCATGGATGTGCAGATTCATGACTTCAACATCTTTCTTGGACAACTCTTCAATCAAGAGGCCAACAATAGCATAAAGGAAGGTAACTCCTATCATGGTAATTCAACTAGTGTTGTATATGCAAATAAGAAGGATAAGAAGCAGAAAGGCAAGAAGAAGGAATAAAATAAAGAAGAGACTTCCCAAGCCAACTTCGCAAGCAACAGCAAGCGGAAAGGGAAGAATAAAGGACCAAAGCAAGAAAAAGCCAAAGATGAGAATGTTCAACCTTGTGCCATATCAATAAGACCAACCACACCACTCAAAATTGTTGGTTCAATGGGAAGACCTAGAAAGGAAGTGGAAGAGGTGGATATGGTAGCAATAGAGGCAGAGGTGGACACAAATTCAACAATAACAATAGAGGCTATAATAGAAGGGACAAAAAAAATTATTGAAAAGATTAACCACATGAAGAATCATTGCTTCTTATGAATCTAAGCCACAAAGAAGGTAAAAAAGATGATCATTTGTTCTACATAGATTCAAGATGTTTGAATCATGTTGCAGGCAACATTGCTCGTCTATCTGATTTGGAAAGTCCAAAGCATAGACATGAAGTGCAAACATGGGATGACACAAACCACAATGTGGAGAAGATTGGTAATGTCAAAGCTTCCAAACATTCTGAGTAAGGTTCTCTATGTACCCACTATCACTAAAAACCTAATGAGTGTAGGCCAAATAGTTGAAAAAGGATTGCAAGTTAGGTTCACCCATCATGGAGCTTTTGTGGAAGATCCATGTCAAGGCTTCAAGAAGATAGCCAGAGGTAAGAAGCATGGTAGGCTCTTTACTTTTGAAGTAGGAGAAACGAGGAACATAGCTCTATTCACTTTTGGGTCTCAAACCCTAAGTGAGATTGAAGTGTGGTATAAGAGACTTTCTCATGTGAATGAAAGAACCTTGAAGGATATATGCAAGGATCAAAGTGTTCTAGGACTGCCAAACATATCAAAGCAACACATGATCAACTGGTGTGATGCATGTCAGATTGGGAAGGCACAAAGACAACCATTCAACCACAAAGGCTACAACCACAATAACTTATTAGACTTAGTACATACAGATGTATGGGCATCAAGTCAAGAACCTTCATTCGCAGGATCAAGGTATTATGTCTCATTAGTAGATGGACTGTTCTATACCTTATCAAGAGTAAGAATGAAGTGTTTGATTGCTTCAAAAAGTATCTCGCACATGTGTAGAATCATACAGGTAGATCACTCAAGAAGCTCAGATCTGATGGAGGCGGAGAATACTTCTCCCAAGAGTTGGATGAGTTCTTGTAGGACAAAGGTATCAAAAGGGAAGTGACTACCAGGTACTCTCCTCAACTAAATGGAATTAAAGAGAGGAGAAACAAGACACTGGTTGGATCAGCCAAAACAATGGAAAACCTAGTCTTGGACATTGCAAGGTTTTTGGTTGTTTAGCTTATGTTCATGTACCATCTCAAATAAGAGGTAAGCTAGATGAAAGGCCAACAAACGCAGTGTTTATTGGATACGATTCAACTAAGATGGATTACAGAAGTAATCAGTTGTTAATTGAATGTGGAATTGAGAAAATTAAAAAGGGCCTCTGTACTATCAGACCCCTGTCCATCCCAAGAACCCAGAAATGAGATTAAAAGGGCTTAACAGAAAGCACTTTTAACACTCGCATTGTCTATGGGAATATGGAAACGGAATTGGAACAAACAATAGGGGAAGAGCAATACTCAATGTAAGTAATGGAGAATAGTAACCATCAGTTGAAGAAGTGATATATGCAGGTTACTCGTTCCCATGAGTTGTACCCAAAGTATAGGAGAGATCAACATCCCTGGGCAGTTCCAAACTTATTGGGAACACCCCTTGGTGGTAGAAGTACAAGATAACTAAGTCTAGTTGCAAAAGGCTCGGCGCAGCCACCCAATAGTGATTCCGGTGGCAGTTCGATAGAACATGACGAGATTCCAGTGAATTCCGGTGCGAGTCTAGTATCTTTTGGAGAAAGTACAACGATTTCTGGTTGTACAGAGACGTAGTGCGGAGTCAGTTCCGCACTATCTGTTCAGAATTCAGCCATTTCCGATGACATGTTCGTGTTATCGGGTGAGAACGTTTTCCGTGATAGTGTAGCATGGTCCGGTGAGACTCCGACGTGTTTCGGTGAAAGTTCGGTATCACTTGGTGGCAATTTGAAGTTTTTCGGTGACACTGCGGTGCTGCCTGGTGGACACTTATTGCATTCACCACTTTTTGGTACAAGTCTACCTACTTTTGATACCAAAGTTGAGGAAAGGCTGCTAGAGTTGGAGTTCAGCAATCGGTTCAACGACATTTTTGGATGAGAAAGTGAGCAGGTTGACCATCCAGTCCAGGAAGCTCACGAGAAACTTCCCCTAAATTCAGGGAATAGCCACGCCAGTAACAATAGCACCATGAGTGGCTCACAACAACAGCAACCAATACCGCCACAGCCGCAACCGCAATTTCAGCAGCAACAACAAAAGCAGCCACAGCCAGTCATTCCACCTCAACCGGTCCCAACCGGAGTGACCTATATGAAATTCGGTGGATTTCCGGGGGATGACCCTGATGCACATGTTCGCACATTCGAAATTAGTTATGCAGTGTTGAACCACCCACCAGATCCGACGTATAAGGCCATAGTGTTTCAGGCCACATTGGTTAATGAAGCAGCGAGGTGGCTGACAGAATACGATATTAATCATTTTGGTAATTATGACGATGTGAAGGATGCATTCCTGCAGAGGTTTCACTTGAAGAAGAATCCTGTAGAAATTTTTCACTATTTGCAAAACAATCGGTAGAAACTATACCAGAGTGTCCAAGAGTATGTGACACTGTTCAGAACTCACTTGTGGCAGCTTAGTATGATTGATGCCTTAGATATAGTGAATCATCCAACAGCAATTCCAACAGCAGGTCAGCCCCGGATCTGCATGTACTCCAACAACTGCGACCATACAACCCGAGATGGATCCTACGGTGGATCATACGGTACCGTTGATCACCGTTTGGTATAAAAACCAGAGGATTACACAAGTTTTAATTGATGGAGGATCTGGAGTCAATATTGCAATAGCTGCGCTTTGTAGGAAACTAGATTGGACCCAAATTGAACCAGTGCAGTTCTTTGTGCGAATGGCAAACCAATCTAGAGTCCATCCGGTGGGACTAGTATGCAATATTCCTATAACCCTACAGGGAACTACATTTAAAATGACTTTTGTAGTCCTGGAGTTACCCGAATCTAGCCTTGACTACAACTTACTCTTCGGTCGACTATGGCTAAAGCAAGCCAAGGTCGTGCAAGATTGGTCAGCTCAAGAGTTAATTTTTAAGAATCATCACCGTAAATATGTCATTACATTGGATGCTATGCAACCTTGTGAGCTACACGCATGCCCATATGTAGCAGAGCCAGTCCATATGTTGGATGGGCTATCTGATGATGAGGGGGAGGCTTTCCTCAAGACAAATAAGGACCTCATTGCATTAGGAACTGTAGACTTACAGTCGGTAGCCGATAATTGGAGTTCGGTAGCTTGTACGATCGTACTACTGGCCAGAGGAGCAGAATCAGATGAGGACACAACTATGGATGAATCGACATCACACCAACTGTTGCAACCAGCTGAAGACTTGGAAAAGCCTCGACAATTCTATGTACCGGAGGATCAGCTGGTCACGTACAATTCGGGAGATACGGTTAACCCAAAACCAGTGAAAATTAAGGTAGGATTAGTAGACAAATTCCAAGAGGATTTGGTGCAACTCTTGTGTGAATTCTAAGATGTCTTTGCTTGGGATTACAGAGACATGAAGGGTCTTGACCCACAAATTTATCAACACAGGGTGGTGTTGAAGCCAGATGTGCGGCCCTTCAAGCAATCCAACTACCAAATGAATCCGCATTATGCAGCCTAGGTAAAAGTAGAGCTAGATCGCTTGTTGAAGGTTGGATTCATTGTTCCCATCGAACATGTAGAGTGGATCTCGCCAACAGTGATAGTGCCTAAGAAAAATAAATAGTTACACATTTGTGTCGACTACCGGAAGCTTAACGCAGCCACCGTACCGGATCCGTTTCCTCTTCCTTTTCTAGATACGATGCTCGATGAGGTAGCAAGTCACGAAATGTATTCTTTCTTGGATGGTTACAGTGGACACAACCAAGCAAGGATGGCGAAACAGGATATACGGAAGACGGCATTCATCACTAACTGGGGCGTCTATGCATGCACTGTAATGTGGTTCATTTTGCAGAACGCTCCGAGTACATTCCATAGATGTATGCAGGAAGTGTTCTCACCTTACCTGACAAAGTTTATGCAAGTCTATTTGGATGATTTTTCATTATTTGGCGATACTTTGGTGCACTTGTATCATTTACGGGGCTGTTTTGAAAAGTGTCGGGAGTATCGATTATGTTTGAATCCTACCAAATCGGTCTTTGCGGTCTCCTGTGGGAAGCTGCTTGGTCATATCATTTCCAAACAAGGAATACAGGTAGAACCTGATAAGGCAGCAGTAGCGTTGGAGGCACCAGTCCCAAAGACACCCAAAGAAGTTATGCAGTTTCTTGGCCAGATCAAGTGGCATGGCAGACACTTACGGTGGTTGGCTCATCTGGTGAAGCCACTCAACCGACTTATGACCAGCACCCTGCGTAAGTACGAATGGATTAATGAGTCTCAAAGCGCATTTGATCATTTGAAGGTCCTACTGACATAGGCTGCGATCCTGCAACTGCCTGATTCGGAACGTCCATTCTATGTATTTGTGGATGCGTCCGACATAGCGATTGGCAGTGTGTTGATGCAACAAACCAAAAAATGGTTTCCACCAGTGTACTATGCGAGCCGCAGATTAGCTCCTGTAGAGAGAAATTACTCCGTGATAGAACGGGAGTGCCTTGCTCTGGTATACTCTGTTAAGAAGTTCCGGCATTACTTGCTGGGATGAAGATTCACTTTCCATGTGGATCATGCTGCACTGGTGTATTTGGTTTTACTATTACAGGAGTTTGATTATGAAGTTATTCACCAACCAGGTACGGCACCTGTCTTGGCGGACTTCTTATCTTGTTTGGATTCTGGTGAGACTCCGGTAGGTATCGATGACACGTCACCGGGTGCTGAGGCTGTGAAGGAGATAGAAGAAGCTACTAGAGCTACAGCCTATCAATCTCCTTCGTCACCAAACGGATGCTGAGGCTGTGAAGGAGATAGAAGAAGCTACTAGAGCTACAGCCTATCAATCTCCTTCGTCACCAACCGCTGACGTCCAAGCAGATGTAGTCACGGTCCAAGCAGATGCAGTCAAGCAATTGATTGGCAATGCTGAGGCTATTACCAAAGCTGCTGTGGAAGATAACCTGATTGAGATCGGAATAGTTTTAGTCCCAACCGCCCTTATCCCTCTTCCTCTGCCAACTACCAGTTCTGAGCCTGTTGCAATTCTTCCTGGTGCACCCTCCGCTGCCATTCGCGAGGCATCAACACATCAGTTATCCTCTCCCGATTACTCTCCCCCACCATCCCCTCATCTGCTCTCCATCTCATCATCACAACCCCCTCCTTCTCTTCCTCCCCCAGAAATGATGTTCACGGAACTAGCATCCATGGGTCAACTTCTCATCCACTTCTCCCGACAATTACCCCTCCAGATAAAGATCGCAACTCAGAACATTCAGCAGCAGTTGCAGAGTCAGGTGGACTTTCTCGAAGCCGATATTGCCCCACTCCAAGAAGAAGTTCTGGCCGCCAAAGCAGAGAGTCATTCATTGCATGATCAAATTCAGCAACTTCAACAAAAATTAGCGGAAAAGGATAACCTGATGCTAGCGAGACACCAAAATCACTAGGCCGAAGCAAGAACTTACTGACAAAACAGATGCCATGACTGCCTTAGGAAATGAGCTTCATAGTACGAGGGATGCCCTCAGCGTTTTAGAAGAAGCTTCCCAGTCCCTTGCGGCCAATGTGCTTAAAGCAGAAGCTGAGTTACACAATGTTACTGAGCGATGGTTTCAGAGAGATCAAGAGTTCACGGAGGAAATTGCTAGGTATTTACGGTTGAAGAAAGAACTCGAAGGTGTGCAGAAGGAGAGAGATTCTTATTATAAAACTATCCAGTATCAAGCTCAGGAGCTAGAAAGATGAGAAAAACAATTAGGCGCTCAGGCTGATAGGCTTTCTAGAATTGATGCAGAGATCGTTGAGATGAAGCTAAGAAGAGACGCTGCTATCGCTAATGACTTCTACTTACAGGAAGCCTTTTTGCAAACACAAATAGAATCGCTCATGACTCAAGTCATCACTGCCAGTTCTATTAGAACTGATGCCCAACTGATTGAGTCGGACATTTTGAAGGATATGTTGGACTCATTAAAACAAAAAATTACCCAAACATTTAAATTAGCTCGAACTTTGTATATCCAGGGCATTATTGATGAGCCTTGATGGTAATTTTCAGTTTTGGGTTCGAGTCCACCGTGCATGCCAATGTTAGCCGTCGGATTGGATCTCTATGTAATTTTACTTTTTTCTATATTCGCACGCACCGAAAAGGCGTGGCGAAAAGATGTAACCTTCTTTGAGTAATAAAAAGGAAGCATGGCATTCTTCGGCTGAGAGAGGAATCGCCAGACTATCTGTCTGGGCGATTGCATTGGAGATGTTGTGTTGCAGATTTTGAAGAATTCTAAGTACTGAGTACTGTGCTTGATTATTAAGTCAGTAATTAGTCATTAATCACCATAACATTGTGATTAATTGTAACAACTCTGTGCAAATTCGTCAATGTTCATACGCATGGTAGATGCATTACGTAGTGATAACTGTTGAAGCGGAAGTAATCAGTTGTTAATTGAATGTTGAATTGGGAAAATTAAAAAGGGCCTCTGTACTATCAGACCCCTTTCCATCCCAAGAACCCAGAAACGAGATTAAAAGGGCTTAATAGAAAGTTCTTCTAACAATACTAAAACTCGTTGTTTCATAGTGGAATTTCCTAGGTGGAGGGATAGTGTATCTTCTCCAATGCATTCTATAACTTGACCTCCTACACCTACCATGTGTGCTTTAGTAGGTGTTATAGTCGTTTGAAGATGCGTGATGACTGTACTTCATATGCAACTGAGTGCTGCTCATGAATCTATTAAGGCATCTATTAGTTGATAGTCTATCGTTCCAATTCCTAGGTTTAAGTACGGCTGGGATATGCTGATGTTGTCCGTGTTGGGTTTATGAACTTGATAGTTAGCCATGGGAATAGGCTCTTCTCCTTGTAGTTACCGTTCATCCCTTTGCCTTATCCACTCTTTCCGTTTCTTGATATGCTCTAGGGCTTCTTACCTCGCTTCCTCTCTAATCCTCTCTTCCTCCCTCTTTCTATTATGCGCACCCACAAGTCGTGCTAACATGTGGTCCATCAATGGCTCCATGTAACGTTTTACTCGACATCCACTTATGTAGTTAGACAGAACATCTCCATCCAGAGTAGCTAGATTAACTGCTCCGCTCGTTGAGATCCTATTGATTATTAGGGGTCCATATCCACGCTTTTGTAGCTTCTTGGCATGTTCCTTCAAGGTGTAGACCAGAACTAAATCTCCTTCTTTCAATCCTTTGTCTTTGACGTGCACATCATAATATGCCTTTTGTCTTCTCTTGACCGCATAAAGTCCGGCAACAGCTTGTATTCTTGTCTCGTGTAGCTTCTCGATTTGATCTCGTTGCTTGGATATTTCATGCCCCGTCCATTCATATTGTTGGGCTACTCTTAAGGTTGGCACTAAGAAATCAATTGGCAGGATTGCATTCTATTCATACACTAGATTAAATGGGGTAGTTCCAATGGAAGTCTTGTACGCGACTCGGAAGGCCCAAATCGCATGATGCAATTGTTTGTCCCAATCTTACCTTCCACTATTGACTATCTTTGTCAATACAGTGCATAACAGCTTATTGGAACTTTCTGCTTGACCATTGGCTTGAGGATGATATGGGGCTGATTTTTTATGGATCACCAAGAACTCATTCATTAAGGACTCTATTACTTCATTAATGAAATGCGTCCCTCTATTACTCACTATTTCTATAATTGGTAGTCCAAAGCGAGTAAAGATATGCTCAAAAAGGAACTTAGTAGTGGTATGAGCATCATTTTTTCTAGTAGCCTTTGCCTCTACCCATTTAGTCAAGTAATCAGTGGCTACTATTATGTATTCAGCATGTGACCCTTTGGCTGGCGGATTATTGGGTCCTATGAAATCAATACCCCATTTAGAAAATGCTCTTGCACAAACCATGGGTCTCAATGGCATGTCATCTCATCTAATCGGATATTTAGCCCTTTGGCAAGTCTCGCAACTTTGCACATAGGTTTCTGCATCCATATGTAGTGTTGGCCACCATAAGCCTACAAAGAGGATCATTTTTACAGTTCTCTCAGCTGAAAAATGTCCTCCTGTGGCACCTGATTGTGCCATTTCTAATATGGGTAAGTATTCTCCTTCATGCACACAGTGGTAGGTGATTGTCTTTCCCCCTCTTGAATAATTGTCTTCCCATGATGACATAGTCTTTGCTCATTTCCTCTAGGGACCTTTTGTTGCTAAGCTAATTCCTTCCTCATGTTCTCATGTATTTAGAAATTTCACTAATGTCTTGTTGGAGCAAGTCTATGACAAGCCTAAGTATTGGCTTGAGTCCCACAAAGTCTTAGAAGAAGCTTTAAAAAGAAGACTATGTAAAGTTCACTTGTGAACTACCTCTTGTAATTTTTTGAAGAGTTTACTTAATGTAAAAGTAAGAGAATCTTAAGTGGTTGAGTCCACATGATCAAAAAGGGAAAGAGGAGCCACAAATTCGTGATTTGTGGTAGGTAGAGAATCAAATCAATCATTGATTGATTGGAGAGTGATTGAGGGAAGTTAGCCTCCCAAACTCAACTATAAATAGATGGCAGTTTTAGTCGTGGTTAGAGAGACCTATGTGAAGACCTCCAAGAGCTAAGCTTTATGCCATATCAAGGTGTGATTACAAGGCACACATATGTATCAGTAAGTCATTGTATTGTACAAGCAATATACTTTCATTTTCATGATCATTTGGGTTCATATTTCCATGTTCTTGTGAAGTGTACTACTCACTACCATTACTCTCAGTTTTTCTCAGTTAGCTTGCAGAGATGTTTTCTCTGAGCTTGGTGCATCATTTTCAGTGATTTAACTTGGTAAAGTGAGCTCTATAAGTCTACTATATGCTCACAAATTTTCATGTCATTTGGATGTTGCAATCTTCAGTTATGTTCATTTGAAGTCAACAGGGTCTGTTCATCTTCACTTCTCTGTCAGGTACCCGACTTTTTCACTCATCTTGTCAGAGGTATTTCTGAGTGGTTACTTATCCAACTTCAGTGATTTAAAGCTTGTTAAATTCAACTTACTGTCTAGTAGAATCATACAAATTTTCATAATCATTGAATTCCTACATTTTGAGTTATGATGATTTTTCTGCTCACTGGTCTCAAACTGTAGCAGCCCGTGAAAATCGGGATGATGTCATCACTTGTTAAAACTCATTCTCAGTGTGTGGTTTATTATTTTTGATGCGATTACTCTTGAAAGTTAGCTCTTTAAGGTAACTAGACTTCCCCAAGAGGAATTAAGCTAATTGCTGCTGTGCTCAGAGAATTATGTAAAACACTAGACAGGTGTATGAACCAAGAATAGCAAGTTTTCACCTCTGAGTTAACTCCAACTTATCTGTTTTGATCTATCTTTTTGAGATTGATCTTCCAAGGTACATAGGGTGTCTAATACATCCATTGGCAAGCTAAAAGGGCCCACCATATACTCGTGGAGTTCATTTGGTTGGTATAGATCAAGGAATTTGCAACACCTCTTCATCTTCAAGCACATACCTATCCATCTCTTCAGAGTGGTATCAGAGCAAGGTTGGACAACATGGCAGATGGATTTCCTTCATCAATTGACAAATTAGACAGAGGTAACTACTCAGCTTGGTCATTAAGAATGGAAGCCTATCTCCAAGGTAGAAGTTTATATGATTATGTGGCTGGAGATGAAGTTATGCCAAGTTTCAGGAACAAAAGTCAACCAACACAAGAAGAGCAAGAAAGATTGAGCACATGGTGCTCCAAGGATGCACTTGCAAGGTCTTATCTCCTCAACTCTATCCCAGATTTTTTGTTGCCTCACATTAGAAGTTGTAAGACATCTCAGGAAGTGTGGGATGCACTTGAAGCTTTCTTTTCTTCAAGTACTAAAGCTAGGAAGCATCAACTATGGCTGGATTTCACAACTCTCAAGAAGGCTCCCAAACAAAATCTGACTGATTTTGTCACAAAGCTCAAGGACATAGCGGATCAGTTGGGAAGCATTGGAGAGGTAATAGATGAAGAGCAAATTGTAAGGCAAGTCATCAATGGCTTGAAGGCAGATGACAAGTGGGAAGCATTCACCATAGCTATGGATTTGTACATGGACATGCATGTACCTGATTTCAACACACTCATTGGACAACTACTTACTCAAGAGGCAAAGCTTATCAAAAATGGAGAAAGCTCTAAAGGTAATCAATCTTCAGCTTTATACATGGATAAAAGCAAGTCTAAAGATAACAAAGGAAAGGCAAAGAAAGTGGATGATGAAGCAGGTACATATCAAGCTAACTATGCAGGTAGAGGAAGACATGGCAGAGGTAGAGGAAGAGGAGGTAGACAAGGCAGGGGGAGATCCCAAGACTCCAACTCATGTTCTATTTGTGGATTAACTAATCATACAACTGAAAATTGCTTTAGGAATTCCAGGAATCAAAGAGGCAGAGGATACAATAGAGGAAGTTATGGCTACTCAAGAGGAAGGTTCAACAACTACCATGGCAATTACAACAACTACAATCATTCAAACTATCAAGGAGGCTACAAAGGAAGGAGAGACTACAATAACTACACAGAAGACTCAAACAAAGAGGATTCATTATTGATCATGAACATGGCTATGCCACAAGATAAATCTGATGCGCATGTTTTCTACATAGATTCAGGTTGTTCAAATCATGTGGCAGGAAATGTGGCACTCCTATCAGATTTAGAAGATCCAAGGAATAAGCATGAGGTACAAACAGGAGATGACACAAGACATCCTGTGGAGAAAATAGGCAATGTCAAAGCACCTGATGGAAACATCAACCTACTCAGTAAGGTACTCTATGTCCCTACCATTACAAAGAATTTGATAAGTGTTGGGCAAATAGTAGAGAAAGGGTTGCAAGTCAGGTTCACAAAAGCAGGAGCATTTGTTGAAGATCCAAGTCAAGGATTCAGAAGAATTGCAAAAGGTGGTAGATTGTTCACATTTGAATTACAGGACACTAGAAACATTGCTCTCTTTAATTATGGTAGTCAGACACTCACAGAATTGGAAGTATGGCACAAAAGGTTAGCACATATTGGTGAAAGGTCATTAAAGCAAATCTGCAGGGACCAAAGTGTACTTGGACTTCCTAATTTGTCAAAACAACATATGATTTATAAGTGTAGTGCATGTCAATTTGGAAAGTCTCACAGGTTACCATTCATGAAGAAAGGTTATATGCATGGAGATCTCTTGGAGTTGGTTCATACAGATGTATGGGGACCTAGCAAGGAAGCTTCAATATCTGGATCAAGGTATTATGTTTCCTTTATTGATGATTGCAGCAGATGGACTATCCTATTCTTTATGAAACACAAAGATGAAGTGTTTTCATGTTTCAAAAGATATTTGGCTCTTGAGGAGAATCAAATAGGTAAATCACTAAAAAGGCTAAGGTCAGATGGAGGGGGAGAATACTCATCCCATGAGTTTGATTCTTTTCTTCAAGAAAGAGGAATCAAAAGAGAGGTAACTACAAGGTACACTCCTGAGCAAAATGGAGTGGCAGAAAGGAGGAATAGGACAATTGTTGAAGCTGCAAGGTCTATGTTAAATGAAAAGCATTTACCTAATTACTTATGGGTTGAGGCTGTATCTACAGCCACTTACTTCATTAACAGGTTGCCTTCAAAATCCCTTGATTGGATGACTCCATATGAGGCTTGGAATAGAAGAAGACCAAGCTTAGATCATTGTAAAATTTTTGGATGTATTGCTTTTGCTCATGTTCCTTCACAGGTTAGAGGCAAGATGGATCCAAAGGCAGAAAGGTGTGTATTTATTGCATATGACAACAATCAAAAGGGCTACATGTTATACAACCCTACCAACAAAGGATTCTTGGTAAGCAGAGATGTAGTTTTTGATGAGAACAATTCATGGTATGAAGATTCATGTAGGAAGGTCAATTTACCATATAATCTTGAAGAAGATTTTCCAAAGCTTGGTAGAGAACAACCGAAGATTGAAGAACAAGACACCTCAGAGGATGATGAATAATCTCAGATGGAAAAGATCAAAGCATGGAAGTCTAAAGGTAAAGCAAAATTGCAAGAACTTGGACATGAGGCAGAATCATCACATCATGGCCTAAGAAGATCTATGAGGGAAAAGAAAAAACCAGAAAGGTATGGGTTTGACACCTCATTAGTAACTAAACATTCTATCTACATAGCACTGGACATAAACCAAGAGGAGCCATCATCCTTTGAAGAGGCCAAAGCAAAATCAGAATGGAAGCATGCAATGAAGGAAGAGATTGAAGCACTTGAGGAAAACAACACTTGGGATTTGGTGCCCAAGACTTCATCCATGAAGGTAATAGGCTCAAGATGGGTCTATAAACTCAAGAAGAATTCTGATGGTTCCATTAACAGGTATAAGGCAAGGCTTGTAGCAAAAGGCTTTGCACAAACTCAGGGAATTGATTATGAGGAGACCTTCTCTCCTGTGGAAAAGATGCCTACTATTAGGGTTTTGCTTAGTATTTCCTCTTCCAAGAATTGGAAGATACTTCAACTAGATGTAAAGAATGCATTTTTGAATGGTTGGATAACAGAAGAGGTATATATGGCACAACCACCTGGTTTTGAGAATCAAGTTTATCTTGATTATGTGTGTAAACTTAACAAAGCATTGTATGGTCTCAAGCAAGCTCCAAGAGCTTGGAATTTCAGGCTTGTTTCATTCTTGCAGGACAAAGGCTTTCAACCAAGCAAGGCAGATCCTTCACTCTTTATTAAAAAGAGTAATTCTGAGGTCATCTACTTATGTGTATATGTAGATGATATTATATTGACAGGAAATGATGCAGATGGTATGAAGAAGATCAAAGATCAGATGAGAGAAGAGTTCAAGATAAGTGATTTGGGTTCACTTACCTACTTCCTAGGTTTGGAAGTTGTCTACAAAGATCATGGTTTGTTTCTCACTCAAAGGAAGTACATTAAGGACATGTTGGCAAAATTCAAGATGCAAGATTGTAAGATTGCAGGTACTCCAATGGAGGTCAATCACAAATTGAGCTCACATGAAGGTGAACTCATAGAGGACATCACATCATATCAAAGTCCAGTGGGTAGTCTCAACTATGCCACATTGACAAGAGTAGATATATGTTACAGTGTGAGTGTGCTAAGTCAATTTATGCACACACCAAGGAAACCACATATGGATGCTGCTAAAAGGATTCTCAAGTATCTCAAAGGAACCATAAATGAAGGACTTTATTATCCTTATGTATCTGATTTAGGTTTGAAGCTATTTTCTGATGCAGATTGGGCTAAATGATAATGTCTGGTATGTTGATTCAGGTGCTTCAAATCACATGACTTGTCATGTAGAAATTGTCAGTGCTTGGATATGTTGAAATAGGTGATGACACATTACACGCTATCAAGCATACATGAAATATAGCACTATCTAAGGAAGATGGGAAGGTAGAACACCTTGCTGATGTGTTGCATGTTCCAAATATAACAAAGAATTTGGTTTCTGTTGGACAAATGGTTGATCATGGATTATAAGCCAGGTTCAATGCCGATGGGTTATATGTAGAAGAATACAAATGGGATGGAAGATTGATTGCAAAAGGAAACAAAGTGGGTAGGATGTTCACCTCAAATGTGAAAATTCTTGAAATGAATGCAGCCATGTTTGCAAAAGGTGTAGAAGTTATTGGTGATATAGAGATTTGGCACAAACGGATTGGACATACAAACTTGCAAAGGCTGAAATTGATGCAATCAAAGGAGATTGTCCATGGACTACCAAATTTCAAGGTTGCGGAGATGCAGAAGGTATGTGAAGCATGTCTCATTATTATTGGGCAGAAGCTATGCATATGGCTATCTACATTATGAACAAAACTCGAACTGTTGCTGTACATCAAGTTACACCTGAAGAAACATTCATAGGTAAAAAGCCAAACTTATCACATATGAAAGTTTTTGGCTGTATTGCATATGTACATGTTCTAGATGAGCTGAGGATGAAGCTTGATCCAAAAGTAGAAAAATGTGTCTTGATTGGATACTCTCTTGATCAAAAGGGATATAAATGTTATAACCCGCTCACACGAGAGGTGAAGGTGAGCAGAGATGTGGTATTTGATGAAATGTCAAGCTTCTATGCAAATGCCAAAGATAGACTGAACCTTGAACCAAATGATAAAGAAGATGTTGGAAAATCAAGTGTAGAATCTCAAGTTTTGAGTGGACCGGATGCATCACGAAGCAATAGTTCCAACTCAAATTCATGGAGTGGAAGATTGCGTGGAAATTTTAGTCCAGCCAATTCATCAAATACATCCAAGAAAGGTAAAGAAAAGCTTTCTGCTAGTCATAAAACATGTGCAAGTTTTGAAGACGTCGATGGAGATTCAAGTGGTTTAGAAAAGAGTCTTGATGAGGAACTTGGATTACCCTCTGTGAAGACTCAAGGAATAAGAAAGGCACATGCAGATGATACAAGGAAAAGTGATCTAGTACCAAAAAGATCTAGGAGGATGCGGAATTCTGTAGAACGATTAACATATGATAGTTACATGGCTCATCATTATGCGTACATGAAAAAGGTAATACAAGATGCTGAACCTTCTTGTTTTGAAGATGCAATCGGAGATGTAGACTTGAAAAAAGCTATGGATGAGGAGATGGCTGCACTTTCTGGAAACGAAAAATGGAAGCTGGTTCCATTGCCACAAGGAAAGAAACCCATAGGTTGCAAGTGGGTTTACAAGGTAAAGCACATTGCTGATGGTAGCATAAGCAGGTAACAAGCATGGTTGGTAGCAAAAGGACATGCATAGACATATGGCATTGATTATGAGGAAATATTCAGCCATGTAGCAAAAATTTCTACTGTGAGAACACGTGTTGCATTAGCTACAACAAAAGGATGGACTTTGCATGAGGTGGATGTGAAGAATGCTTTCTTACATGGGTTACAGGAAGAAGTATACATGGACCAACCACAAGGATATGAAGATTCAAAGCATCGAGAATATGTTTGCTCGTTGCAAAAGGCTTTGTATGGGCTAAAGCAAGCTCCTCGTGCATGGCATGCAAGGATTTTTTATTACTTAACCACCATTGGGTCTTCTATGTATGATGAAGATCATTCACTATATGCAAGGAAGGGTGATGATAGCATCACAATTGTGGCAATCTATGTTGATGACTTTATTGTAGGTGGTGATAATGAAGAAGGCATCAAAGAGGTAAAGCAACTTCTTATGCAAGAATTTGACATGAAAGATCTTGGTGTGATGCGCTACTTCTTGGGCATTGAGATTATACATATAGAATCAAGTATATGGATGTCGCAAACGCAATATGCCTTGAATATGCTGCAAAAGTATGGTATGGCTGATTGTAAGTCAATTTCTATGCCATTCGATCATAATTTGAAGTTGGATACTACATCAGGTGAAGCATTGGAAAATGCTACTATGTACAGGAAAATTGTGGGAAGTCTTATATATCTCACAATTACAAAGCCTGATTCAAGCTATACTGTTGGACTTGAAAGTTAGTTTATGCAGGTTCGCAAGAAGCCACATTTGGATGCTCTGAGGTGCACTCTACGTTATGTGAGTGCTACTTTGGATTATGCATTGTTTTATGAAGCTGGTGTAGATTTGCAAGTTCATGGATACCGATGTAGATTGGGTTGGTAACATTTCAGATAGAAGATCTACCAGTGGCTTTCTATTCTCACTTGGAAGTGCAGATATTACATGGAGTAGCAAGAAGCAACCCATTATTGCTCTATCGAGTACAAAGTCTGAGTATAGAGGTGCTACAATGGCAGCATGTGAGGCATCCTGGCTGGAGATGCTACTTGCAGATTTAGGTGTGGAAGTGCAAAAGCCTATCACTAGCTATTGTGATAATCTTAGCAGTATATAGTTAGCACAGAACCCTGTTTTTCATGCTAGAACAAAGCACATTGAGGTACATTATTAGTTCATCAAAGAGAGAAGGTATTAAAAGGTGATATTGATCTTGTCTATGTGAGAAGAGATGAGCAGGTTGCTGATATTTTCACTCAAGCACTTGGAGCAGAGAAGCTGAAGAAGTTTCAGAAGATGCTTGGATTAGAGGACATGACGTTGAGCTTGAGGGGGAGTGTTGAGATATCAAGCTCAACATGTGATGTTCTAGGATGCCACGTATCAATTTTTTGTTTCTCTGACATGTATAGTGGTCATGCCGGTATATGTCAGGGATATTTCATTGAGCTTTATTAGATTTATCTACCGAAAGTGATGGCACATTTGTTCCTTGCCAACTCACTCATTCGCACACATTAGGTTTTTCCTTATGTATTGATCTTTATGTATCACATTTGTTGTATTGTTGTTTTTTAGGTCATTCTTGTACATTCCTTTTTATGTAATAGAAGAAGAAGAAGAAGAAGAAGATCATTCTTCCTTGCATTAATGTGAGTGTGTGCTTCTCTTTGATTGTGAGAGTGTGTGTGTGAGCTCTCTTTCTTATCTCCTTCCTCGTGACAATAAGCATGTATCACTTCTAGTGCAGTAGAGAGGTTTCGCTGAGTAATGACAAAAGGTTTTGCTAAGGACACCTTTGGAAGTACATGTATTCTTTTTTATTGTGGGGTGTTGGATACCTCCTCTGCTTGAGCACATTTTTCACCTCTCATTGTAGTTCTAGAGCTAGTAAATAGAAACTGAATCAAGCTGAGAGAAACTATACAACCACGGAACAAGAGGGATTAGGGATGCTGTATGTTGTAAAGAAATTCAGACACTATATGCACAAGGGAACTCATGGAACTCTAAGAGAGTTGAAACGGTTAGGAGTATATTGGCCTGATATGCCTAAAGATGTCCATGGATATGTCAGTAATTGTGCAGAATGTCAAGAGACTATTCCAAATGATCACACATCTTTACCCTTCTCTAGAATAGCACCCAACTGGAGTAAGACATGTGAAGAGATGGATAGGTATGTGCTTGAAGATGAAGAGGTGTTGCAAAATCCTTGATCTATACCAGCCAAATGAACTCCAGGAGTATATGGTGGGCCCTTTTAGCTTGCCAATGGATGTATTAGACACCCTATGTACCTTGGAAGATCACTCTCAAAAAGATAGATCAAAACAGATAAGTTGGAGTTAACTCAGAGGTGAAAACTTGCTATTCTTGGTTCATACACCTGTCCAGTGTTTTACATAATTCTCTGAGCACAGCAGTAGTTATCTTAATTCCTCTTGGGTAATTCTAGATACCTTAAAGAGCTAACTTTAAAGAGTAATCTCATCAAAAATAATAAACCACACACTGAGAATGAGTTTTAACAAGTGATGACATCATCCCGATTTTCACGGGCTGCTACAGTTTGAGACCAGTGAGTAGAAACATCAACATAACTAAAAATGAAGGAATTCAATGATTATGAAAATTTGTATGATTATACTAGACAGTAAGATGAATTCAACAAGCTTTAAATCACTGAATTTGGATAAGTAACCACTGAGAAACACCTCTGACAAGATGAGTGAAAAAGTCAGGTACCTGACAGAGAAGTGAAGATGAACAGACCCTATTGACTTCAAATGAACATAACTGAAGATTACAACATCCAAATGACATGAAAAATTTGTGAGCATATATTAGACTTATAGAGCTAACTTTACCAAGTTAAATCACTGAAAACGATGCACCAAGCGCAGAGAAAACATCTCTGCAACCTGACTGAGAAGAACTGAGAGTAATTGTAGTGAGTAGTACACTTCACAAGAACATAGAAATATGAACCCAAATGATCATGAAAATGAAAGTATATTGCTTGTACAATACAATGACTTACTGATACATATGTGTGCCTTGTAATCACACCTTGATATGGCATAAAGCTCAGCTCTTGGAGGTCTTCACATAGGTCTCTCTAACCACGACTAAAGCTGCCATCTATTTATAGTTGAGTTTGGGAGGCGAACTTCCCTCAATCACTCTCCAATCAATCAATGATTGATTTGATTCTCTACCTACCACAAATCACGAATTCGTGGCTCCTCTTTCCCTTTTTGATCATGTGGACTCAACCACTTAAGATTCTCTTACTTTTACATTAAGTAAACTCTTCCAAAAATTACAAGAGGTAGTTCACAAGTGAACTTTACATAGTCTTCTTTTTAAAGCTTCTTCTAAGACTTTGTGGGACTCAAGCCAATACTTAGGCTTGTCATAGACTTGCTCCAACAGCTCCCCCTCAAGCCAAGTATGCTTGAGGTCTTCAATCTTCCAAGATTACCTGCAAACCTATCATAGCCTTGAATTTGCAAAACTTTGTACCATCCAATGCTTTGGTTAGAATATCTGCACATTGTTGATGAGTGGACACATATGATATTTGAATCTCTTTGCTTAGAACCTTCTCTCGTACATAGTGATAATGAACTTCAATATGTTTAGTCCTTGCATGAAAAATAGGATTAGCAGCTAAGTGAATAGAACTCATATTGTCACCAAAAATAGTTGGAGTTCCAAACTCCAATCCAAGATCTTTGAATAATGTCTTCATCCACATAGCTTCTTGTGTAGCTATAGCAAGACCTCTATATTCAGCTTCAGTAGAAGAGAGAGCAACTGTGGGTTGCTTCTTGGATGACCATGAAATAAGCTTTTGACTTTGAAACACCAGCAGACATCGTATTCATCATGTGATGTTGAACCATGAACAGCTTCTTAGAATCATCTGCACTTGTGGATGCATAGTTTTGTTGCTCCCTTTTGTTATTTTGATTTTTCAACCTGCAATCATGTTTAAAGTGTCCATGTTTACCACACTTCTAGCATTCTTTACTGTCATTACCTGAATCATTTCTTTGAAAATTTCTATGACCTTTTTGGCTCCCCCTGCCTCGAAACTCTACTCTTCCTCCTGCATGATTCTATTGTTGACCTTGGTCTTGGTTACTGTTTCCTCTTCCACTTTCAAAACCTCTACATCTAACTCTTCCTCTACCAGAGTGCTTTCAGCCATGACCACTGACTAAAATACCTTGATGCATAAAAACGAATGTATCTCAAAAAGTTGAATAGAACTACCCTACCAAGTTCCACTAAACCTGTAGCAGACCTTAAGGTTCTTATACTCGCAAACCAAAACTTTTATATATCTTTGTCACAAAAAGATGAAATTGCCTACACAAGAACTATGATAGTGCATTCATAGGTCAAAATGAGTTCAGATCCTTATTTCAACAGCCCATAGAAAATGTGATCTGAACTCCTAATTGCATTGAGTATGCTCACCAATTTTCATGTGATTTTGAGACTATGAGGGAAGGGGTGTCGATGATGCCCTAGATGAAGCACCGACATGCTCTGGTACTAATTGTTGGAGTTTGAGGTTTGCAAAAGCACACAAATAGCACAAGGAAGAAGAAGAAGCTTGGAGCACAACAGACAATATTGAATGTATTACCAAGAGAATGTACAAAGATAAGTGATGTGTTAGGGTTATAGGCATATATACAAGCTAGGGAAAAAAACCTCCTAAAGAGGGAAAAAACTGCCCTGATGGAACTAGTGTGTTCACACACATCACTACCTAAATATATCAACAAGACCCACTCAACTCTATATATATCCCATCACCTCTTCATAGTTCTTAAGTGTAAGCAATAGTGAGTTGATGAGAGTTACCTTTGCCTTCTAAGTTTGACTTGAATCCATTTGACATGTACTCTCCTCCTGCATTTTGGAATAATTTTCATTCTCAACCATAGATACAATTTTTTCAAGGGAGAAAAAACCTCTAGCTTGGTATTTAATATAAATACCTAAGAATAATTATCAATAAAATTGAGAAAGGACCTATGTCCATAAATAGAATATGCTCTCATGGGTCCATTAACATATGAATGTATGATTTGAACTTGCTTCTTTTTGTAGTAATAAATGCATGCTTCTTGAAAGACATCTTGTGCATCTTCCTTTCAATGCTTCCTTCACATGATTTTGCATCATCTAGTAAATAAAATGTAGGTAGATTCCCAACCATACCTTTGTCCTTCATTGATTTGAGAATTTTTTAGCTTATTTGAATAAAGCTTGCATGCCGTAACTTCATATTCTCCTTTGGTGTAGAAGGCCTAACAAGATTAGCATGGTTTACTTCTAACATAACAAACATACTAGTTCTGTTTTCACCTTGAAATAGGAAATTTTCCTCATTAAGTGGAAGGATCTTACATGAATCCTTCTTAAAAATCATTTTATAACCATTTAATAACGAAGTAGAGATACTTTCTTCATTTTTTGTCATACAAATCGTTGAAAATAGTGAATTTATCACTTGCTCCTCACTATAAAGTGAATTATGCAAAATCCACTACATCCAAATGATGACCATTTGCAATGTTCATTCGTCTACCTATAGATTTATTAAGTGATGATAATACCTTCTTGCAACCTTTCATATGCTGAGTAGCTCAAGAAAAGAAAAATCCAAAGGAGATTTAGCTTTTGACACCTCTTGAATATTGTTGTGTGATGCTCGTTTCTTTTGATTGAGAATCCCCTTTCCATATTCTACTATATGATGACGTAGTTTCTTGCAAAAATGGGATATACCCTTCTTATATGTAGATGTGGATGAAGTAGATTCCTCCTTAGGTGTGGAAGACGTAGTTTAAGTAGAAGTTGAAGAGGATATTATAAAGGACTTACTTTCATTTTCACTTTGTTTAGTCTTCTTCTCCTTCTTGGTAGTTTCCTCTTGCTTGTTCTTGCCTTTGGATGATGATACCATGTCTTCCATACTCCTATGTTGATCTTCATCTTGAAGTAATAAGAATTGCAACTCTTGAAAAGATAATTCACTATCTCTTGTAGAAATTCAAAAAGGGAAATAACAAAAGAACAATATATGAAGGAATTGAAACAATCATTCTGTTTACCATCTTTTCATCATAAATGCTTACTCCAACATTAAGAAGTTTATCACAAATATCCTTAAGCTTCAAAATATGAGATTGTACTAACTCACCAGATTTCATGCATGTACTGGTTAGCTACCTTCTTAGATGAGCCTTCCTTGCAAAAGTTTGGCTTTGATAGAGGTCCTCCAACTCCAACCAAGCTTGATGAGAGGTTATGCATGACCTCATTTGTGTAACAATATGTTGCTTCATACCCATCAAAATAAGTGAGAGTGCTTGAGCATCTCTAGAATCCCATTTAGACAGCTCTTCTTATGGTTGAACCTGCTTCCCTTTGTCTATGGATCATGATACAATTTCTTCTTCTTCTTCACTCTATTAGGCTGAAATTGGGGTAATAGGTTTTTTGAAAGAAGAACATACATCATTTGTAGTGGTTCTTCACTTTGGACACTTTACATTGAGAATATTATGTAATTCTTTTGGAACTAGCAGATTCTTTATTATGAAACTCCACATTGGATACTTATACATTCCATCAAGCTCGTGTTCTTGTTCCATTCTATCTCTATAATCACTCATCTATGGAACATGTCATATTGTATGTGCAAAAGGCTTTAATACCAAAGGTTGGAAGTGAGGTAGGTCCAATATAATCACATGATCTCTCCACACCTAGAATCATTAGCACATACACCCCTTGAACCAAAGAAGATAGATGAATGACTAAGAGAATAGACAAGAGACAAGAATGTAAAAGAGTGGAAAGTGCTATTCAGAAATAAATGTTTGATTACGAAATCTTAATACAATGTGTATGTGTACAAAACTAAAGATAAGCTAAATGTAGAGGGTTCTAGGTACAAGGGCAGGAGAAGAGTGCCTAGGATTTAAAAGAAGTATGTGTGTACAATATATGAAGAAAATTTACTATTATAAACAATTTAGCAACAAACCCTAACAAAATTGGGTAGTCCTCTAGTATAAGAAGCAACTAAAAAAACTTCTACTCTTTAAGAAGAAGTTAAATGACAAGACATAACCATGCATCACACACCCACATTGTTGAAAGTTTTTCAAGCTCAAGAGTGTGGGAACATGCCCCAAATTGAACCTTCCACATCATCCACAATCAAAGGAGGCTGATTTCCACGAGTTGGAGGCATCCAGTTATGCACATAATGGAAAGACGTTGATTAGAGAAGATTTAGCTCACCTCTTGATGTGATTGGACCTCACTTTTGACATGTATATGCTTTTGATTGGTTAAAGAGGTTACTATGTGGTCTTTAAAACCTCTAATGAGTTGTATTATGACTTAGAGTTGTGGAAATACATGCCCAAGCTGCCCCCTTGCTTAAGCACACCTCTTACTAGCTGTTCTCTGCATGTTTTGCAGAAATTTCACTTTTACACACTCTATCTATCTAGATGTTTTTGGCAGACCCCCCCGTCTTGTAATTGTTGTTTCTCCTTCATCCGGAATCCATTTGCAATGATTTTTGTATTGTTGGAAAGCTTATAAGTTCTACTTTGTTTGGTATAAGTCTCTGGTTCAGTGCCTGCACATGTGCAGAGAAATGTGCAGAACAGTGTCAGTCTAGTTAGCTCATACTATGTGAAGAGATCACGTTATCTATCTTGTTGCAGCTGCTTGAGGCATCATACAGTGTCCAAATGGAGTGATTTTACTCTCATTTTAAAGATCTTAGAGTTTAGTTTAAGTGTGCAAAATTTCATTATCAGTCTCTGCATATACTCAGAGAAACTCAGAAAATACAGAGCCTATGTCTGAAAAATTTCAGGATCTTAGGAGGGTTCATTTGCTTTTGTTGTGCACATAGGAGTGTTTATCCTCCAACAGTGGTATCAGAGCTATAAGTGGAGTATCAAAGAGAGAATAAAAAGCTACTGAAGTTAAGTAAAGACTTCATCAAAGTTTGAAGGAAGGAAGCAAAGAACGGGCATGTCAACAACAAGGGGAAGCAAATACATCATCAAATCAAAGACGAAGCTTCATCAAGAGGAGTAGTTATATTTTTTGAGGTACTTGGCAAATCAGAATGGAGGCCTATCTGCAAGGTAGAAATCTTTATGGAATTGTAGCAGGTGATGAAGTTATGCCTATTCCAAGATCCAAAGGAGGACCTACACAAGAGGAGACAAATAAGCTCACACTTTGGTGCACAAGGGATGCTCAAGCAAGGTCGTACATGCTTAACTCTATCTCTGACTTTCTATTACCACATATTAGAGGATGCAAGACATCTCAAGAGACTTGGGATGCCCTCGAGACTTTCTTTTCTGCTAGTACCGAAGCAAGAAAGAATCATCTTTGGAACGAGTTCAACCAAATGAAGAAGACGCTTAAACAAACCATCACAGAATTTGTTACCAAGGTCAAAGAGGTTGCGGATCAGTTAGCATCCATTGGGGAGCTGATTGAAGAAGAGGTCATCATGAGGCAAATTCTCAACGGCATTCGAAGTGATAAGCAATGGCAATCCTTCACGATGGCTTACGATCTCATCATGGATGTGCAAACTCCAGACTTCAACATCTTTCTTGGACAATTCTTCAATCAAGAAGCCAACAATAGCATAAAGGAAGGTAACTCTTATCATGATAATTCAACTAGTGCTCTATATGCAGATAAGAAGGATAAGAAGCAGAACGGTAAGAAGAAGGAAGAAGATGAAGAAGAGACTTCTCAAGCCAACTTCACAAGCAAGAGCAAGTGGAAAGGGAAGAAGAAAGGACCAAAGCAAGACAAAGCTAAAGGTCAAAATGTTCAACCTTGTGCCATATGCGATAAGACCAACCACACCACTCAGAATTGCGATAAGACCAACCACACCACTTAGAATTGTTGGTTCAATGGGAAGACCTAGAAAGGAAGTGGAAGAGGTGGATATGGCAGTAATAGAGGCAGAGGTGGACACAACTTCAACAATAACAATAGAGGCAATAATAGAAGGGACTACAACAATTATTCAGAAGATCAACCATATGAAGACTCATTGCTTCTTATGAATCTAAGCCACAAAGAAGGTAAAGAAGATGATCATTTGTTCTACATAGATTCATGATGTTCGAATCATGTTGCAGGAAACATTGCTCTTCTATCTGATTTGGAAAGTCCAAAGCATAGACATGAAGTGCAAACAGGGGATGACACGAAGCACAATGTGGAGAAGATTGGTAATTTCAAAGCTTCCAATGGCAGGACAAGCATTCTAAGTAAGGTTCTCTATGTACCCACTATCACTAAAAACCTAATAAGTGTAGGCCAAATAGTTGAAAAAGGCTTGCAAGTTAGGTTCACCCAACATGGAGCTTTTGTGGAAGATCTATGTCAAGGCTTCAAGAAGATAGCCCGAGGTGAGAAGCATGGTAGGCTCTTTACTTTTGAAGTAGTAGAAACCAGGAAGATAGCTCTAGTCAACTTTGGGTCTCAAACCCTAAGTGAGCTTGAAATATGGCATAAGAGACTTGCTCATGTGAATGAAAGAACCTTGAAGGATATATGCAGGGATCAAAGTGTTCTAGGACTGCCGAACATATCAAAGCAACACATGATCAACAGGTGTGATGCATATCAGATTGGGAAGGCACAAAGACAACCATTCAACCACAAAGGCTACATCCACAACAACTTATTGGACTTAGTACATACAGATGTATGGGGACCAAGTCAAGAACCTTCATTGGCAGGATCAAGGTATTATGTCTCATTTATTGACGACCATAGTAGATGGACTATTCTATACTTTATCAAGAGTAAGAATGAAGTGTTTGATTGCTTCAAGAAGTATCTTGCACATGTGGAGAATCATACAGGTAGATCACTAAAGAAGCTCAAATCTGATGGAGGGGGAGAATACTTCCCCAAAGAGTTTGATGAGTTCTTGCAAGACAAAGGTATCAAAAGGGAAGTGACTACTAGGTACTCTCCTCAACTAAATGGAATTGCAGAGAGGAGAAACAAGATATTTGTTGGATCAGCCCGAACAATGCTTGAAGAGAAGAAGTTGCCACATTATGTATGGGCAGAAGCTATTTCAACTGCTGTGTACCTTGTCAATTGACTACCATCCAAATCACTTCAAGGTATGACTCCTTATGAAGAATGGCATGGAAGAAAACCTAGTCTTGGACATTGCAAGGCTTTTGGTTGTTTAGCTTATGTTCATGTACCATCACAAATAAGAGGTAAGCTAGATGAAAGGGCAACAAAGGCAGTGTTTATTGGATATGATTCAACTCAGATGGGTTACAGGTTCTTCAATCCTTCAACCAAGAAATTCACTATAAGTAGAGATGTTGTGTTTGAAGAACACATGTCTTGGTATGATGAAGACAAACAAAAGGTAACACTACCATATGATCTTGATTCTGATTCTCATCAATTAGGAAGCAAGCATGATACACAGGTCTAGGATCCTAGAAGTGATATAGACGATGACCAAGATGAAAGAGAAAAGGATTACAAGCTATGGAAGTCAAGAGGCAAAGCCAAGATGCAAGAGGTTGGAGAATGCTCAAAACAAGCACCTAGAAGATCAACAAGAGAGAAGAAACAACCAGAAAGGTATGGATATGATTCCACATTTGTTATGAAGCATTCAATCTACTTGGCAAAAGATTCTATTTCAGAGGAACCCTCAACCTATGAAGAGGCAAAGGGAAACCCTAATTGGGAAAAGGCCATGAACGAAGAGATAGATGCATTGAAGGAGATGGACACTTAGGATTTGGTTCCAATGTCGCCGAATCAAAAGGTAATTGGTTGCAGATGGGTATATAAAGTTAAAAGAAATTCAGATGGATCAGTCTACAGGTACAAGTCAAGATTAGTTGCCAAAGGATGCTCACAAACTCATGGTATAGACTATGATGAAACATTCTCACCAGTTGCAAAGATGACTACAATCAGGACATCGATAAGTGTAGCTGTTGCAAGGAATTGGAGACTCCTCCAAATTGATGTGAAAAATGCATTCTTAAATGGTTGGATAAGTGAAGAGGCATACATGTCACAACCACCAGGTTTTGAAAACCCTAATCATCCATCTTATGTTTGCAGACTTAAGTAAACAAGCAATCAAGTCACCTAAAAGTAAATCAAACTAGATCTTCACTTTTCCTAGATTGTAGGAAAGTGAATTGATTCCCTCCAACAACCATTCCCACATTCATTTGAATTCAAATTTCTCTTGTAAAAGTCATGGAACACTCCTAGATTCTATATAAAGACTTGAAATCACTTGTACAATACATGGAAGCAATATACATACACTTGTAACCATCATTGTCTTGCTCCTTCAATTCTCTGCATCATCTTCTTCACCAACAATAATTTTGTAGAGGCTGTTGCTCTCTCTCCAGAGCTCCAAATTGAGTGCAAGATGACCCATTGGAAAGGCATACGTGTCTAGTTTATGTCTGTAAATTGTCAAAGCATTTGATTCACTAGATTGGGGGAAATCTGAGTTTTATTGTCTCAGGGTCAATCTCTGCATATTCGTGAAAAATAGGAAGTACCATCAGTGAATGTCGCATTCATTCCTATAGCATATTTTGCTTATTCCTTATAATTTTGTGCATTCCATACACTCAACCCTATGTGTATCACTACCATAAAAGGATTTTTTCTAATTGTAATCATGCTGGTCTGGGCATTTGAAGTTCATTGTCTCTTCCATAGATAATAAGTTTTTTGAGCTAGTCGACCCGCGAACCTATCTGTTTTGTATCAACTCATTCTCCTTGATGCTTCAAAGTACATAGTGCATTTCTTTGCACTTATTGCATGCCTATAAGGTCTATTTCAGTCTTTATAAGCTTAAGGGCTGGTCTTGTGCCGGTTGGCTTGACCAAACTTCGTCGCTTCGAAACGCACTTTTCTACCTTCTACAAGCTTCTCCAAGTTCTTTCATATACTGATCTAAGAACACTTCTATACCAGTTTTGGATCAAAATTTACACAAATATTGTCTTCCTTTATCAAAACTTTTATGAACACTTCTGTGAGTGAAGAAATTCCTTCTTCAAAAAGTCTGCTTCAGAAATTGACTTCATTACCTGCACATATCTTCAGATTTCTTCAAATCAATGATGCACATGTCTCCACACTACCTTTGCACAATCATATCAACCATTAGTTCATCAAACAAATCATTAAAACTTTAATTCAATCCTTAAAATCAAAAGTATATCAGAAACTGTCTTCCTAAACTAGCGACTTTGACATCGGTAACTTCTAAGGTTGATTTCTCACAGCACAGATCGCGTTTTGCTAAATGCTTTTAGCCATAGCTTCCTCATCTTCTAACTTAGATTTTGAATGCTTAGTCATAAAAAACTTTACACTGTACACTGAGATCTAAGCAAAACATTGACACAAAAAAGTGTGTGACTCTGAGAGATCTAAGTGCAGACTTTACATACACATGTTCCTATTGATCATACTCACAACATGAAAGGAATTAGACCATGAAAATTTGAACATAGCTTCATTAGCTTCTAGATTAAATGTGTACATAAAGATTTTTGATCCACATGATCAGACTGAGAGAAATCTACAAAATGCTCGTCGCTATTTTCTAAGGATGACTCTCTTCACATCTATCTCTATGACACTTGTCTTCTATTGACTCTCTCATGTATTTCTTTACATCATTGACTTATATACATATGGTTCTAGACTTATACCGCATCTATTACATTACTCCTTATCATCCTAAGGATTATCTCTACTCAAATTACAAGAATTTCCAAGTGTAATGTACATTATATACAAGCTTCACTTCTGAAATCTCTTCACTTTCTCAAGTGACTTCTTCCACTTCAATCTGATCATAAACTTGCTCCAAGCTCTTTGTAATCATCATTTTGTGATTGTTTTGTTCCAACAGCTCCCCCTCAATCACTAATCGTGATTATTCCATTCTTCTTCACTCCTGCTATCTCTTTGAATCTCTGTAGCTTAGGTCCATCCAAGCTTTTTGTTAACATATCTACAATTTGTTCTTTTGTTGGAGTATACAACACTTCAATCTCTTTATCTAGTACCTTTTCCCTCAAGAAATGATACTGAATCTCTATATGCTTAGTCTTGGCATGAAAAACACGGTTAGCTGCCAAATACAATGAACTCATATTGTCTCCAAAAATAATTGGAGTACTCGGATCAGTTCCAAAACTCTTCAACAAGGTCTTTAACCATATCACTTCCTTTGCAGCCTCTACCATTCCTTTATACTCAGCTTCTGTGGATGACAAAGCAACTGTATGTTGCTTCTTTGAGCACCAAGAAACTAATTTATCTCCAATATAACAGAGATACCCATGAGTAGACCTTCTATCATCTGAATCACCTGCCCAATCTGCATCACTAAACACCTTGATTCTTGTATGAGAAGTAAATCCATAATACAAACCCTCACTTAGGGTTCCTTTGATATATCTGAGTACCCTTTGAGCTGCAATCCAAAGAGTCTTCTTTGGACAATGCATAAATTGTGATAACACACCTACTGCAGATGATAGATCTGGCCTTGTCAAGGTAGCATAGATTAAACTACCTACCAAACTCTGATATTTCTTCATGTCATTAAACTCTTCACCTCCATACCCACTCAATTTATGATTTACCTCCAATGGTGTGGGTGAAGACTTGCAACCCTCCATGTTGAACTTGACTAGAAGATTCTTCAAGTATCTCTCTTGTGTAACATATACTCCATGTTGAGTATATACAATCTGCATTCCTAAGAAATAAGATAAGTTTCCCAAATCACTTATCTTAAACTCCTTCTCTATTTGTTTCTTAAGCTCATTGATTCCTTGAGCATCTGTACCTTCACTAGCAAGCTACTATCTGCCTTTGATGCTTGAAATCCACATTCATTCAAGAACTTAACAAGCTTGTAATTCCATGCTCTTGGGGCCTGCTTCAACCCATACAAAGCTCTCTTGAGCTTACACACATAATTTGATCCAATTGATTCCATGAAGCCTTCTGGTTGCTCCATATACACTTCATCTGCAATATATCCATTCAGCAATGCAATCTTCACATCTAATTGTGATATCTTCCATCCTTTACAAGCAGCAATAACAATCAATGATTTAATTGTAGACATCATAGCAATAGGACTAAAGGTTTCATCATAATCTACCCCATAGGTTTGGGCATAACCTTTGACCACAAGTCTAGCCTTGTATCTAGACACCTTACCATCTGCAAACCTTTTTGTTTTATACACCCACTTACATCTAATGACCTTCTGATTCTTTGGTCTTGGCACCAACTCTCATGTTTCATTTTCAAGTAGAGCATCATACTCTTCTTGCATTGCCTTCTCCCAATTCTGTGTACCTTTAGCTTCTTCATATGTGATTGGATCCTCTTCTGTCTTCACAATGTAAGCATAATCTTTTGTTGTTAAGAAAGATGTATCATAGCTATACCTGATAGGCTCTTTTCTTTCTCTCAAGGATCTTCTGAACTCTGCACTTCTTGAAGTCTGAGCCACATTTGATTCTGGATCAAATCTTGGCCCATCTTCAACATTATCCTGCAATTTACTTTTATAATCATCATCAATATCTTCTTCATACACACTTACTTTTGTCTTCCCTTTCCTTTGTATTTCTTTAATATCTGCATAGTCATTTGTTGAACCTATATACCATGTACTTTGCTCATCAAATGTAACATCTTTGGTAACACAAAATTGCTTTGTGGATGAACTCCACAATCTGTAACCCATCTGTCTATCATCATACCCAATAAACACATTCTTCTCTGCTTTGGGTTCTAGCTTATGTCTCAATTGTGAAGGAACATAAGCATATGCTAAACATCCAAATACCTTACAATGATCAAGAGTAGGTTTCTTACCCCACCATGCTTCATAAGGAGTTCTTCCATCCAAAACTTTATAGGGTAACCTATTCACAAGATATGTTGCAGTGTTGATAGCTTCTGCCCATAAGTAATTTGGACAATTCTTTTCCTTCATCATTGCTCTTGCAAATTCTACAAGAGTTCTATTTCTTCTTTCTGCAACTCCATTTTGTTGAGGAGAGTACCTGCAAGTTACTTCTCTTTTTATACCTGCATTCCACAAATAATCATCAAACTCTTTAGAAAAATACTCCCCCCCTCCATCTGATCTCAACCTCTTGAGCTTTTGTCTTGTAATCCTTTCTGCATAAGCATGATAATGCTTGAATGTCTTGAACACTTCTGATTTGTCTTTGATTACATATAAAGTAATCCATCTAGTCGCATCATCAACAAACAACACATAATATCTGGATCCATTTATGCTATAGTCGTTTGAAGGACCCCACACATCTGTATAAATCAATTCAAGCATATTTGAATACTTATATCTTCATTTATTGTATGAACTTTTGTGTGCTTTACCTAATTGACAAGCTTCACACTTGTACACCATGTGTTGCCCTTCAACTTTTGGCAAACCAACCACCACATCATTCCTTGACATTTCCTTTATGGCTCTCTCATTGAAATGACCTAGCCTTTTATGCCATAGGTCTAACTCAGACATCTTTTGACTTCCATAAGTAAATAAAGCATGTCCCACATTACCTTGGACTTTGAGAGTAAACAACCTTCCTTCCTTTTTTCTTGCAATGATGTTTCTATATCCCTGATTTGGATCTTGCACATAAACACCATCATTTGTGAATCTGACTTCATATCCCTTCTCCACAATTTGCACTACACTTATCAAGTTTTCAGGAATAGTAGGAACCTAAAGTACCTTGATCAAGAGTGTACTTCCATTCTTTGTCTTCACTGATCCAATGCTTTCCACTTTATGCTTGGTGTTGTCACCTGCTTGAACTATATGTCCATTCACCTTTGCTTCCATATCAGTCATCAATGATATATTGCCACTCAGATGATGCTACATCCTGAGTCAATATAAAACACCCTTTGATCTTCTCCTACTGCTTCATGAGTAGCATTCAAGATGAGAGTCATGTCATCCTTTTGATACGATGCATAATTATAATAATTGTTGTTGTAGGACTGAGATTGAAAACTTCTTCCACCTCCTCTAGCATATGATGTCCTACCACCTCTTCCTCTGAAGTTAACTCTTTGGTTTCTGCCTTCTCTACCTCTTTGATTGAAGCTCTGGTTATTGCTTCCACCATTTTGATTGTTGTACCAACAATCATTTGCCAAATGATTGGTTCTGCCACAAATCCAACAAGCTTTAGTATTATCTTTTTTCTTACCTCCTCTTCCTTTACCTCTGAAGTACATCTTTCCTTTTGTAAAGTTAGCTTGACTTGAAGTTCCTTCATCATTAGTTGACTGCTTCCCTTTGCCATTCTTTTTCTTGTCCTTGGAGTACATAGCTTGACTTGCACTCCTATCACGGTCTTCCTTAATGTCCTGCTCAAAAGTTAGCATGTGTCCTAATAATTGATTAAGATCAAGAGTAAAGTGGTCAAGTGACAATTCTATGGACAATGTGAAAGGCTTCCACTTCTCATCTCCTCTCAGACCTGTAAGTATTTGCCTTACCAACTTATCCTCTTCAATGTCTTCATCTACTGCTCCCAAGCTATCTGCAATATCCTTCATCCTTGCCACATAATCAGAAATTGATTGTGAACTCTTCTTCTTGAAAGTTGTAAACTCTGCCCATAATGAAGACTTCCTTGACTTGGTTATGTTTTGGAAATTCTCTTCCAAAGCATTCCACACATCTGTTGCACTTTCTAATCCTCTGATGTGAGGTAGAAGATAATCATTTACAGCCATGTAAATGATGCTCCTAGCTTGAGCATCCTTTCTCATCCAATTCTTCAAACGTGCAAGTTCTTCCCTAGTTGGAACACTAGGATCTTCAAACTCAAGCTTTTTTTTCTTCTCCTATAATTAATGCCATCAAATCTTTCCTCATGAGGTGTGCCTCCATCCTCATGGACCAAGCTGGATACTTCTCCCTATCTAGCTTATCAATCTGCAAGCTTTTCTCCCATCTTTGATCTTCTATGTCTGCAATTACTATGATTTATGATAATAAAGTGTACCTTTGATATGAAGCTTTAATCCTTCTTGATCCTTTGAACTCTTACTTTGTACTTATATAGGTTATCTACAAGAATTTGTCCTTGTCCACCTTCAATTAGAAGGAACTTCAATACTTGCAATAGTCGGGACTTCCAATGCATTTACTTCGCTTGTATTGCACCTTCAGCTCTGATACCACTGTCTTCCTTTATCAAAACTTTTATTAATACTTCTCCGAGTGAAGAAATTCCTTCTTCAGAAAGTCTGCTTCAAAAATTGACTTCATTACCTGCACATATCTTCAGATTTCTTCAAATAAATGATGCACATGTCTCCACAACTACCTTTGTGCAATCATATCAACCATTAGTTCTTCAAACAAATCATTAAAACTTTAATTCGATCCTTAAAATCAAAAGTATATCAGAAACTATCTTCTTGAACTAGTGACTTTGACATAGGTAACTTCTAAGGTTGATTTCTCACAGCACAGATCCCGTTTTGCTAAATGCTTTTAGCCATAGCTTCCTTATCTTCTAACTTAGATTTTGAATGGTGATTCATAAAAAACTTTACACTGTGCAGTGAGATCTAAGCAAAATATTGACACGAAAAAGTGTGCGACTCTGAGAGATCTAACTGCAGACTTTACATACACATGTTCTTATTGATCATACTCACATCATGAAAGGAATTAGACCATGAAACTTTGAACATAGATTCATTGGCTTCTAGATTAAATGTGTACAAAAGGATTTCTGATCCACATGATGAGAGTGAGAGAAATCTACAAAATGCTCGTCGCTATTTTCTGAGGATGACTCTCTTCACATCTATCTCTATGACACTTGTCTTCTATTGACTCTCTCATGTATTTCTTTACATCATTGACTTATATACATATGGTTCTAGACTTATCCCATGTCTATTACATTACTCCTTATCATCCTAAGGATTATCTCTACTCAAATTACAAGAATTTCCAATTGTAATGTACATATGTATACAAGCTTCACTTCTAAAATCTCTTCACTTTCTCAAGTGACTTCTTCCACTTCAATCTGATCATAGACTTGCTGCAAGCTCTTTTTAATCATCAATTTGTGATTGTTTTGTTCCAACAACAAGTTGCTACCTTCTCCCCACAACGATGAAGGGGCTTGTATTAGTTTCTCCATCCCAAGTATCATACACACATCGATCAATGTAACATCCTACAGGATCTTATCACCTCTCCAAACTCTGCTCACTTTAGGCTCACCTCGAGGTGTAGAAATCCTATCTTTGTTATTCTCCCCATTAGGGTGATCTACGTTCTCACTTTCCAGTTGTTCACTTATGGTTTCAGGGCAGTCAGTCACTGCATAGATTATTCCTCTTTTCTCCATATAGAACCCTCTTCATATTTTACAACAGGTTGAGGAACTATCTCAAGTCACTCACTTTCTTCATTGGTGCCACCAATCTATTTAGTCCGTCTATGTAGATGGGCAAATCGTGCTGATTGGTGCTCACATAGTAAAGAGAGGTCCTATATTCTCCTTCTATGACGGACATAAATCCTGCCAAGGGCACTGAACTATGCATGTCCTTCGAAGCGATTCTAGCTTCTTTGTCTGACTCACTAGAGGTATCCGAATAATGGGAATCAGCACTAGGTAAATTTACACTTCCTACTGATGATACAACACTACATCAACTTCCTAAGACGTGTCTTGAGTGCAAGTTCATCCACTGAATACCTAAGTCAGTTTTACAGGTCTCTCAGATTTGTATTTATTCTGGGAGTTGACTTAGGTCAACTTAGGTTCTCCTTTCATGAATGTCCAATTGGTTACTATTTTCCACGATACATAATACTTAGCCTTCCATGATACAGGATACTCCACCGGCCAGGATACATGATACACAAGCTTCAGGCGATACACGATACCTAGGATAGGGATGATACATGATACACAATACAGAATACATGATGGTATGATGATACACGATACACGAGAACTCATGATACACGATACCCAAAGGACAAACGATACATGATACTTTTATCAGCGATACACGACACTTGTGCCTCCATGATACATGATACACGATACAAGAGACGATACACGATACAAGAGGCGATACACGATACATAGGACCTTAGATACACAATACCTCAGTATCGCGATACACGACAATTATGAAGATACTCAAATCTCATGATACATGATACTCAGTGATCATGACGATACACGATACCCAGTGATCATGATGATACACAATACATAGAGGGTCGCAATACATGATACTTGGGTATCACGATGCTCAACCCAATGATACACGATATCTGGGTATCGTGATACACGGGGAGTATAGGTATCCACGATACACGATACCTACCACGTATCGCGACACATAGGAATTCAAGTATCACGATACTTGAACTCCATCGGTCATGATAGTTGGGCTTATCTCACTCAAATGAAACTTTTTTTTTTGAAATTTTTGTATTAATGTGATCCTTGTGCACTCCTCTCCACCCCTTTGTGCCTGTGGAAAATAAAATCTCACTTTATCCCATGGTACTTCTATTACAATATCTATCGTAGCCTCAATCACGTTTTTAGTGGATTTAATGTGATTTTAACTAGAAATTTCACTTGATCTCACCTCACTCATGCTCTCTCTTGGTTCTCCACTTGATTAGCTACTCTATAAGGCTATAGGCATGCATGATATCAGACCCACGATACCTATTGTCTGAGCTCCATGATACTTGCATAAACAAGTAGCTTGTAAATGAGTTGTTTTTGGTTTTTATACCCCTAGGCTGGCCCAAGGCTGAGAGGTACTGAAATGATTTTTTTTTGGGATTTTGGGGGATCTACCTACCTACTCTACTCCTACTCCTTCCTTTCTACTCTCTATTCCTACTCACTAACTCTCACTTCCCTAGTTCTAACAACTTACTACACACACTTTCCACGTGCGAACTAATAAGTGCAAATAGAAATGACTTACCAAAGCAGAGTACTCACCTCTTCACAACTCAGACCTTCTCCTAAGAGCTCTTACCATCATGCGAGTGCCTTAGTTGGACTCGTACTTCCCCATCAAGGGCACCAAAAAACATGTGTACTTAAGCAACAACTTAGGGACTTGTGAGGAAAGAGACTATTCCTCTATCACCAACAAGTGCATACAATGGGGATCACACATTTAAATTATCAATCTGAGAAGTATCTTAACCCTAACCGAGTGTATGAAGAGTTGCACTTACACAATGGTCAATGAAGTGAAGCTGCTACCTTTACATGCAAATGAGTATCATCCCTCACATTCATCCCTCACATAGGTGGATGGTGTCGCGATACATGAAACAATAGTAAGCACAAAAATGGACTTTTGTCCCGGCTCCAAAATCCGAATATGGTCAATAGTGGGTCATTTTGAAGCTCTCGAGGAGACACATCCAATGACAATATTTTTGTCCAATTCTAACAAACTTGCCTCAAGTTATGGGCAAAAAACTGAGTTGTGCAACTCAACTAGTTTCACCATATACCTCTTCAAGCTTCACACACACATTACACACTTCAAAAAAGCAATGAATTGGATAGGCAACACTTCCATGCACTCATTCCAAGCTACAATAACAAATGCAAGCTCACAAGCAAGGAGATACAAGAGGAAGAAGAAGCAAATTTGAGAATCCAAGTTCTCTCTTTTTCACAATGGCAAAAAGGCTTTTCAAAGTGCCATCAAATGAATTTTATACATGTGCCCTAAAAAAGGTCCTTTGACACAAGAGACCGGAACTTTATTATAGAAACCCTAAATTCCTACTACTTTACAAAGATTATGATACAATGTTTGGGATTTATGCATCTAGAGGATTCCTCTAGTGCATTTACATGGCTTCTTGAGGTTTTCATAGACATTTGAAAAAGAAAATTGGTGCTCATAATTTGAAAATTTTTGGGGGCTCCTTTCCCTATGCTTGTTTACTCTGCAACATCCTCCCATCCATAGAAAGTTTCTACAGATTCTTTCCAATCTCTTAAGATCTTGATCATTTGGTCTCCAACAAGAGATGAAGTAAATGGTCGAGGAGATGAGGAAGGTGTTATTTACCATGGCCCCCCCATGAGGTTGATCTGCATGCCCTTCCAGTATGCTAACTTGTTGTCTATTTTAGAAAGGACCCACATCCAATGTTTCTCCATCGAGACATCAAAGCCCATTAGAATGCCAAGGAGGCAGAAGATAAGACTCTTGGGGATAATTTGGCAATCGTAGTCAACAGGCAACTGGGGTGGCAGTTCGATGATGGCTATGAAAGCAATTTTTTAGTGGTTTATTTTGGAACTAGATGCCTCATAGAATGTGTCAAGGAATCCCTAAAAGGTTCCAATGCTGATCAAATCATTATGCACACATATGTTCATGTTGTCAACAAATAGCCTCATGATCATCTCGCCCTGATTCAGAGGTAGAGAGAGACCTTAAATATGGCCCATTTCCACATGATGTTGAACAAGAAGGTTGAGCCCCTCCTTAGAAATTGCAAAAAATAGAGGGCCCAATGGGCATCCTTGCCTAATAGAGCATTTTAATTTGATGGACTTCAATAATTGACCATTGATATCTATTTGCATTGACGTGTTCCCCAGCAAAGTAGCGATCATCTTAGTAAAATTTTGACTACATCCGAGGTCTTTTAGAGATTGGAGAACAAAGTCCCATTCAAACCTATCATAGGCTTTGTCGAAGTCGATTTTAAGGAAAATCACATCCTGCTCGGACTCTTCTGCAAAATCGAGGCCTTCCCAAAAATCAATTAGAGCTTCGTGTATTGACCTATTCTTGATAAATCCTTTTTTGGTCCTCACTAAGCCACCCCTTCAAGTGGTAAGAAATTCTGTTGGCAATTACTTTTGCAAGAATCTTTTACCATGTTTGAAGGATCGTGATCAGGTGCCAGTTTTCAATCCTGTTCTTGTTACCTTTTTTATGGATAAGTTTGATGAAACCATTGTTTAGGCATTCGGGAAGTGCAGCGAAAGCCAACACCTCTTGCCAGGAAGTGCATCGAAAGCCAATGCCTCTTGCCAAACCAAACAAAAGCTGGGTCATGAAGATTAAATATTGTGTTACACACATATCTCACAACATTATGAAGAAAAGAAATTGTGTAAGAAAAACATAGATGTTTCCACATCAAGGAAAACATTATGAAGATTTTATATCGTGTTACATACATATCTGAAAACATTGTGAAAAAAATTGTGTATAAAAACATAGATGTTTCCACATCAAGAAAAACATTACGAAGGAAAACTCACGCTGAAAGTTAAGTCAAACGAAATATGTGCTAAAAGATCTATAAAATATCTTTAATATGTGCTGCAAAGATAGTGCTATATCAGAACATGATAGCACCCTTCAAAGATGGTTTCCTACTTTATGTTGTATTCCCACTAGCCTTCTTAGGAAACACCACTAGGATATGACCATGTACATTAGATACATGGGGTTGTGGGAGTATCTATTCTATTTTGTTTCTCTCTTCCATTAGGACCTTCCAAAACCATTTTTGAGGACTAAAATCCAATTAAGGGAAAGGAACTATTATAAGATTGTCTTGGGGATTTTCGTAGTGGATGTGTGAACACACTATTGGAGTTTGAGGGCTATGGAAGCACACAAACAACATAAGAAAAAGAAGAAGAAGAAGCTTGGAGCACAACAAACAATATTGAATGTATTACAAATGAATGTAAAAAGATAGATGACTCGTTAGGGTTATGGAGTATATACAAGCTGGGGCAAAAAACCTCTTAAAGAGGGAAAAAGTGCCCTAGTAATCCTAAGTTTGTTTACACACATCACTACCAAAATATATCAACAAACCCCCCCCCCCCCTAGGAGTGATGTGGTGAACAAGGAGTTGGCACTCATGTATAAGGAAGTGCCAAGTCATGTGGAATCAATCCACAAAAGGAAGTAAGCCCAAAGCTTTGCAAAAGCTTCAAACTTCTCCCTAGGCAGAGCCCTTTGTGAAATGGTCTGCAACGTTCTCTTGTGTGGGCACATATGCCAAACTGATATCTCTAGTAGAGAACCTCTCCCTCACATAGTGATAGTGCACCTCAATGTGCTTAGTGCAAGAATGGAACACAAGGTTCCTCACAACTAGGAATGTGCTCTATTTGTTAGTGAAGATGGTGGTGGTAGAAGACTGACAAACACCCAAATGTGTCATAAGGCATCTAAGCCACACACACTCAACAATCCATGTGAAAGTTGCCCTATACTTAGCATCACAACTAGAAGTGGCTAGAGTAGGCTACTTCTTGCTCCATCAAGATATACATGAACTGCATGCAATATTTTAAGAAAAAATTCATTGATAAGTTCCCAGAATAGAGACTAAAGGCTACTCCAAATATAAATGTAATCTACATATAAATGATACATCTACTTATTCAATAGTATTCGTGTCTCCATGCAATGTTTTTAGCAGAAATTTACTAAAAAACTTGCCAAGATAGAGATGAAAAGTGTTGTACTCTAAAATCACACAAAAATGTCAAAGACTATAATAGAAGGCATAGTTTATTATTAAAATTTTCTGATGAAATAATTAATTTTCACGAACTTAATATATACTTCCAAGAAGGATTTTTTTCTTTAATATGATAACCTCAAGAATAAAGCATATAATATGTGAGCTTCAATGATTGTATCATAGACATTCTATTCCCTAAAAAAGCAAAAAACAAAAATCATTTTCCTCACGTGAAACTTTCATAAGAAGTTATTTTGCTGACGTGTTTTTCTACAAACGAAAATATTCTTCTTACACGTGATCTTCCATAAAATCAACTGCTTTCGTAAAAGACAGTTTTCCATACATGATTTCAAGGATTTTATTTCTTCATAGAAGACATTTTTCCTCAATTATTCATTCCATATGCGTCCGTAAAATAAAAGGAAGAAACAAAAAAAAAAAGGAAAGAATTATTCATTCCATATGCCTCCATATGCGTACAACATTTCCGTCCATATCATTTGTTGAGCACAAGGATATTAATATTCCTTTCAGGACTTTCCTTTACATTTCAGTTACTCTAATTCTATGAAATACTATTCTTCTTGTGGAACTTGAGAGGATATGAGAAGATTATGAAGAAAAACATAATGTATGAACAGCATTATGTACGTGAGAACATTATCAAGAACATATTATGAAGATTATATATTGTGTTACATATCTGCCAACATTATGAAGAAAAAAGTTGTGTATGAAAAACATAGATGTTTTTACATCAAGGTAAATATTATGAAGAATATGAACAACATATTATGAAGGTTATATATTGTGTTACATACATATCTGACAACATTATGAAGAAATTTTTTTTGTATAAAAACATAGATGCTTTCACATCAAGAAAAACATTACGAAGAAAAACTCACGCTAAAAGTTAACTCAAACGAAATATGTGCTCAATAAGATATTAATATGGGCTCCAAAGATAGTTCAGAAGATAGTGCTATATGAGAGTAGGATAGCACCCTTCAAAGATGACTTCGTACTTTATGTTGTCTTCCCACCGGCCTTCTTAAAGGGAAGGTAGTCGGAAACACCACTAGGACATGACCATGTACATTCGAGACATGGGGTATCTATGCTATATTGTTTCTGTATGGGGGCTAAAATTAAATTAAAGGAAAGGAAATTTTTATAGAATCCTCTTGGGGATTTTAGTAGTGGATATGTGAACACACTATTGGAGTTTGAGGTCTAGGGAAGTACACAAACAACAGAAGGAAGAAGAAGAAGCTTGGAGCACAACACACAATATTGAATGTATTACCAAGTAATGTACTCGCTAGGGTTATAGGCATATACACAAGCCAAGGAAAAAACCTCCTAAAGAGGGAAAAAGTGCCCATAAGGTCCTTAGTTTGTTCACACACAGCATTACCAAAATATACCATTGAATCCCCCCTAGGAGTGATTTGGTGAGCAAGGAGTTGGCACTCATGTACAAGGAAGTGCCAAGCTATGTGGAATCAATCCATGAAAGGAAGTAAGCCCAAAGCTTTCCAAAAAGATTCAAACTTCTCCCTAGGCAGAGCCTTTGTGAAAAGGTCTACAATGTTCTCTTGTGTGGGCCCATATGCCAAATTTATCTCTCTAGTAGAGAACCTCTCCCTGACATAACGATAGTGCACCTCAATGTGCTTACTGCGAGCATGGAACACAAGGTTCCTTGCAACTACCAATGCACTCTCACTGTCAGTGAAGATGATGGTGGCAGAAGACTGAACAACACCCAAATGAGCCATAAGGCATCAGACTACAAGTGCACAAATGCTATGAACGGTAGTCATTTGGTATGTGGGTGGAAAGGTCTCATCAAAATCAATGCCTCTTTCATGAGCATAACCTTTTGCAACAAGCCTAGATTTGTACCTATCAAATGTTCCATCAAGTTTAGGTTTCAGCTTGTATACCCATTTAGTGCCAATGGTCTTTTTTCTAGGAGGGAAATCGCATAAGGACTAGGTACCATTCTTCATAATAGCATCATATTCTCATTGCATAACAACCATCCAATTTTCTTAATGTTGTGCTTCATCAAAAGAAGCATGCTCATTCTCATCAGAGAGACTAGAGCCAGCCATAACATAGCAATATGATGCAAAAGAAGCACTATGAGATCCTGGATCTAAGAAAGGTGCATCTAATTTGCTATCTTGCAAAGTCTGCACCAACCATTTAGGCATAGTTTTTGCCTCCTCTATATCATCCCTCTCATCAACAAGTGCATCATGTAAATCTGCATCACAAATGGAATGATCTACAATATCATGGGAGACATATAAAGGCTGAGAAGTTGCCTCATTTGGACCAACACTTGAATGTCCTCCTATAAAAAGTGGTAGTTAAGTGTCATATATGTTTTTGGAGCTAACTGATGTCTCCTTAATACATGAAAGTAATGGCTGAATTGCATCTTCCACAAAAACACAATCATGACTAACCAAATTGTGTTTAATCTATGGATAATACATACGATAGCCTTTGATTTTAGAATTGTGCCCAACAAAAATACATTTTACTACTTTATCATCTAATTTTCTATGTTGTTTTTCAAGCACGAATGCATATGCCAAAAAACTAAAGACACACATATGAAAGCCTTAGATGGCGTAAGACCATGCCAAGCCCCATATGGAGTGATAGATTGTAGCCCTTTGGTGGGACACCTGTTAAGTATATATGGTGCACCCATAATAGCCTCAAGCTAGAAACTATGTGGTAAAGCTTGACTATTGACCATACACCTTGCCATCTCCATGAAATGAATGAATGCCATGCACCAAGCTATAAAAATATGCAATCTAGGTGAATAAAAAAGATTTAATTTATTTAGCTCTTCATAAGGCTAAAAGTTCTAGATAGTAAAATCAATTTATCTATATATTAATTACACAAGCGGATGCAATTTGAACCACTTTCACTTTCAAAGACTTCAAAATGTTGAAGATCAGCTCATAAAATCATGTTTATGTATAATAAATGTATGAGAACTCACTTACAGTCTACAAAAGTGAATACTATCTCTATATGGATTCCAAATCCAACATGTGGAAAATGTTAGGATGGTTTTAGATTTATTTGCTCACTTATAGGTATTATGCTCTGTAATACATACCCTCCAACCAATTGGGTGGTTCTTGAACACTCAATCAAGAAATCAGCTCATCCTTTCGTTAGTTTCTTATTATGTTAATTATCCTCAACTCCAACGTGCTGCAACGTGCTACTTTGACACATGGTATACATGTAATGAACGAATGGAACCCAAGAACCCACATATTTGTACATATCAAGGCATAGACACATAAGATGGCATAGACACATATGATGGCAAAGACACATAATTCATTTCCAAAATTTTGGTCAAATTTGGTCTAATTGTTGGTTCAACCCATGATAAACAACTTCCATCACATTTATTTGTGTGACCATGCCGTCTTGTATCATTGAATAAACTCAATTACTAATACCAAATGACTTTTTTTGCACCTTCAGAATATAAATGGAAAATAAATTTATTATGACTTTGAACCATCAAGTTACACCAAGTTTGATATGGTTGACATTTGTTACATCTTGGTTCAACTTTGTAGTCCACTTGCATCATCAAGTTAGACCTAGTTTGATTTGGTTGGTCTTGGTTAGTTCCTAGTTCAACTTTGCCAAATGTCTATAAATAGATGAGAGCAGCTAATTCTCATTTTCCACTGATCTGCAAGTCAAGACAGAGCATAGAGAGCAAACACATTAGAGAGAGAAAGCACAAAAAAAGCAAAAAGGTCCGCAATGGAGAAGAAGGGTGCTAGTAGAATGCCTCAGAGCTAACCAAATTTACCCAATAAAAAATGATTCCGACTTTAAATTCTTTTTGTACCTTTGTAGCAAAGAACACGGAAAACATTTGCGCCTCCGCTCCTCTGTTCAGATATGAGAGGGAAGCAAGCTTTCGCAAGTGAGAGAAGTTTATGGACCTTCATCCTATGTTAATTGCACAGAAGATGGACTTCAAATGTTTTTTGTACCTTTGTAACAAAGAACAACGATATATTTGTTTTAATGTTTTCTTCTTTCCACGTGAAACATGCAACGTTTTCAGGGCGACATGGGAAGGTCAGAATAAAATCTATGTTTTTGTTCCGTGAGCTGGATCACGAACAGCAGCGTGCCTCTAGACCTATCTCAATAGTCATGTACACATGCCTCTAGACCTATCTCAATAGTCATGTACACATGTAAAAATTTGATTGCTCCAAGCAAAATTTTCACTCGAGCTTCTGCCTTATGTGAAACGTGCCTAGCACATCTAATTTCTAGTAAGTGTCGGGTGAAACGTGTGTGGGCGTATTGTCTATTTCCTGCACAAGCAAATCATCGATGCATGATGCCATGCCAACCTTCCGTATACTGTCTCGTAGGCGTGGCTTAATGGTTCACGCTCTAAACTCTCTGGGAGGAAGTCCCGGGTTTGAATCTGGCTGGCTGGACATATCTATTGAAGTCCCCAAGTTGATGGGTGCCTCTACCTTATTAGGTCGGGTGTGTGAGTTATTTCCAATTGATTGTAACTTAAAAGAAAAAAACAAAACAAAACAAAACTTCCATATACTAGGTAGCCTGGATCGCCATTGAGAAAGACTTTTCGTATACTTCACATCCATGCCATTTGCAAGGTCGGCCGAGATACTCTGTATAGATCTGTGAGCTCTATAAGTGCCTAGATACTCTGCTGTCCTTATAATCTTTCCTCATCTTCAAACAAAAGTAATGCCTTTTTGGCAGAAAAAATCCAAAAGCAAATTGCCAAAATCAAATGGGAAACTTGTATTAGCTCAAAAGACTCGGGGGGCTTGGGTATTTTGGATATCACTGGGTTAGCTGACAAGCTGGCGACAAAGTGGTTTATCAAGGCTTGGTGTAATAGAGAGTCCACCTGGGCTAAATTGATCTTCAAAAATTCGAAAGACCTTACCTTAGTTGGTCTTCCCGGTGGGAAGGACATTGGGATCCTCACGCTTTTGTTCTCCCCCCACCCGGTGTCCCCTAAAGGCTCTAGCCTCGTGTGCTCCTTATGGAAGAGTTGGAACAAAGCCAAACAATTTATCAGAGTTAGTGATGAGTGGAAGTGGGCTGCTGGGATAAGACAAAATGACTCTATCTGGTTCCCGATCAGCGGCTTAAGGGAGGTGGAGTCTTGGAACCTCCAAACAGCTAAGCGTCTATGGAACAAGGGGTACAAACAGTGGAAACAACTCTGGAAACAAGAGACTGGCCAGTGGATTAGGTTCGAAGACCTAGACCCAAGACATAGAATTTCTCTCGAAGAATGGACTCTTCTTCAAAACAGGTGTTCAACATGGGACCACTCAACTACCCGCCTTCTCTGTGGACAGGATCTTCCTTGCCTAGAGGGCCTCAAATGGAGCAATGGTAAGAAGCTATCCAGAATTCCCAACTTCAAAGAAAACTTAGATGTTCATCACACTCTTAACAAGATGTGGTGCCTTTCTTGGACCAAACTTCGATGGGAACTTAAGTTCATGTCGATTTGGCACCCTCTTATTGAGATCAAGAAATCCGTTCTCATGTGGCAAATCTTGCATAAAGGCATCTGGTACAACGCAAGGGCCAACAAAATTTGTGGTGTGCCCCCATGGTGCAAACGGTGCCATCGATGCATCGAAGACCTTGTTCACATTTTCTTCGATTGCCCCAAGTCCCGTGTTATCTGGCATCATGTGACACGGATTCTGCATCTCTCATACCAAATCAATTGGCAACAGGTGTTGTTGGGTGAGGCGGTTGGCTGCTCTTCTAGGTTGTGGAATGCCATTAGAGGCGAGACTCTTTGGAAAATTTGCAGGGAGCGATGTGCTGTCAACTTTGGCCAAACCCCAAAGGAATGGTCGATTGAGAAATCCTTGTTTCTTCTAGGTAAAAGAATCTCCCGAGACAAGAGATCTCCTCCATTTAGGCACCACTGTATTTATCTCCTCGTAGATAACAAGCTGAAACCCAAATGGGTCCCCCATGAAGGAGATGATAGTTTTGTACGCCTCATTTGTAATGCCCTCTAGCTTACCGAACTCGTCCCCTGCTTTGTGGGATTTGGGGGGTCCCATGGGCACTAGTCCCATTCACCTGTAACTTTTCTTCATTATTCTAATTAAAGTCCGGGAGATTAGGCCATGGCCGAACTTCCTTTTTATAAAAAAAAGCAAATTGCCGACAATTAATTGAAAAAAAAAAGCAAAAGCAAATCGCGCCGGTTCACGTGATGGGTCTTCTTTTAATTCTTGCCCTCGAGTACGAACAGTTCTCACTGATATCCGGATTTGGACAGCTGCACGTCTACTTAGGCAACAAGCTCATAGGATCGCTGTACACGGGCAATGGCTGACGACCTACAAGCGCTCCTCTTCTTAGCTTCAACTGCACGTTCACTTCGGCAACAAGCTCTGAGGATCGCTGTACGTGGGCAATGGCTGACGACCCACAAGCGCTCCTCTTCTTATCTTTGTTTCTTCTCATATTATCAGGATTCGGCAGATCGTTTACAATGTCGCGCGACTTTAAAGTACATTGAAATCAAAGGAAAGAATATTACCAGAACGGCAAAGAACAAGAGGACGTCAATAAAACTCTTTCATCTCATGTCGTTTACCTCCAATACAGAGGTCTCGATCTTGCTTGGCGATCTGATTTCAGTCCCCTTGATCTTCATTGCCGCCAAGGTTGTCAGCGCCTTTTGCTCCTCAAACTTTCTAGACGGGCTCTCCTGTTTCGCGTTTCAACAGCACCGCTCGTGCCTTATCCCATGCAAAGGCGTCCACGTTATGTCTCAGTAAACCAATGCGTCGGTGACTTCCATACGGAAGGAGAGGACAATGTACATCTCGGATCTTGCAGCTATGTACTGCTCAAAAATAATCTCCATCTCCATCATGAATCTCCATTCATGCCTCTCTACATGGGAACACCATGCTTTTCAAGACAATTTCCTTATCGGCCCAAGATTTGGTTCGGGGGCTTTTGCCTTTTTCAAAATCACCTTTGGCGTTCCAGTTCGTTGGCGTAGTGGTTGGGCCTCTTGCCTCTTGAGGTGGGGGCGAGGGTTCAATCCCTAGTAGCAACATGTAAGGGACGTGTAATATGGAAAGTTGTTGCATTGTGGCTGAGTGCCACCGTTTGTCTATCCCTACGGTCGTGTTGATCGCCGTTTAAACTAGTCTTGTAAACCCCTGTTCTTGTGGGATAAAGGGGGTCCCATGGGTACTATGCCCTTCCTTGTATAGTTGCAATTTCAAAGTTAAAGTCGGGGGGAGTAGGCTCGGCCGGACCTCCATTAAAAAAAAAAAAGAACCTTTGGCTATGTATGGATTTTGTCGATTTCCCACAAAGCTACTAGATGATGTTTAAAAAGATGTAAGGAACAAATAGCTAAAGACAAGGGCCAACAGATCGGTTCAAAGATAGGTGAGCCACGATTGCATGTCCATTTGAGTTCTTATCATTTAAATTTTGCAATTTCTTTACAAAAATATAAAATGGTTACTACTTTACCTAAACTCAAAGAACTTTAAAATAACTTAGCGTAAAAAATTAACAATTCCTAGCTGTCTAAAGATAGAAAATCAAGATCAAAGCTTAAATTCCAGCTTGTTCTTAATCATATTTATAGCGTTATGTAGATAACATAATTTAAATGTTACATTTACTTGATGGATTTTTATGACTACGGAATCGAGGCATGCATAAATTTATTCAATCTATGATAATTCACAGTTTTCTTCTATTTAAAAATAATTTCTAGTTATGGCCAAGAAGTTCGCAGCATGTAAGGCAAACGTCCTCCATTTCAATTAAGGGGATGAGTGCACATACTTTTAGATTTCTCTTCTTTCTTAAAAATCATGTCATATAATGCCATTGTGCTATGACATGTACACCTTATCTAAGTAATGGTTCCAAGAGGAAAATAGGCATATATCACTACTTATCATGCTTTTCATGGACATAATGCTTTTTTTTCTCATCTATGTGCATTTACGTATATGTAATATTTTATGCTTCCTATGATATAATCTAGAAAATGGACTGAGAAGGCTATGAAATGAAAGTGGATGAGTTTCGAAGAAGCCAAAGCTATTCCCATAGATTGGACTCAGTTTGAAGCTCTTTACCCAAAAGAGTATTTAGCTAATAATGAGGAAGACCATACTTGGGATGAATAGGAAAGATTGGTGCACAAAGGTAGATCTTTATATATTTATCTCTCCCATTATCGAGAGATTGTGCTTAAATTAAAGAGTCTAGATGATTTCCAAAAATTACAAGGGTTTTTAAGAGGGCATGACAAAGCCATTAAACTTGGGGTTCAATGTAATGCTCCTAAAACATTAGGAGACCCTATCAAGTACACTCAATTTATGAAGAAAATAGTTGTGTACCTATGGACATAGACCAAACATTGATACCCATGGAAGTGGCTAAATTCAAGAAAAGGGTAGACCCAAGTACAAAAAAAAACATAGTAAGAACATCAAGAGGGCCTAGACTTACAACTTATTAGTTTGAGAAGGAAAAGATGTAAAACTTATGTTTTAGGTGTTGATGTCCAAACCACTCTTTGTGGAATTACCCAATATGTAAGGGAAAACATAAAAACCAAGGACTAGGGAACACTATATTTTTAGACAAAGGCGAAAACACATTCAACCTTGTGTAAACACTTCCCATTTATGTTAGCTCTAGCTGCAAGGAAGTGGAAGCTATGCATGAGGATATGGTCAAACATACTTATTGTTTAACTTAGTCATTGTGGTCATCGCATTTTGGGCCACATGATTTAGTTAAACTTCAGGTTCATGTATATGGGGCTGAAATGTGAATTGTGATTGATAATCGTGCAAATCATAACTTTATTAATTATGCTCTAGTCAAAAACCTTAAAATTTCCCAACAACCTAGTGCACATAAATATGTGTATTTATAATGCAAGGGGAAGATAAAAGAAGATGGGAAACTATGGTATCCAATTTGGAAATCAAAATACAAGGACTCACCAATCACTTAGATTTTCAAATCATGAATATGGAAAGAATAGACATAGTATTGAGCATAAAATGTCTTTGGGGATCAAGGCATACACTTAAAAGAAGTTATCAAGACAATACTATTGAATTCGCTAATCATGGAAGTACTTTTTGTATTCAAGGTGAAAGAGATGTACCCAATACACCTCTTATTTCATGCATGAATTTAGATACTCTATTTGATTCATGACTATTTATATCATAACATAAGAGGAAGAATATGAAACAAAGGCATGGGTAGAGGAAGAAAAGGAAGAGGATAAAATGGAGACTCTAAGAAAGAAAAAGGGAGCAAGTCTTCTTCATCAAGATGAAGATGCAAGTAGAGAGGAAGTGGAGGAAGGTACAATCAAGCTCATGACAACAACAAACCAGATGGATGCCACATATTTGGCAAGTATGGCTGTTATGCAACGTATTGTTATCAAATAGGCAAGAACAACTCATCATATAAAGGACTACTTCAAATGAGAATGAAATCATGTTAGCCATGATGTAGATGAATCATTACAAGACACAAGGATCAAAGTTATGTTATATTTGATAGTGGATGCATCAATCACATGATTTGCAACAAGGACTTCTTTTCAAATTTGCAAGTACCATCAAAGAAAGGGCATGTGGAGATAGGTGATGATATTCCCCCATGCCATTAAACATATAGGTGATGTTGTGTTGGATGGTTTTCATAAGGCCAAGTGCTTGAAAGGTGTTCTTTACGTTCCCAAAATTACAAGGAATCTTATTTCTATGAGTCAAATGATCAAATAGGATTGCGGGTCAAATTCTATGAAAAGGGATGTTTTTTGGAAAATCCTAAAGAGGGGTACACATTGGTGGCCAAACTAGGAAGGAGAGAAATCTACTCACATTGGATGTGAAGTCAAACTTCATCCACACAACCTACTTCACATATGGAATAAGGAAGGTAGGAGAACTAGATCTTTGGCATAAGAGGTATAGCCATATCAATGTTTTGAGTTTGAAATACATGGAGAAGAAGAGTTTAGTGTTGGATTAACAAACCTTCACATTCACAATCTCAAGAGTTTATGTGAATCTTGCCAATTGGGTAAACAAATTAGGTTACCATTTAAAAAGAGTAACTATGTGAGCTATCATCCACTTGAATGGGTTCATAGAGATGTTTGGAGACCAAAATTCAAATGGAGGTAGTTGACACTTTATAATTTTCATTGATGATTGCATAACGATGACTTGGCTTTATTACATGAAGCATAAATTAGGTGTCTTTTATTACTTTGCAAAGTTCAAAACTCTTGTAGAGAAGGAATATGATAGGTACATGAAATGTTTAAGGTCCAATGGAGGGGGAGAATATATCTCCCCTGAGTTCTTTAATTTCTTAAAGTTCAATGGTATTAAAAGAAAAATCACATGCAGGTACAAACCTCAATGTTGACACTCAAGGTGAAGGACAAAGCATGGAAGTGCATCAAGGAAGTGGACACACAAGAGGAAGGAGCATGTAGGGAGCTCCAAGAAGCGCATGTCAAATTTTCAGAAGAAATCTCTATAAAAATAGTTATTTTTATCACTAAAAACCATTGTGAATACCATTTTTCATTTTTTGCAACTCCATTTTCTTCAAGTCAAGGAGTCCTTGAGCTTGAGGAGTATTAAAACAATCATCCTACCAATTTTCATAATTTTTAGACTCCGTTTGAGCCCCCAAATAAGCCCTATAACCTATTTTTTAACTAGGCTAGACACTAGGTCTGGACAGGGCCAAAACCACTCAAAAAACTATAAAAAAGGCTGGAGAGCTCATTTTTGAGGTTAGGTTGTTGTGGATTTGAGCTTTGTAAGAGAGTTCTTTTGTAATCGAAGATCTTCCATTGTTCCACTCTTTTCCCTTAGTTTGTGCGCATGTGTGTGTATATGTGTGCATGCTTCTGTGCTTTCACTCACGGACTTGTGCCATCACCTGCTCATGGTCTTCATACCGATCCTCATGTCTCCACGGATTGACATTTATAAGGTGAATCTCCTCACATTGGTACTTGCCATTGTGCTAGAGTGACACCAAATTTGGTGTTGTTGTTGGGGAGAGAGCTTGGAGGACGAGCGTGTGATGGTAAGACGTAGAGTAACGATGTTCAAAGGTAAAAAAAATCACCATTTTCAGTTCAATTTCTGAGTTTTTAGTCACCTTTATCATCATCATCACCACCATCTCCTCCCATCTTCACCTTCTCTAAATTTTTTGCTTTTTTGACTGTACATTCCATATTTTCACCTCTTTTTCTTCATTCTTGCCTATGCGAGGAGTTTAGCAAGAGCTTAGAGCTAAAGCATGGAGGAAAAACTAAGTTTCACAATCTCAAAACACCAAAGTTTGAGTGACAGTATCACAAAGTGACAAGACCTACGTCTAGTTGTGTGAGTGGAGTATCGTGGATTTGGAGAGTGACCTTGCATCTACAGGTACATAAGAGTGACAAGGAGAACCCAAGGTACACATATTTGCAAAAAATTTTGAATTTGGACTTCAAAAACTCCAAGTATGATGTCCAGTTGAGTGTTGGTATCGCGATACCACAACTCCCGTGTATCCCAACACTTGTCGAGTATCGTATCCCTCCTTGAGGTATCGTGATACCATCAAGGTATCGTATCCTCAAGTGTTGGTATCACGATCGTGGTCACCCGGTGGTATCGTATCGTGGTCCACCTAGTATCGTATCGTGTTAGTCATGGTATCCTATGGTTGACTGAGCGATATGATATTACATGCATGATTGGTCTATTTACAAACACGAGAAGGTGTCTATAAGACACAATTGGAATATATCAGGACCAATCGATTAGGTGCTCACATCTATGAGGATGGTCTAAGACGATCAGTTATCCAACTCAAAAATCGAGATGAAACCTTTAGACTTGAATAATGAGTGGTCAAGTTCGAAGAGGGGTCATACATTGATAAGGAAGGAACCATGTATGCGGTTACCAACGTACCAAACAGGACAGATGAGTTTGGAAATATCATTCCTCAAAATGATATGGAAGACCAAGAGTAAGGAGACCTAGGAGGAGAACCCAAGACTCCTAGAGGTAAGTCCGTCTTGACTAGGGTGATCACTCTAGAGTGGATTCCCCAGGAGAACAAAAGCATAGAATTTTTCTTGAATAGAGAAACAGAGGAAGCCTTTTGGAGATTCAAGCCAGATCAAGATAACCCAATAATCACCATCTATGAGTTCAAAGACCCTGAGACACCAAGCAAGGTAGTATATCTGGATAACACATCTGAGAAAATGTTCTTGGTAGCAGAGCAGGATAGGCATGCCTACACTTGGCAAGGTGAATCAATTTTCCCTCCACTAAGATCTAGCGTTTCCCATGGTATCCAAGGAGCTGGATCATCCAAGGCTCATGAAACCCAAAGGAAAAGAACTATAGAGAGACCGGAGGTAAGCTTTGCACACACTGTGGGAAGAGACAGATCAAGACATGAGGGTGAAAGACCGGAAAGAGAGAGACATCGAGCACATAGACATCAAAGAGATGAACATGATTTTCCATTGCCTAGACCACGAGATCAGCCAAGAACCCATAGACCTTCTCAAGTGGTTAAGGCAATGGAGAACTATTTTGATGGATTCGAAGACCCTTATGATCATGTGGCCAAGTTCAAACAAGTGTTAAGAGCTAAGAAAGTTGAGGACTTGTTCACACAGTTTGAGGCATTTGGTTTGACTCTAAGGGTACTAGCTTAGCTTGGTTTCAACCCCTGAATAGTCGCAACTACCAAGAGATAGGTCAATTTCTAGAAGAATTCATTGTAGAATTTTCCAAGAGTGGTATTAGGCATAACACATCATCCCTGATCCACAGCTTCAAGCAGACACACCAAGAAATAATGCGGCTTGCAGGAAGAAGGTTTAGATAGTATTTGGAAAGATGCCCTGTGCCAGAATTACCCATAGTAGCCAAACAGGTGGCCTTGTTTTCAGATGGCTCATTGAGCAAAAAGTTAAGGTCATATGTGTACTTGAAAGAGCCTAGATAGTGATAGGCTTTTGCACTTCCACACCTAAATTTGCAAGTAACATCTCCAGCCATGATGCCTCACATGCTGCCATTGCAGCACCTCTATACTCAGCCTCTGTACTAGACAAAGCAACAGTGGGTTGCTTCTTACTGCTCCATGTAATAGCTGCACCTCCAAGTGAGAAAAGAAAGCCACTAGTAGATCTTCTATCTGGAGTACTACCAGCCCATTCTGCATCAGTGTATCCATGAACCTGCAAATCTACACCAGCTTCATAAAACAATGCATAATCCAAAGTAGCACTCACATAATGTAGAGTGCGCCTCAGAGCATCCAAATGTGGCTTCCTGGGAACCTACATAAACTGACTTTCAAGTCCAACAGTGTAGCTTAAATCAGGCCTTGTAATTGTAAGATATATAAGACTTCCCACAATTTTCCTGTACATAGTAGCATTTTCCAATGCTTCACCTGATGTAGTATCCAATTTCAAATTCTGATCTAAAGGCATAGAAATTGGCTTACAATCAGCCATACCATACTTTTGCAGCGTATTCAAGGCATATTGCCTTTGCGACATCCATATACCTGTTTCTGTATGTATAAACTCAATGCCCAAGAAATAACGCAGCACACCAAGATCTTTCATGTCAAATTCCTGCATAAGAAGTTTCTTTACCTCTTTGATGCTTTCTTCATTATCACCACCTACAATCAGATCATCAACATAAATAGCCACAATAGTGATGCCATCATCAACCTTCCTTGCATATAGTGAGTGATCTGCATCACACATAGAAAACCCAATGCTGGTTAAGTAATCAGCAATCCTTGCATGCCATGCACGCGGAGCCTCCTTCAGCCCATACAAAGCCTTTTGCAACCTGCAAACATATTTTGGATGCTTTGAATCTTCATATCCTTGTGGCTGGTCCATATATACTTCTTCCTGTAACTCACCATGTAGGAAAGCATTCTTCACATCCATCTGATGCAAAGTCCATCCTTTTGTTGTAGCTAATGCAACAAGTGTTCTGACAGTAGACATTTTAGCTACAGGGCTGAATGTTTCCTCATAATCAATGCCATATGTCTGTGCATAACCTTTAGCTACCAATCGTGCTTTATTCCTGCTTATGCTACCATCAGCATTATGCTTTACCTTGTAAACCCATTTGCAGCCTATGGATTTCTTTCCTTGCGGCAATGGAACCAGCTTCCATGTATCATTTCCATAAAGTGCAGCCATCTCCTCATCCATAGCTTTTTCCCAATCTGCATTACCAATTGCATCTTCAAAACAAGAAGGTTCAGCATCTTGTATTACCTTTGTCATGTAGGCACAATGGCGAGCCATGTAACTATCATATGTCAATCGTTGCACTGAATTACGCATCCTCCCAGATCTTCTTGGTCCTGGGTCACTTCTCCTTGTATCATCCGCATGTGCCCTTCTTACTCCTGGAGTCTTCATAGAGGGCAATCCAAGTTCCTCATCAAGACTCTTTTCTGAACCGCTTGAATCTCCATCAACATCTTCAAAACCTACACCTGTTTTACTACCAACAGAAAGCTTTTCTTTACCTTTCTTGGATGTATTTGATGAATTTGCTGGACTGAAATTTCCACGCAATCTTCCACTCCATGGATTTGAGTTGGAACTATTGCTTGGTGATGCATCCGGTCCACTCAAAACTTGAGATTCTGCACTAGATTTTTCAGCATTTTCTTTGTCATTTGGTTCAAGATTCAGTCCTTCTTTGGCATCTACATAGAAGCTTGACATTTCATCAAATACCACATCTCTGCTCACCTTCACCTGTCGTGTGAGTGGGTTATAACATTTGTACCCCTTTTGCTCAAGGGAATATCCAATGAAGACACATTTTTCTGCTTTCGGACCAAGCTTCATCCTCAACTCATCTAGAACATGTACATATGCAATACAGCCAAAAACTTTCAGATGTGATAAGTTTGGCTTGTTACCTATAAACTTCTCTTCAGGTGTAACTTGATGTACAGTAGCAGTCGGAGTTCTGTTCATGATGTATACAACAGTATGCACAACTTCTGCCCAATAACAATGAGGCATATTCTTCTCAGCCATCAAGGCTCTTGCTATTTCTGCAATATGTCTATTTTTGCGTTCAGCAACACCATTCTGTTGTGGTGTGTACCTGTATGAAAACTCATGCCGAATTCCATGATTTTTTAGAAAACTGTTGAACTCATTTGACATGTATTCACCTCCTCCATCAGATCTTAATGTTTGAATGTACTTCCTTGCTTGCTTTTCCACCATAACTTTAAAATTCTAGAAGTGAGTAAACACCTCGATCTTCTCTTTCGTGAAATATACCCATACTTTGCGTGTATGGTCATCAATGAAGGTAACATAAAACCTGCAACCGCCCATATATGTGGTCTTTGTTGGACCCTAAATATCTGTATGTACTACTTCTAGTACATTCTCACTAACATGCTTGTCATGTGGAAATGATGCTCTTGATTATTTACCACATTGACATGTTGCACATACCTTTTGCATTTCTGCAACTTTGAAATTTGGTAGTCCATGTACAATCTCCTTTGACTGCATCAGTTTCAGCCTTTGCAAGTTTGCATGTCCAATCCGTTTGTGCCATATCTCTATATCTGCAATAACTCCTACACCTTTTGCAAACATGGCTGCATTCATTTCAGGAATCTTCACATTTAAGGTGAACATCCTACCCACTTTGTTTCCTTTGGCAACCAATCGTTCATCCTGCTTGTACTCTTCTACATATAATCCATCAGCATTGAACCTGACTTGTAATCCCTGGTCAACCATTTGTCCAACAGAAAACAGATTCTTCGTTATATTTGGAGCATGCACCACATCAGCGAGATGTTTTACCTTTCCGTCCTCCATAGACAATGCTATGTTTCCTGTATGCTCAATAGGATGCGATGTATCATCACCTGTTTCAACATATCCAGGAACTGGTGTTTTCTGCAAACTACTAAACCATTCTGCATGACTGGTCATGTGATTTGAAGCACCTGAATCAACATACCAGACATTATCATTCAATTTTGAAACACCAGCAGACATCGTATTCATCATGTGATGTTGAACCATAAACAGCTTCTCATAATCATCTACAATTGTGGATGCATAATTGTTTTGCTGCCTTCTGTTATTTTGATTCTTTAACCTGCAATCACGTTCAAAGTGTCCAGGTTTACCACAATTCCAGCATCCTTTACTATCATTACCTGAATCATTTCTTTGGAAATTTCTGCATCCTCTTTGGCTCCCCCTGCCTCGAAACTGTCCTCTTCCTCCTGCAATGTTCTGTTGTTGACCTTGGTCTTGGTTACTGTTTCCTCTTCCACTTCCAAAACCTCTACCTCTGCCTCTTCCTCTGCTAGAGTAGAATACCTGCTCAGAATTGGGCTTTCCTTGGGAGTTTGAATCCTCAGCAAGATTCTTTTCTTCAATGATCAGCATAGAGACCAAATCAACAAAATTCGGAATATTTTCCCTGGTCTCTATAGAAGTTCTGAACTGCTTATATGCAGCTCCTAAACCACGAAGGCACACTTCCACCTTATCATCATCATCTACATTCACGCCAATAGATGCAAGTGACTCACATATGCTTTTGATTTTTAGAGTGAGTTGCAATTTTCGTGCCTTTGTATTGGTCTCGTACAAAGTGACCAAACTGTTCCAAGCCGCTTTTGGAGTCTTGGCATCCTGTATGTGTCCAATCATGCTATCCTGTATGCTAACAGATAGCCAATACATTACCTTTCGTGCTCCTTGATTCCATTCCTCATATGCTCTTAACTATTCTGTAGTCTGATTCCTTTCTGGTAACTACGGAGCATTTTCATTCTCTCCCTTGATGTACTTCCAGTAGCCTTTTCCCATCAGGAAATTCGTCATTTTGAATCTCCAAGCATGGAATTTGTTCTTGTCCAGCTTATCGCTCATAAGCTGACTCATTCCATCTGCGTTTGCCATTTCTGCAACAATTCACAACACCGCAACACACTAGAAGCAGCACTTTTGCTTGAACACTGTCGCACTATGACGTGACAGTTCGATCTCAGAAAAACACAGTTTTCGTGTATCAGCAGTACACGGAATCGCTTAAAATTCTGAATCTGGAATATATGAGTGTCGCTAAACACAATGCAAGTTAGAGTTTCTGAAACTGACCTGGTTTTTCTGTGGGCCCCACCTTGCGGGCTCAAAACGGAGGTCGAGATGGCTCCAAAACTTCGATCTGACAAAAACAAGTGACCCTAAAGGAATAACTCTCAAAAATATTTTGAGGTCTTCTACCTTCACGGCGATTTTCGTAGCAAACAGAGGCCGTTTGTGAAATCGCGTTTTCTCCACGCCTTGCCACGTAGTCTTCACCGTCGCCTTCTCCACGAGCTCTCTACAGCCACGCTGGCTCTGATACCATGTCACAAGGAAGGAGATAAGGAAGAGAGCTCACACACACACTCTCACTCTCAAGGAGAAGCACACACACAGATTGAGGCAAGGAAGAATGATCTTCTTCTTCTTCTATTACATAAAAGGAATGTACAAGAATGACCTAAAAACAAGAATACAACCAGTGCAATATATAAAGACCAGTACATAAGGAAAAACCTAATGTCCGCGAATGAGTGAGCTAGCAAGAAATAAATGTGCCATCACTCTCGGTAGATAAATCTAATAAAGCTCAATGAAGTATCCCTGACATATACCGGTGTGACCACTATACATGTCAGAGAAACGAAAAACTGGTACGTGTCATCCTGGATCATCACATGTTGAGCTTGATATCTCAACAATTATCTCCTAAGACGAGCTTCCCTAGAAGTATTTTGACTTTGATAGAGATTCTCTTACTCCAAAACCAAGCCTAACAAGAGGTTATGAATTACCTAATTTGAGGAATGATATGCATCTTGCCTCCTATCCCATCTCATTTCCAAATGTGCGCCCTTACTATTGGCTAATTATCTCTTTCTCTGATAGAGATTCTCCAACTCCAACCAAGCTTCACTAGATGTTTTACATGACCTAATTTGAGGAATGGTATGCCTCTTGACTCCCATCACAATAAATGAGAGTGCCATTATGCATGTCTAAAATCCCATCTAGTTTGTTCTTCTACATGTTGAATCTGCTTCCCTCTATCTATGGATGATGACCCTCTTTCTGTGGATGATGATATAATCTCCTATTCTTTTTCTTTAGTCTATTGAGTAGAAATTGGAGAAGCATGCTTTTTGGATGAAGAAGCAACATCGCCCTGAGATTTTCTTTGAATGGGTAGCTTGTGGTTAAGAATATTCCATAGGTATTTGGAAACTAGCAAATTCATCATCACAAAACTTCACATTGCATAGTTAAACATTCCATCAAGCTTGTATTCGTCTTCCAATCTATCTCTAGTCACTCATATTGAGAATAAAGATGTATGAAAACTATTCTCTCATACCAAGTGTTGGAAGTGTGGTAGAGCCAAAATATAATCATAGGTTAATCAAGATCTTCCCAACACTTGATTCTTAGAACATGACACACCTTGACTTAATCAAGAAAGATGCACTACAGTAGGTGGAGACAAGCCAATTATAAAAGTGCAGCATTTGAATGCTCCTACACGCTAATTAAATGTAAAATGTCAATATGTGATGCATGTAATGATACCAAACTAAATGTACCCTGAATTTAAAGGTTTCTAGATAGAAGATGTAGTGAGAGAGTGTCTAGCATGTATTAGGTGATAGATGTGTGCAATACTAAGTGAAGGAACTATTCAAAATAATTAATACAATGAGTCCCAATATGAAATTATGTCTTCTTTGATGTTCAACAATAGTTATGGTATCTTGTTCTCATGAAGTATTAGGTGAACACTTGACACATTAATAGCATGTGAAGAAACCTAAATTGCATAGTAAAACTCAAAAAATCATGATGCACATCACAAGGTGTGAACAAGATGGAAGGGTACACTATGTCCGTGTGTATGTGCCTCTCTCTCTCTCATGCCATAGAATTAACTTATTACTTCTGATGCATGAGTGAATTTGGTGGACTTGAACCTCTTTTTACTATGGTGAAAGCATTCATTGTGATCTGAAAATATTTTGATCATACCACAACTTGATCTCTTCTAACAAATTAGGTTTGCCACATAATTCATTCTCACATCATTAAACCACTTGCCTTTTTTAGTGCATTTTAACTAAATGATGTCATTAGTTCACAAGGTTTGAGTTCACATCGAGCTCATGAGGAAACTTCATTGTGTTTTTTAAATTCATATAGCCATGAGGTTGTTGGTGTTGTGTCTAAATTTCAAGTTCAAGGTCGAGGATCATGTGTGTTGGAGGATAAACACTCCTATGTGCACAACAAAAGCAAATGAACCCTCCTAGGATCCTCAAGTTTTTCAAACATAGGCTCTGTATTTTCTGAGTTTCTCTAAGTATATGGAGAGACTTACAATGAAATTTTGCAGGCTTACACTAGACTCTAAGATCTTTCAAATGAGAGTAAAATCACTCCATTTGGACACTAGATGATGCCTCAACCAGCTGCAACAAGAAAGATAACTTGATCTCTTCACGGAGTATGAGCTAACTAGGCTGACACTGTTCTGGACATTTCTCTGCACATGTGCAGGCACTGAACCGGAGACTTATACCAGACAAAGTAGAACTTATAAGATTTCCAACAAGACAAAAATCATTGCAATTGGATTCCGGATGAAGGACAAACAACAATTACAAGACCGGGGGGTCTGCCAAAAACATCTAGATAAATAGAGTGTGTAAAAGTGAAATTTCCACAAAATATGCAGAGAATAGCTAGTAGGAGGTGTGTTTAAGCAAGGGGCAGCTTGGGCACGTATTTCCATGACTCTAAGTCATAATACAACTCATTAGAGGTTTTAAAGACCACATACTAACCTCTTTAACCAATCAAAAGCATATACATGTCAAAAGTGAGGTCCAATCACATCAAGAGGTGAGCTAAATCTTCTCTAATCAACTTCTTTCCATTATGGGCATAATTGGATGCCTCCAACTCATGGAAATCAGCCTCCTTTGATTGTGGATGATGTGGAAGGTTCAATTTGGGGCATGTTCCCACACTCTTGAGCTTGAAAAACTTTCAACACTCCCCCTCAAGCTCAAGTCTTTTCCTTTGTTGCTTCAGCCTATGTCTCTTATGTTGATTGCTTCCTTGAATCCTCCAAGCTTTGTACCTTCAAGAAACTTTGTCATCATGTCTGCAACCTGCATTTTAGTGTTCACATACCTTATATCTAGCTCTTTTCCCATCACCTTTTCTCTAACGAAGTGGTAATGAACCTCTATGTGCTTGCTCCTTGCATGAAACATGGGATTGTTAGCTAGATAGATGCTTGAAATGTTGTCTCCATAAAGAGGAAACTCCTCCACTTCTACTTCCAAGTCCTTAAGTAGCTTCTTAAGCCATAATAGCTCACATGTAGCCAATGCTAAACCTCTGTACTCAGCCTATGTGGATGAAAGAGCAATAGTGGGTTGCTTCTTAGAGCTCCAAGAGATCACTTTTGTACCTATCATGAAAACATAACCCGATGTACTCCTTCGACCATCCTTGCTACCTGCCCAATCAGGATCACTATATCCTTTGACACTTAGATCAGCATCATATGAGGAAAATAGACCTTGGTTGATGGTGTGCTTGATGTAACGAAGCACCTTTCTTGTCGCGATGAGATGATCATGAGTAGGTGCATGCAAAAAATTGAGAGAGAACACCTACTACATATGCAAGATCAGGTCTAGTGAATGTAGCATAAATTAATGAACCAATTATGCTTCTATATAGTGTAATATCTTGTATAGCCTCTCCTTGACCTGCAACCAACTTTGTATTGGGCTCCATGGGCTGAGAAAGTGGCTTACAACCACTCATACCAAACCTGTATAGCACATCCAACAAGTATTTTCTTTGAATCAAGAAGATGCCATTGTGTGCATAGATTACCTCTATTCCCAAGAAGTATTTTAGTGTTCCAAGATCAGATATCTTGAACTCCTTTCCTAGCTTTGATTTGATATCTTTAATACCTGCAATATCACTTCCTGTGATGATCAAATCGTCCACATAGATGCATATGTATACAGTCTTGTCTCCTTGCTTCTTCATGTAAAGCGATGGATCTGCAACACTTTCTTTGTATCCACAACTTGATAAATAATCCACTAACCTCTGATTCCAGGACATTGGGGCTTGCTTTAGTCCATATAATGCTTTCCTTAGCTTGCAAACATGATTTGGGTACCTCATACTAGCAAATCCTTGAGGTTGGCTCATGTAGACTACTTCTTCAAGCTCTCCATTGAGGAAGGCATTCTTCACATCCGACTGATATAAGCTCCATTTCCTTGATATGGCCACTGCAATCAAAGTCCTAATTGTTGGCATCTTGGCTATGGGGCTGAAAGCTTCATCATAATCTATCCCATAGCTTTGGGAGAAGCCTTTCGCCACCAACCTTGCTTTGTACCTAGCAATGGAACCATCTGAATTTCTTTTAATTTTGTAAACCCACTTATTACCTATCACCTTCATGCCTTTTTGAGCTAGTACCAAGCTCCAAGTATGGTTCTCATCAAGTGCTTGGAGCTCTTCCTTCATTGCCTCTTGCCATTCCTTGCAATCCTTAGCTTCTTCATAACTAGTTGGTTCTTTTTCCTTGATTACCTGAGTCATGTATGCATAATGCTTTGCAATGAAATTATCATATGTTAACATTTGTACTGGATATCTTACTCTTGAAGACCTTCTTTCACTTCCTTTAGGTGTGGTTGCCATCTTCTTTCTTTGTTTCGCCACTCCTGGAGTTTGAATTTCTTCTATCTCTTCATCTTCCAACATGCTCTCGTCCACATAGCTTCCTTCTTCAACTAAAATCTTCTCTTTGCCTTTGACTTTGCTTTCTTTAGAGCTGGTCTCTCTTTCCCTAAGCCTTCCACTCCATGGTGAGGGTGCCCTTGTGTTGCATGAGTTGCTTGGACCACTTAAATCCATGCTTTCTTGAACTCTATCATCATTCTTCAAATCTGTCTCATCTATGTCTTCAACCTGCAATGGACTTGTGCATGCATACCAAGGCTTCAATTCATCAAAGACAACATCCCTAATTACCTTCAGATCCTTGGTGATGGGATTATAGCATTTATGCCCCTTTTGTTCCATAGAATATCCCAAAAAAATACACCTTTCAGATTTGGCATCTAACTTTGACCTCAACTCTTGAGGTACATGTACATAGCCTATACAACCAAAGATTCTAAGATGTGAAATGCAAGGTTTTCTTCCATCCCATGCTTCCTCAGGGGTCAGATGATGTATACCTGATGTAGGACATCTATTCATGACGTATGTGGCTGTATATGTAGCCTCTCCCCAATAACAATGCGGCATATTCATTTCGTTGAGCATACACCTTGCTACCTCTGCTATGTGTCTGTTCTTTCTCTCTGCTACCCCATTTTGTTGAGGGGTATACCTGCATGTAAATTGTCTTTTGATGCCATTGACCTGCAAAAATTTAGAAAATTCATGGGAGAAGTACTCTCCCCGTCCATCGGATCTCAAAGTTTTGATAAACTTGCCAGATTCCTTCTCCACTTGTGCTTTGAATTACTTGAAGTAGTGGAACACATCTGATTTGTTTCTAATGCAATACAACCACACTTTCCTTGAAAAATCAGCAATGAAGGTTAAAAAATACCTATTTCCAGCAAGGGATGCTTCTCTTGTTGGGCCCCAAACATCCGTGTGAATGAGGTCTAAAACATTTGCACTTACATATGTACTCTTCTTGAAGGGCAGCCTTGATTGTTTTCCTTGTTGGCAAGCTACACAAATTTCACGCAACATTTTAGATGTAAAATTTGGTAGGCCTCTTACCAAGCTCCTCCTTTGCATGTCCTTGAGCTTTTGTAGGTTGATGTGACCTATTCGTTTATGCCATAGATCCAAATCGGCTATCCTCTTGTCTCCATATGTGACATACATTGAATGGTGTGGTTGATTTATGTCCATTGTGAACATTCTCCCTTGCTTCTTTCCTTTTGCAATGAGCTTGAAACCTGCCCTCGGATCCTCAACAAAACATCCTCTTTCATTGAACCTAACTTGATAACCTTTTTCTACCATTTGGCCTACCGAAATCAAGTTTTTGATAATAGTAGGGACATCTAATACCTCTGATAAGCACTTTGCGCTTTGGTTTCCTTCCAAACTGATATCTCCCACATGTTGAATGGTATGCTCTGAGTTATCACCTGTTTCCACATGCCCTTGATGCTTTGGGACCTGCAAATTACTAAAAAGATCCTTTCGATATGACATATGATTGCTACATCCACTGTCTACATACCATACATCTTCACTAGCTTGAGTTGTATCTTCACCATACGGCCTCATGGCAAGTAAATAATCATTCCCTTGGCTGGATGATGTGTTTGCATAATTACCTTGCCCTCTATAATTGTTGTTTTTTCTTTGATTCCCTTGTCTTTGAGCTCTATGATAGCATTCATTTGCAAAATGACCGGGCTTAGCGCATACAAAGCATCCATTTGAAGTGGGTTGTCCTCTTCCACCAAATCTTGCACCTCTTCCTCTATTTGTGGCTCTTCCACCTCTTTGACCTGCATTTTCTTGTTGTCCTTGACCTCCTTGGTTGCTTTGATATCTTCCTCTTCCTCTTGTAGCACCTCGGTTGTGTCTTCCTCTTACTGTACTTGCATACAACAATTGCCCTTGGCTATCCTTGGCATTATGACCACCAAGGTTCATCTCCTCTGTCACCATGAGAGTGATTAGTTGATCAAAATCAGGAAGAGAGTCCCTTACATACATTGAAGTTGTGAAAGCCCTCCATTTTTCATCATCCCTAAGTCCATTTAGGGTGTGGGCGACAAGATCGTCATCATCTAGGGCACAACCGATTGACCCTAGTGCATCTGCAAGCTCTTTAACCTTTAATATGTAACCATTAGCACCTTGAGAGGGGCTATAGTTGTGTCGATCAAGCTTCTCGATCATTGAGGGAAAGCCGTCACCCACCTTGATCTAGCTCTGATACCCCTGAAAGAACTTGGAGAAGCTTGTAGAAGGTAGAAAAGTGTGTTTCGAAGCGACAAAGTTTGGTCAAGCCAACCGGCACAAGACCAGCCCTTGAGCTTATGGAGACTCAAATAGACCTTATAGGCATGCAATAAGTGCAAAGAAATGCACTATGTACTTTGGAGCATCAAGGAGAATGAGTCGATACAAAACAGATAGGTTCGCGGGTTGACTAGCTTAAAAAACTTACTATGTATAGAAGTGACAATGAACTTCAAATGCCCATAGCAACCAGCGTGATTACAATTAGAAAAACTCCTTTTATGGGAGTGATACACATAGGGTTGAGTGTATGGAATGCACAAAAGCATAAGGAATAAGCAAAATATGCTATAGGAATGAATGCGACATTCACCGGTGGTACTTCCTATTTTTTAGGAATATGCAGAGATTGACCCTAAGATAGTAAACCTCAGATTTCTCCCAATCTATTGAACCAAATGCTTTGAAAATTTACAGGCATAAACAAGACACTTATATCTTTCCAATGAGTCATCTTTCACTCAATTTGAAGCTCTGGAGAGAGAGCAGCAGCCTCTGCAAGATTACTGTTGGCGAAGAAGATGATGCAGAGAATTGAAGGAGCAAGACAATGATGGTTACAAGTGTATGTATATTGCTTCAATGTATTGTACAAGTGATTTAAAGTCTTTATATAGATTCTAGGAGTGTTCCAAGACTTTTACAAGAGAAATTTGAATTCAAATGAAGGTGGGAATGGTTGTTGGAGGGAATCAATTCACTTTCCTACAATCTAGGAAAAGTGAAGATCTAGTTTGATTTACTTTTAGGTGACTTGATTGCTTGATTGAATGCAACTTCAACCACCACAAATTCGTGGGATTTGGGATCTATAATTCTACCTTTACATGTATAAAGCTCAAGGCTTTTACAACAGTAAATGAGCCATCAAAAATCTCTCAAAAAAATACAATAAATGAGCATATGAAAAAGAACTCTTCAACGGATATTCTTTCAACGTGATAGCCTTTGATGTAGATCAAATCCACCTCAAGCATAGTGTAAGCTTGATGTTCCAATAGTACAGATCGGGCCTTTGGAGATTAAGAGGTCTCCAACACTTGTCACCATTTATGAGCTACAGGACCGAAGGATCTCTCTAGGATTACCTATCTTGATAGGGATATGAGAAAGTATTGACCCATGTCGGATCTAGACAGATCCCGATTAAGATATGAAGGCATTCATGTGTTTCCCCCTAGAGACACACGAACTACTTCCCAGAAGCTTGAAGGAACATACCAAAGCTATGCCTATCAAAACTCTGGGTAGGCACAACAACAGAACATTCATGCGAGGACTAATGTCCAATTTTCCACAACGGGAGCCTATCCTAACTATCAACCCCCAACTAGTGGAGAACCAAGAAATAGAAACCTTGTGCCCGAGAGACCACCATTAGGTAGAGGAATTGGAGTTCAAGTGAGACATCTAGCCATTTTGGTTATGGCCAGACCACTAGAACCTAGTAGAAGATTGCCACCAATTCAAGTGGCCAAATGTATGAGAAGCCACTATAATGGGTCCGACGAACCTTATAATCACATAGCCGAATTCAAGCAAGTGCTTCGTGTTGAGCAGGTGGAAGATTTCATGATTCAATATGAGTCATTTGGTTTGACCCTTATGGATACCTCTTTAGCTTGGTTCCAACCACTTGAACCCAATAGTTTCCTAGATATGGAACAAGTATTTCAGGAAATGATCGAAGATTTCACTAAGATTAGCATTAAGAATAACTCTTCATCTGTGATTCACAGTTTCAAAAAGTCCCCTACCGAGTCAGTACGACTGCCAGCTAGGAGACTTAAGCAATATGTGGATAGATGCCGCACGGAGAGAGGCCTACTCAGTAGAAAATGATCTCATTATTTCTAGGAGGACTAGTCAATGGATCTCTAAGAGCACTAGTCTATGTAAAGAGGTTCCAAACATTGAGTGAATGCTTGAAGGAATGTATAGATCTGGAAGATAACTTGTTAGAATACTTGAAGATTCCTCAAACCAAGAATAAGAGTGGGGACAGTTCTAGCAGCATCTCTAGTGCAAACAACAATGTAGAAGAGATTGAAGACTTAGTGGCCAAGAAATTAGGTGTGTAGGGATAGAAGAATTACCCCAACCCCCCAGTACAAATGCCAATGCTAAGGAGATGTGTACATTGTGGAGGGGATCATCCTTCTCATGTGTGTAATAGGGGAATCATTCCATCAACCCCATATGTTTACAACCGCCCACCAGTATAGAGTCAAGCTCAGTACTGGAGTATTGAACAAAAATATACGAATCACAATACTGAAAATTGCCCTTACAATAGACAACCTAGACTTGTCCAACCACCACAATTCAGGCCATATGGATACCGAACTAGAGACCAAGGAAGGGAATTGCCTAGATATCCTTAGTACCAGAACCCACCTCCAAATCAACGTCCTTACAAATACCCAGGATACAATCCACCACATCTAGTGTTGGAACAACAACCACCTCACCCACGAAATGTTGTTCCAGTGAAATTTGCCCAAGCAGAAGAGAGCACAAAGAGAGCCCTAGTACCAACTACTTCATTAACTGGCCTAGAGATCCATAATCAACCCTATGATCAGCACTAGGGAGATTACTATACATACGAAGCTGACTCGATGAACTACTCGCAGGTCTACGAGCAATACGCGTATGGACAAGAGGTCTATGACCAATCATATGGATACCGAGCTGAATATGCTACACTAATGTACACAAACCCAAGAGCCCAAGCACCTTCTAGACCTTTGATTAGACCTCCAGTCCCTCAAGGACCCTGTTATTGTTGTGGAGGAGACCATTTCATTACCGAATGTATTTTTTCTTACCAGCCACCACATAAAGGTTTGGGAAGGATATTGTAGTGATTTTAGAAAGGAGCATTTGTTTAGGGACGGTCCCAAAAACCCTAACAAGAAGAACCACACCACTCAAGTAAGCATAGTAGAAGTGCTAGAGTTCTCTAGAAGTGACAAAGCATATATGGTACCATTGAAGGCAATTACAAGAGCAAGAGCTACAGAAGGTCCAGAAGGGTTAGATTCAATTATGCACAGAATCAACAAACCAAAAACTCTAGTGCCTCAAGTAGTGCCAGATTCGGAAGAATCTAAAGAAAATTCCAAGGTAAAATGGACGCAAAGATGGAAAGGTCGACGAGAGAAACTGAGAAAAAAGTGGACTCAAAAGAAGGAGGAAAAGAAGAGCAAAGAGGATTCAAATCAATCCGTGAATCCTACAACTAGAAAGGGTTTTATTACAATAGAGAAAGAGTAACATAAACAACAAGCTAGGTCGGTTTTAGCTGATCCAATACCTGAAGATCTAGCCATGTGGATAAACACATATCAATCTAGGATCAAAGCAGGACCGAGTGTGGAACAACACAAAGTAAGCTATTCGAGAGGAGATTTGGAAAAAGAAAGGCTAGAAATCTGCAAAAACTTGATCGAATTAGCTCAAAACACGCTGGAGAAACCTATACAAAACCTTCCAGAAACAAGAATACTTGATAGGGATTTTCAAGAAAGCTTACGAGCACATGACCCTTTAGAAGACGGAATGATTGTAGAGAAAGCTGAATGTGTAGCCACTAAAAACCATGAAAGAAAGTTATGTGATCCTAGAAGTAGAAGGTAACTGGCTAGAGGATCTATGGACTAGAGTCTAGGAACAGAGATGGAGGAAAACCGAGGGCATCGACCCACCCTTTGAAAAGTTGGATGCAAGCGAGAACCTAGGAATGATGAATCAAGACATAAATTGTGAGGAGTTTTTGGAGGAATTAAAAAGCATAAACACACTACCTAACTACATGGGAGAATATGAGCGGAATTCAGAACTTTATCATGCCCCAACAATAAGAACAAAAGGAAAAGGAATCTCAAGCAAAATGTCGAGCATAGCACGAAAGTTGAAGAAGAAAAAAGTGTAGTGCTCTATAACTTTGGAGGAATTACTGAAAATCAAATCACAAGTATGGACTAAATTTTCCAAGCAACTCGGGCAAAAAGAAGTAAAGGCACTCAATAAGGAGGCCAATGAAGATGCACATACAATTCAAATTCCGATAGATAAAGTGGGAGACTTTAGTGAAGGAGATGAAGGTAACACATGTCTACCCATTACTTTCCGAGGTTACACCATAAAGGCAATCCTAGACACAGGAGCTGGAGTAGGAATAGCCACAAAAGAAATATGGGAGAAGTGAGGAAAAGAAGCATTACGACCCACAAGAATGAAATTACAACTAGTTGATGGTCATATCGAAAAACCTCTAGGATTGCTAGAGAATGTTGTGCTTACAACATGTGGAGTAGACTTTGAGCACACATTAGCTATTTGTCAATTTGAGAGAGCTAGTAACTATGAAATGATCTTGGGAAGACCTTTTATGAGACAACAAGGGTAGTGCAAGACTGGGGTAGAGATGATGTATATCTGCAACATAGGGGCACAACTACGAGAATAAACCTCCATACGTACACTTATCGAGATGTTCCACCTATACAATGGAACTCTATACCTAAAGAAGAGGATGACCTATCTGTTGGTTTAAATTTCAAGCCTACACATTTGGCTCAAAGGATGCATTAAAGTCTACACATATATGAAGAAGCATAGGAACATATGCTAGTGGTTAATTACCACATTACCTCATTGTAAAAGTCAAATTGACTTGGAATATTTTGTAATCACCTACCAACGTGAGTCGTGGAAAAAGTAGCTCATTTGATTCAAGGAATATCTCCAAGCATTTAGGAGCTTGATCATAGGGAGCCAAAATTTGAATTTGAATTCAAATCTTCACTCATTACATATAAAAGTGAACATGAAAAGTCGCGGGTAAGTGAGATCATTCCCGAGCCTCATTCTACTGGTTTGAGTGTGTGTGAGGACTATACTATAGCCTACACCTCTCTACACCATTAGGCAATGTTATTCATGCCAATGGGATTGTATACAAGTGTTAATTAATAGATACATTTACATCATTCATCTCTGAGTTCTCTGTTAGTCTACTCAAACGTCTGTCAACTTGTCAAGGGCATATCTTGGTCAATTCTTCACCAAATTCAGTGATTCAAAGCTTGTTGGATTCAGCTCAAAGTCATCTACATGATGTCAAAGTTTGAACTAATTCTATTCATCCATTTCATAGAAAGCTGCGTCGAGGTGAACTCTGGTCATTTTCTGCTACAGTCCTAAAAAGTCGGGGGTATAGCTAAACTTTCTAAATTGATTTCTCTTAGCATAGTTTATCTTTTTACATCATTCCACTTGCAAATGTTAGCTTACTAAGCTAATTAAATACCCCTAGAAGGAATTTTATCAATTTCTACTCTGCTGGTCACACTAAGCAAAACATTCAGCAGGTGTCAAGACATAAATAGAAGGTTTTCTTGAGTTTGTGAACTTCAAAGTTATCTGTTTTGGTCAATCATTACACACATCACTTCCAAAGTACATAGGCCATTTTTTGGTGTTATTGAAAATCTAAGAAGGTCTACTTATCAACTCTGAAGCAAAAGAGGGCTGGTACAAAGCAGGTTTAGCAGTACCTACTCAGTCTCTTGGAGCATCCATCCATCTTTCCCAACAGTGGTATCAGAGCAATAGAGGTAAAATGGGAGATGGTTTTCCTTCATTTACTGATAAATTGGACAGGAACAACTATCAAGCTTGGTCTCTAAGGATGAAGACCTACTTACAAGGAAGGAGTCTCTATGGATACATCTCAGGAGATGAGGAATTGCCCTCATTCAAAGCAAGAGGATTGCCAACCAAGGAAGAACAAGAAAAACTCAACACATGGTGTGCTAAGGATGCATTGGCAAGGTCTTATTTACTCAACTCTATCTCTGACTTTCTTTTGCCACATATCAGAAACTGTAAGACATCCCAAGAAACTTGGGAAACCTTGTCATCATACTTTTCCTCCAATACAAGGGCTAGGAAAAATCAGTTGTGGATTGAATTCACAACACTAAGGAAGCAACCTAAGCAAGTTGTTTTAGAATTTGTGACCAAGATCAAAGATGTTGCAGATTAGTTAGCAAGCATAGGAGAAGAGATTGAAGAAGAACAAATTGTAAGGCAAGTGATCAATGGAATCAAGGTTGATGACAAATGGGAAAGCTTCACCACTGCAATGGATCTCTACATGGACATGCACACTCCAGATCTTACAACTCTCATGGGACAACTATTTACACATGAAGCAAAGATCACCAAAAATGGAGATACATCCAAAGGTAATAACTCTTCTGCCCTATACACTGATAAGAAGTCTAAGGATAAAGGCAAGAGCAAGAAGGTGGAAGATGAAGGCTCTACCTCCCAAGCCAACTATGCAGGGAGAGGTAGATCTTCAAGAGGAAGGGGCAGAGGAGGTAAGCAAGGTAGGGGGAGACCCTATAACTCATCACCATGCAACATTTGTGGTTTATCAAATCATACTACAGATGAGTGTTTCAGGAATTACAAAAATCAGAGAGGAAGAGGCTACCAAAGAGGTGGATACTCATAGTCAAGAGGAAGGTTCAACCATCACCAAGGCCACAACAACAGTTACAACAACAATTACAATGGCAACTACCAAGGAGGATTCAAAACTAGAAAGGACTACAACAACTACACAGAGGAGCAGGATGACTCTCTTCTGATCATGAACATGACTTCAAAGTCAGGTACAAATGATGACCACCTATTCTACATTGTTCAGGGTGCTCAAATCATGTGGCTGGCAATGTGGCACTACTCTCTAATCTTGAGGAACCCAAAGGTAAACATCAAGTCCAAACAGGTGATGATACAAAGCATTCAGTAGTTAAAGTTGGAAATGTTAAGACTTGTGATGGTAATCAAAATTTGTTGAGTAGGGTACTCTATGTACCAACCATTACCAAAAATTTGATGAGTGTTGGTCAGATTGTGGAGAAAGGTTTACAGGTCAGATTCAACCAATATGGAGCATATGTGGAGGATCCAAGGCATGGGTTCAAGAGGATTGCTAAACGAGAAAAATCAGGTAGACTTTTCACTTTTGAGTTGGAAGATACAAAGAATATTGCACTATACAGTTATAAAGATCAAACACTTTCAGAGCTTGAGATTTGGCACAAAAGGTTAGGGCACATAGGAGAAAGAACCTTGAAACAAATGTGCAGGGACCAATGTGTGCTTGGGATACCTAATGTATCCAAGCAACATATGATTTACAAGTGTGGTGCTTGTCAATTTGGTAAGTCTCACAGGTTACCCTTCTCCAAGAAAGGATATATGCATGAAGACTACCTAGAGCTTGTACACACAGATGTTTGGGAACCTAGCAAAGACCCCTCAGTCTCAGGATCAAGGTACTATGTGTCTTTCATTGATGATTATAGCAAATGGACTGTATTATACTTCATGAAGCACAAGGATGAGGTATTTAATTGTTTTAAGAAATATCTTGCATTAGTTGAAAATCAGACAGGAAGGAATTTGAAGAGGCTAAGGTCAGATGGAGGAGGTGAGTACTTCTCCAATGAGTTTGAAGACTTCTTGCAGGACAGAGGCATCAAAAGAGAGATAACCACAAGGTATTCTCCTGAACAGAATGGGGTAGCTGAGAGAAGAAATAGGTTAATTGTTGAGACAGCTAGATCTATGCTTAATGAGAAGAAGTTACCTAACTATCTATGGGCAGAGAGTGTTTCTACTGCCACTTACCTAATAAACAGGTTACCATCTAAGTCATTTGATGGTATGACACCCTATGAAGCATGGCATGGTAAGAGACCATCATTAGATCACTGCAAAATATTTGGATGTGTAGCATATGTGCACATTCCTTCTCAGATAAGAGGTAAGCTAGACCCAAAGGCTGAAAAATGCATTTTCATTGGGTATGATTTAAATAAAAAAGGTTACAGGTTTTATAATCCTACCAATAAGGGATTTATGGTAAGTAGAGATGTAATCTTTGATGAAAATGATTCTTGGTATGAGAATGAATGCAGGAAAGTTAAACTACCCTATGATTTGGAAGAGGAATTTCCAAAACTTGCAAAGGAGGAACCTACTCAGAATGAAGACTCAAGTTCAGATGATGAAGACACTATTAACCTTGAAGAATTCAAGGCATGGAAGTCCAAGGGCAAAATGAAGATGAAGAAGCTTGAAGACATACATGAATCTTCAACTCAATCAATCAGAAGATCTCAAAGAGAAAGCAAGAAACCTATCAGATATGGGTATGATACATCTCTTATTACTAAACATTCTGTTTATCTTGCCAAAGATTTGTCAAATGAAGAACCAGGTTCATATGAAGAAGCAATAATCAAATCAGAATGGAAAGAAGCTATGGATGAGGAGATTGGAGCACTCAAGGAGAGTGACACATGGGAGTTAGTACCTAAGAAGGACTCCATGAAGGTAATAGGATCCAGATGGATATATAAGTTGAAAAGAAACTCTGATGGAACAATTAATAGGTACAAAGCCAGATTAGTAGCCAAGGGTTTTGCACAAACCCAAGGCATTGACTATGAAGAGACATTTTCTCCTGTGGCCAAGATGCCAACAATCAGAGTGTTGGTAAGTGTGGCTGCATCAAAGAATTGGAACATGTACCAATTGGATGTCAAGAATGCCTTCTTGAATGGATGGATTTCAGAAGAAGTTTATATGTCACAACCTCCTGGCTATGAGGACCCTAAGAAGGTAAATTATGTTTGCAAATTAAAAAAGGCTTTATATGGATTGAAGCAGACACCTAGGGCATGGAATTACAGGTTAACTACATACCTCCAAGACCAAGGATTTGTCATGAGCAAGGGAGATACTTCTCTGTTCATTAAGAGAAGTAATTCAGAAGTAATATATCTTTGTGTTTATGTTGATGACATCATCATTATAGGTAATTGTTGGTGCATTTTGCCCAAGCCTACATGCTTGATATGCTTGATATTATCCTCATTTGTAAGTCACATGAGTAGTCATGTGAACACCTCTTGTAAAAGAGTACATTTTATCTCTTGTAAATGGAAAAAGAAAAAAGTAAAAGGATGGCTTACCTCATCCATGATGTAAAAGCAAATTCGTGGCTCCAACTACCAAAATCACGAATTTTTGAGCTGAGGGAATCTCTCCTAACTTTGGGGATCACTTTTAGGTGGAGCCATTCGAATTCGAATTCAAAACTCCCTCCAAGAATAGCTATAAAAGGAGCAAGAAGGAAGAGGCGATTAGCAAGCCTTGTACGTGACCACTTCATGTCATTTTGTAGAGATTGAAGAGCTTACTCCATAGCTCTATCATTCTACTCCCATTGTGCAAAGATTCATTGCCAATGTGGTTGTAATCATATGTGAATCTATACATTTATTATCATCTACCTCTCTGTTTTGTTCTCTGCTATACTCACTCAAAGCAGTAACTTCAGAAGGTCATATCTCGAGTTTTACTGAACATTTTTCAGTGTTTTAAAGTGCGTTGGATAGCTCTCACTGTCTAGTTTTTACCTATAAATTTTCAAGGTCATTAGATTTATACTTTTGGAGATATCTGCATTTTACTGCTTACTGGTCTATCTCTGCAGAGCCCCGAGAATTGTGGGAATGTTCCAGAACTTGATGAAACTTGTTCTCAGTGCTCAGTCCATCATTTGAAGTGTTTTAACTTGGAATAGGAAGCTTGCTAAGTCTATTTGCTATGCCCAAAAGGAATTTTTCTAATTCTATCCAGGTTGAGAGCACTGTTCATTTTTTCCAGCAGGTGTATGTCCAAAAATAGCAAGTTTTGGGAGCTAGTCATTTCGCAACTTGTCGGTCTTGACTTAAACTTTTGGGATACATGTTCCAAAGTACTTGGCTGATATTTTGGTGGATTTAGGAAGCTCAAAGGGTCTACTAATCAACTCTGAAGTCTCAGTTGGCTGGTGTGAAGCTGGTTGTAGCGGCACCTACTCATCTTTGGATTGCATCCACCATCTCTCTTCACAGTGGTATCAGAGCATAGTCAAGCAACATGGGAGATGGATTTCCATCAACAATTGACAAATTGGATCGAAACAACTATCCGGCATGGTCTCTAAGGATGGAGGCTTACCTTCAAGGGAGGAATCTATATGGATTCATATCCGGAGATGAAGCAATGCCAACCATGAGGAACAAAGGGCAACCATCACATGAAGAAGTGGAAGGACTTTCGAATTGGTGTTCGAAGGATGCACTTGCAAGGTCCTATATTCTAAACTCAATCTCTGATTTTCTTTTACCTCATGTCAAGGGATGCAAGACATCAAGAGAAACCTGGAATGCACTTGCTTCTTTCTTCTCTTCCAACACTCGAGCAAGGAAGAACCAATTGTGGATGGAGTTCACAACAATGAAGAAAAGCCCGAAGCAAAATGTGACTGATTATGTCACAAAGATGAAGGAGATTTCCGACCAACTTGGAAGCATTGGAGAGGTAATTGAAGAGGAGCAAATCATAAGACAAATCATGAATGGAATCAAAGCAGACGACAAGTGGGAGTCATTCACAACAGCCATGGATTTATACATGGATATGCATGTACGCGACCTCAACACACTCATGGGCCAACTCTTCACTCATGAAGCAAAGATTAGCAAAGGTGGTGAGTCCTCAAGAGGTAATCAAACTTCTGCCTTATATTCTGATAAAGCTAAGGTCAAGGACAAGTCAAAGAATAGGAAGAATGAAGATGAAGGAAGCTCTTTCCAAGCAAACTTTGCAAGTAGAGGAAGAGCTAGAGGAAGAGGCAGAGGTGGAAAGCAAGGCAGGGGGAGATTCCAATCATCTCAACCTTGCAACATATGTGGCTTATCTAACCATACTACTGAAGAATGTTTCAGGAATCCAAGGAACTCAAGAGGAAGAGGATTCAATAGAGGTGGCTATGGATCAAATAGAGGTAGGTACAATGGAGGCTACAACAACAACAACAACAACTACTACAACAACAATTACAACAACAACAACAACTATCAAAGTGGCCATAGAGGAAGAAGAGATTACAATAACTATGCAGAGGACCAAAGTCAAGAAGATTCATTATTGATTATGAATCTATCAACAAAGAAGGGTAAGGATGATGATCACATATTTTACATTGATTCGGGATGCTCGAACCATGTAGCAGGAAATGTGGCTTTACTTTCTGATTTGGAAGATCCTCATAACAAGCATGAAGTGCAGACAGGAGATGACACAAAGCACTCAGTGGAGAAGATAGGTAATGTGAAGACATCAGATGGGAATATGAACCTCTTAAGCAAAGTCTTGTATGTCCCTACAATTACCAAAAATTTAATAAGTGTTGGACAGATTGTTGAAAAAGGATTGCAGGTTAGATTCAATCGATTAGGAGCATATGTTGAAGACCCAAGGCAAGGCTTTCGAAGGATTGCCAAAGGAGAAAAGACAGGAAGGCTTTTCACTTTTGAAGTGGAAGATACAAAGAACATAGCTTTGTTTAGCTATGGATCTCAAACTCTAACAGAGTTGGAGATATGGCACAAAAGGCTTGCTCACATTGGTGAGAGGACACTCAAACAGATTTGCAGGGACCAAAGTGTACTTGGTTTGCCTAATATCACAAGGCAACACATGATTTATAAGTGTGAAGCTTGTCAACTCGGCAAGGCTCATAGACAACCTTTCAATAAGAAAGGATATATGTATCAAAATCCTTTGGATCTAGTGCACACGGATGTGTGGGGTCCAAGTAAGGAGCCATCTATATCAGGCTCAAGATATTATGTGTCTTTCATAGATGATTGTAGCAGGTGGACCATTCTGTTTTTCATGAAGCACAAGGATGAAGTGTTTAATTGCTTTAAGAAGTATATTGCTCTTGTTGAAAACCAAACAGGTAGGACTTTGAAACGACTCAGATCAGATGGTGGAGGAGAATACTTCTCTTTTGAATTTGATGCCTTCTTGCATGAAAGAGGCATTAAAAGGGAAGTCACTACAAGGTATACACCCGAACTCAATGGTGTAGCAGAGAGGAGGAACAGAGCTATCGTCGAAGCTGCAAGGTCCATGCTCAACGAAAAGGGATTGCCGAACTACCTATGGGCAGAGGCTGTGTCGACAGCCACATATCTCATAAATAGACTTCCATCTAAGTCACTAGATGGAACCACTCCATATGAAGTGTGGAATGGAAGAAGACCTAGTCTAGAGCATTGTAAAATCTTTGGATGCTTAGCCTATGCTCACATTCCTTCTCAAGTAAGAGGGAAATTGGATCCCAAGGCAGAGAAGTGTGTATTCATTGGTTATGATCAAAACCAAAAAGGATATAGATTGTACAATCCAACCAATAAAGGATTTTCTGTGAGTAGAGATGTAATTTTTGATGAAAACAAATCATGGTTTGATGATGACAGGAAAGTGAAGCTACCATATGACTTGGATGAAGATTTTCCATCACTTCAACCAAAGGAGCCAAAGCAGATTGAAGAAAGTGATTCGGAGATTGACCTAGAAGACTTGGAAAGACTAAAGCTATGGAAGAACAAAGGTAAAGCAAAGATGCAGGATGCTACATATGGACCCGAGAGCTCACATCAACCACTTAGAAGGTCTTCGAGGGAGAAGAAGAAACCAGAGAGGTTTGGTTATGATACTTCTTTGGTCACCAAGCACTCAATCTACATTGCAAAGGATTCAACCAATGAAGAACCTACCACATTCGAAGAAGCACAAAGCAAGAAAGCTTGGAGAGATGCAATGGATGAAGAAATGGAAGCCTTGAAGGAGAATGACACTTGGGAGCTTGTACCTAACAAGCCATCTATGAAGATAATTGGATCTCGATGGATATACAAAATCAAGAGGAATCCAGATGGAAGTATAAATAGACACAAAGCAAGGTTAGTTGCTAAAGGGTTTGCTCAAACCCATGGTATTGATTATGAGGAGACTTTCTCTCCTGTTGCAAAAATGCCTACAATTAGGGTTCTCATAAGTCTTGCTGCATCTAGAAATTGGAATCTTTATCAACTTGATGTAAAGAATGCTTTCTTGAATGGATGGATTTCTGAGGAAGTGTATATGGCACAACCTCCTGGATATGAGGATGCACATCATCCTAACTATGTATGCAAACTAAAGAAAGCTTTGTATGGATTGAAGCAAGCTCCAAGAGCTTGGAATTTCAGATTGGTTACTTATTTGCAGGACCAAGGATTCAAAGCTAGCAAGGCGGATACCTCTTTGTTCATAAAGAGGAATGGATCTGAAGTGATCTATTTATGTGTGTATGTTGATGATATTATTATCACAGGCAATGATCTTGAAGGAATCAAACAGGTAAAGAGTCAAATGAAGGAGGAGTTCAAAATAAGTGACCTCGGACCACTCACTTATTTTCTTGGATTGGAGTTGATCTACACAGATTCAGGTATATACATCACACAAAGGAAGTATGTCCATGACATGCTCGTCAAGTTCAAGATGGAAAATACAAAGTGTGCAGGTACACCTATGGAGCAAAATCATAAGCTTAGTGCTTATGAAGGAGAGCCAATTGAAGACATCACAAGCTATCAAAGCTTGGTTGGAAGTTTGAACTATGCAACACTCACAAGGGTGGATATATGCTATAGTGTTAGCATATTGAGTCAGTTTATGCATAAGCCGAGAAGACCACATATGGAAGCGGCCAAGCGAGTCCTCAAGTACCTAAAGGGGACCATGAATGAAGGTTTGTTTTATTCATATACTTCAGATATTGAGCTAAAGGTCTACTCAGATGCAGATTGGGCCGGATCTAAAGATGATAGAAGAAGCACATCAGGGTATATATCATTTGCAGGTTCAAAAATCATTTCTTGGTCATCGAAGAAGCAACCAACCGTGGCATTATCTTCTACTGAAGCAGAATATAGAGGTTTGGCTAATGCAACTCAAGAAATCATGTGGTTAAAATCTTTGTACACAGATCTTGGACTTCATTCTTCAACACCTCACATTTTTGGTGACAACACAAGCTCACTACATCTAGCAGCTAATCCGGTATACCATGCTAGAACCAAGCATATTGAAGTCCACTACCATTATGTAAGGGAGAAGCTATTGAGCAAGGATATTCAACTATCCTATGTCTCTACAGATATGCAATGTGCAGACATGTTGACGAAAGCTCTTGATGGTACGAAGTTAAGTAGATTCAAGTTGATGATTGGCTTGCAGGAAATCAAGGACAATTGAAGACTTATTTGGAGGCCAAGCATGTTAGGCTTGAGGGGGAGCTGTTGGTGCATTTTGCCCAAGCCTACATGCTTGATATGCTTGATATTATCCTCATTTGTAAGTCACATGAGTAGTCATGTGAACACCTCTTGTAAAAGAGTACATTTTATCTCTTGTAAATGGAAAAAGAAAAAAGTAAAAGGATGGCTTACCTCATCCATGATGTAAAAGCAAATTCGTGGCTCCAACTACCAAAATCACGAATTTTTGAGCTGAGGGAATCTCTCCTAACTTTGGGGATCACTTTTAGGTGGAGCCATTCGAATTCGAATTCAAAACTCCCTCCAAGAATAGCTATAAAAGGAGCAAGAAGGAAGAGGCGATTAGCAAGCCTTGTACGTGACCACTTCATGTCATTTTGTAGAGATTGAAGAGCTTACTCCATAGCTCTATCATTCTACTCCCATTGTGCAAAGATTCATTGCCAATGTGGTTGTAATCATATGTGAATCTATACATTTATTATCATCTACCTCTCTGTTTTGTTCTCTGCTATACTCACTCAAAGCAGTAACTTCAGAAGGTCATATCTCGAGTTTTACTGAACATTTTTCAGTGTTTTAAAGTGCGTTGGATAGCTCTCACTGTCTAGTTTCTACCTATAAATTTTCAAGGTCATTGGATTTATACTTTTGGAGATATCTGCATTTTACTGCTTACTGGTCTATCTCTGCAGAGCCCCGAGAATTGTGGGAATGTTCCAGAACTTGATGAAACTTGTTCTCAGTGCTCAGTCCATAATTTGAAGTGTTTTAACTTGGAATAGGAAGCTTGCTAAGTCTATTTGCTATGCCCAAAAGGAATTTTTCTAATTCTATCCAGGTTGAGAGCACTGTTCATTTTTTCCAGCAGGTGTATGTCCAAAAATAGCAAGTTTTGGGAGCTAGTCATTTCGCAACTTGTCGGTCTTGACTTAAACTTTTGGGATACATGTTCCAAAGTACTTGGCTGATATTTTGGTGGATTTAGGAAGCTCAAAGGGTCTACTAATCAACTCTGAAGTCTCAGTTGGCTGGTGTGAAGCTGGTTGTAGCGGCACCTACTCATCTTTGGATTGCATCCACCATCTCTCTTCACAGTAATGATGTCAATGGAATCAGGTATATCAAAAGCTAGATGATGAAGGAGTTCAAGATCAATGATCTTGGTTTATTGAAGTATTTTCTAGGGCTTGAATTAGTTTACACTAATTCAAGGATATACATTACTCAAAAAAAGTATATACACGACATGTTGAAGAAGTTTCACTTGCAGGATGCTAAAGTAGCAAGTACTCCAATGGAGATAAACCTAAAGCTAAGTGCCCATGAAGGTGATGAAGTCAAAGACATTACAAGTTATCAAAGTATGGTGGGTAGCTTGAACTATGCTACTCTTACAAGAATTGATATTGCATATGGAGTTAGTGTGCTAAGTCAATTTATGCACAAGCCAAGGATACCTCACTTAGAGGCTGCCAAGAGAATCTTGAAGTATCTCAAGGGTACACAGAACCATGGTTTGTATTTCCCTTACACTTCATATATTGATATCAAAATTTATTCAGATGCAGATTGGGCGGGATGCAAGGATGATAGGAGGAGCACATCTAGATATATTTCTTTCGCAGGTAACAAACCAATTTCATGGTCTTCAAAGAAGCAACCTACTATTGCTTTGTCTTCCACAGAGGTAGAGTATAGAGGACTGGCTAATGCCACACAAGAAGCAATTTGGATTAAGCTTTTGTATACAGAATTGGGTTTGTTTACTAGGTCACCAATCATCTTTGGAGATAATACAAGTTCTCTTCACCTTGCAGCTAATCCTATCAATCATGCTAGGACCAAACACATAGAGGTCCATTATCATTATGTGAGAGAGAAGTTGATAAGCAAGGACATTCAACTTACCTATGTATCAACAAACATGCAATGTGCAGATTTGCTGACTAAAGCTTTAGATGGAACAAAACTTTGCAGGTTCAAATCCATGATTGGATTGCAGGATATACTTGAAGATTGAAGATGAAGACTTAAGCCAAAATGTTTGGCTTGAGGGGGAGCTGTTGGTGTAAATTGCAAGCCTACACATTTGGCTCAAAGGATGCATTAAAGTCTACACATATATGAAGAAGCATAGGAACATATGCTAGTGGTTAATTACCACATTACCTCATTGTAAAAGTCAAATTGACTTGGAATCTTTTGTAATCACCTACCAAAGTGAGTTGTGGAAAAAGTAGCTCATTTGATTGAAGGAACACCTCCAAGCATTTAGGAGCTTGATGATAGGGAGCCAAAATTTGAATTTGAATTCAAATCTTCACTCATTACATATAAAAGTGAACATGAAAAGTCGCGGGTAAGTGAGATCATTCCCGAGCCTCATTCTACTGATTTTGAGTGTGTGTGAAGACTATACTATAGCCTACACCTCTCTACACCATTAGGCAATGTTATTCATACCAATGGGATCGTATACAAGTGTTAATTAATAGATACATTTACATCATTCATCTCTGAGTTCTCTGTTAGTCTACTCAAAAGTCTGTCAACGGGTCAAGGGCATATCTCAATCAATTCTTGACCAAATTCAGTGATTCAAAGCTTGTTGGATTCAAGGCAAAGTCATCTACATGCTATCAAAGTTTGAAGTAATTCTATTCAGCCATTTCAGAGAAATCTGTGTCGAGGTGAACTCTGGTTATTTTCTGCTACAGTCCTAAAAAGTCGGGGGTATAGCTAAACTTGCTAAATTGATTTCTCTTAGCATAGTTTATCTTTTTACATCATTCCATTTGCAAATGGTAGCTTACTAAGCTAATTAAATACCTCTAGAAGGAATTTTATCAATTTCTACTATGCTGGTCACACTGAGCAAAACATTCAGCAGGTGTCAAGACATAAATAGAAGGTTTTCTTGAGTTTGTGAACTTCAAAGTTATCTGTTTTGGTTCAATCATTACACACATCACTTCCAAAGTACATAGGCCATTTTTTGGTGTTATTGAAAAGCTAAGAAGGTCTACTTATCAACTCTGAAGCAAAAGAGGGCTAGTACAAAGCAAGTTTAGCAGTACCTACTCAGTCTCTTGGAGCATCCATCCATCTTTCCCAACACTATCAGTCCATAGTGCGGGGTCTGAAGAACAATCTTGGATGCATGAGGACACCCAACTATGGATGTGTAAGGTAGCCAAGAGGGAAGAAGAAAGAAGACTAACATGGCAACTAGGTTGTGGAATCTCTAGGCTAGTAGAGGATCCAACATATATGTCACAAGTGTTTCGGGATGAAGAGCTTGAGCCCCACAGATGGATGGAGATATTGGCCACATTAGATGTGTGTGTTAATGAAGAAGTCTTGACCCTAAATGAGTGCATAGACAAGGACAGGTACGATGTAAGTCTACACATGGTTGTACTACAAGAGACAGAGAAAGGAGAATGGATAGAGAAAGAGTGGACAGAAGATTATGAAAGTATAGAAATGGAACCTAAGATTTAGGAAGGAGGACCTCAGTTAGAGGGGGAACATAAAGAAACTCATGTTGGGAGCATTTCCACCCTAGAACAAAAGGGAATTCAAGAGAATATCAATTCAGAAAAGACTAGTAGGGAAGAGAATGCCCCCCAAGAACGGTTCAAAGTTCCTAAACATTTTAAAAAATATGAAATGGAGGAAAGGAAAATTGCCATCCAAATGCCTAAACGACAAGCACAAGAAGGAGTAGCATATGATAATAAAAAACAGACTAAAAAAATCACTGTGCCCATAGACAAAAAAGAGGAAAGATGCACCTACATAGGGAAGGATGTGTCAGAAAGCAACGAATGAGAACTTATAGAGTTGATTCAAAATTATAGGGATGTATTTGCTTGGACATACAAGGATATAAAAGGAGTGGATCCCTCTATTTGTTCACACCGTATTCCCATGATAGAGTTATTGAGGCACACACTTCATTAATGAGGTAATAGAAACTTTGATGAATGAATTCCTAGTGATTCATAAGAAATCGTCCCCTTATCACCCGCAAGCCAATGGACAGACAGAAAATTCCAATAAGGTGCTATGTACCATTTTAACCAAGATTGTGAATAATAAACGATCGGATTGGGATAAACAATTACATCATGCCATTTGGGCTTTTCAAGTTGCTTATAAGACAACTATAGGCACAACACCTTTCAATCTTGTGTATGGTCAAAATGCAATCTTACCAATTGATTTCTTGATTCCTACTCTTTGAATAGCTGAGAAATATGAGTGGAATTGACACGAACTGTCTCAACAATTGGATCAAATTGAATGATTGCATGAGACTAGATTACAAGCAATAGCAAGTATTTATGCCGCCAAGAGGCAAAAAAAAAGCCTACTATGATGCCCATATTAAAGACAAGGGACTCAAAGAAGGTGATTTATTCCTGGTATACACTTTGAAGCAACACATGAAAAAGTTGCAAAAGCGAGGACACCAGTGGAGGAGTAAACCTAGCCATCTTAGATGAAGAAATTCTACCAAATTATATAAGTGACTATCGTGTGAAGAAATATTTAGAACATTAATGGACGAGATGATGAGGAGACTTCTAAAGGCAAAGAACCGAAGGAAGAGGATGAGAGGATTAAAGAAGAAGTGAAGCTTGAAGTATTGGAACACATACAAAAGCGAAAAGAATGGATGAGAGAAAGAGATGAAAGACATCGACAAGGAGAGGAGCTGATCCCCATAGCCAGCTATAGGGTAGCGAAAACTACAACTGTAGGATGACAAGTCAGGCAACCAAATCTAAATTTAGGAGTAGGAACCGAAGAGTACCAGCTAGTGGATGCATTGATTGATACCAGGGCAGCATTAAGTTGCATACGCTTTTCATTAGCTAGGCAATTAAATGCATCACTTAACCCAACTAAGGCATACATGATGGGCATAAGAGGAAACACCATTGAATGTTTAGGAGAATTCACTCTATCTCTACACTTGGGTAACAATTCAATGCATCAATCGCTTCTAGTCTGTAAAGAGGATGACATGTTGGAGGAATTAGTGTTAGGTCAATACTAGATATATGAATTTGAGTTAATGATTGAGTTACCCTTACGGTACATATCTGTTAAGATTGGACACAAAGGAGTCTTTAGCCTACTAGATGAGAAGCCTTTAAAGATAGTTTGCCTGAAGTATAACGATGATGGATGTATGTCTACATGTGAATCTACACCAATGCTAAACCCTAATCAACTATTTGCCACTTCTGTCTCAATCCTAGAAACCCCCACTCTCATTACTCATGATAAGCAACTCTGCCCATCATCTCAATTTAGCCATTTTGAGGGAACAAGTGAGGATCTTATTATGGACAAGAGACTAGGAGCCCAATGACCAAGAATAGATTTGCCACCAATTCATTCCCCAGGGAGGAAAAGGATGTGACAAATATGGATTCACAAGGATTAGTTAGACAACTACAAATCTCAAAGGAAGGAGAACCAAAAGGAATTCAATCGAAGGTGACATCAACCTAAACAACCAATCAATGATAGGTCCACACATATGGTGCAAGTGTGGATACCGAAGAAATTAAGGGCATCTCAAACTTCAAGGAATCAAATATGGATACCCACGACTGCAATCAAGATCACCAAGGACCAACCACCAAAGTTACTTAAGGAACGAAGTCAATACAGGCAACCTTCTAGAAGACAAGGAATTCCGATGAAGCAGATGTCATTAATAGAACAAACAGGAGCTCAAACCAATCCACTATAGGAATGGAGAATGAAAGTACAGCAAAACCAAATACCTCCAGTTAAGATGAGGAGAATCTGAATGGACATTCAAAGCACCAAAGCTAGGAAAATGTGGACTCCAAATTCAAGAATAGCATCACCGATGATCAGAGCAAGAAATTCATATTGCACTGATGATGAGTCCTATGCACCTCAAGTAAGCATAAAAGGGCCACATTACAAGGACATGCATTCGAGAAAACAGCCTCTCTGTCCTACTAAGTATGCACATTTCCCTCGTTGGGAATAGGAAACACCATGTACATTAAAATAATAAATAAAATTCCTTCATCTATGTCATTAATGCTTTTTGGTTCCATTGTAGCTTCAAAAAAAAAAGTTTATAAAAAGGCTAGGTACTATGTTCCTTATACACTTTGTGAGTGGGGACACAACACACAAAGTGAACGATCAAAACACCATGAAAATTTATTCCAAGTTTGACACTAATCATTAAAGTCCTTCAATTGCAGATGGCTTCCTCTAACTTTTAAGACACGCAAGAGGCATTCTTTGATTCTGAAGCCACTCATGATGCTGAAATATTAGAGTTTCCTCTGGAATCAGCTATTAAGGCTTGAGGACACTGGTTCAGAGATGAAAATCCCATTAGCGAGTAGTTGTTCCTCATCACTATTAAGATCATGGATAGAGAACATCAATTCCCTATAATGACTCAAGACTTTCAAATCTTGCATGAAATGCCAAGGATAGTGGATGTGTGGATGCAAGCAAGAATTGAGGCTTATTTGCCCTTCCTATCTACAAACCCAGCTTTCAAAGGTGCACCCAAGTCATTAATACTTTGCATCTCGCGCTTGATAAGCCATCTCTCCCCGAAGCCATGGTATTAGATCATAATGGGGAGTCATAGACTATTCGCTTCACACATGAGCTGATCAAGATAGCATTTGGATGGACCGTGGATGGCCTTACCGATCTTAAGGATGAATGCCATGAGGCTAAGAAATGGGCTTTCTTGGACATCAATAGAGTTGATATTGAAGAAGAAGTAAGACTTGTGCACCAACACTTCTGTTTCCCCAGTATGCATGGATACACAACTCCACAAAAGGTGGTAGTACAATTATTATCCCATGCAGTCAAACAAATTGGGAACCAAATCAATCTGACCCCATACATTCAAGAGCAGATATTTGAAGCTTAAAAGCAGTGGGGACACAAAAAAGTCTTGAATGGAAGCTCTGCTTTGACACTACTTATCTATCGAGCATTAGACATGAAAGATTATTTATGACCTATGATCTCAATGGCTTAAATGGAAATATGATACAAGGGAAGTGTAGTGACTACTCATACATGAAGTGAGCTCAATTTGTGTTGATTGATGTAGCTCAATGTATTTCATAATAACTCTCATATCCTATGACTAAAAGCATGTCTATTTATTCTCATAGTTTGAGTTTGAATTTAAATTTTCCCTCACCTAAAAGTGGTCCTACACTTTAGGGATGATTTGAATTGATTCTTTCTACCACATGAGTCATGGGTTTAGTTCCCTAACTTCAAAAGATTCCTTATTCTCTTGGCTTTTACAATTATCCAAAGTAAATATGACTATGATAAGCATTTGTTCATATATGGTTCTCTTTTGTGAAGAGCTAAATGAATGTGTAGTCCCAAGGTTTTAGCAATGCACTAAGGCTTACTAAATGTACCAAAAAGTTTCATGGTGGGATAAAAAAGTGAGGCTATTTTTCAACATTTCATGGTTTTCTTCTAATTTAAAAATGTAACATGTCTTTGTTCTTCTCTGTTATGACTCAGTGTTTCACGATGAAGCTCAATACAATCTTGCTTTTCAAAAGGTAGATGATTGTGTTTTGTGATTTAATACAAACAATATTAGCTGACACATTATTAGATCCACCATTTTTTCTAGATTCACCTGGTCCACTCTTTCTTGACAAATCTTGAGAAAATGGAGTAGACATATCTTGATTATTGTCGAAAAACGATTTGTGATACTTGAGTACAATATCATGAGCACCCTCTCTTTGTCACTAGTGCATCTAGTCATTCTTGTTGTGCAAATTGACTACTCGAAAGCACCATTAACTATTCATGCTTTTAAATATTTTTAATGTGATACCTTGGGATTTACATTTGTTTTCATAACTTAAAGTGAGGTAAGAAGCAATTTTGGGTCAAACACTCATAATATATTTTAACTCACAATTATCATACACACATATACACATACACATAGAACTGTGAAGTAAAAATCAATGTTGATTCAAACAATCACAATATATTTTAACTCACAATCATACACGCACATACACATACACATATTATTGTGAATTAAGAATCAATATTGAGTCATACAATCAAAGTAGCTTTTAACTCACAATTTTAAACAAAAATATATATTTTTTTCTTTATTTCTTTAATAGTAAAATGCTAAATATTTTCAAAAGAGCTTATACCATGTTCTTTGTATGACAATGCTCGGTAATACATGCCCTCCAACTCATTGCATGCTTCTTGAACACTCAATCAAGCAATAAGCTCATCAATGTATTAGTTCCTTGTTATGTTTATTATTAGTCTCAACTCCAATATGCTACTTTGACACACGGTATATATGGAATGACAAAATAGAACACAACAACCCACATATTTGTACATATCAATGGATGCAGATAAAGATCGTTATGATGATTTGATTAAAACAGAAAAGAAAGATGTTTTGCTTATGTATAGAGTACAAGTTATAGAACTTCCTCTTCGAAATCTCATTTCTTAAATGGATCATGAAGTAGTTGAGATGGGGGATCTTGAGATCAAACTCAATCTAATCTACATATAAATGATGCACCACTTTATTCAATATTGTGGAAAAAGAGTAATTGATAAGCTCTCGGGAGAGAAGTTAAGGTACTCTAGTCTAAAATCACACAAAATCAACATTATTGTATTATAGGAGATAAAATTTCTTATTAAAATATTTTGATGATTTTTTTTTAATATAAAGGAAGTTCGGCCTTAACCTACTCTCTCGAACTTGTATTAAATAAAAGGAAAAGAAAAGTACACGTGAAGGGGACTAGTGCCCACGAGACCCCCCAAGTCCCACACAGTAGGGGTAAATCATACAAAGTTTAGATGGCATTACAAAGAAGATTAATCACCCTCTCATCACCCTCATGCAGGGCGCACTTGGGTATAAGCTTGTTGTTGATCAAAAGGAGCGCTTTATGATGCCTGAAGAGGGGGGGGGGGGGATTTCTTACTGTTTGTGATTCTTTTACCGAGGAGAAACAATGATTTCTTAATTGACCACTCTTTGGGGGAGTCGCCAAAGTTATAAGCATATCTTTCCTGCCGGATCTTCCAAAGGACGTCCCCTCTGATAGCATTCCAGCGAGTCGTCGAGTAGCCGATTTCTTCTCACAGTAGAGCTTGTTTCCAACTGATATGCTTCTAAAGCCTAATTTTCTTTCCGACAATCTACATTTTGATGAAAATTTTGCAATGTGGAAATAGGTTTACATTTAAGAATCTAGTAAGGATCCAATGAATTTAACATCTATCCACAAAGGGGATGAAAAGGTTATAAACCTTCTTTCTAACTCTCTCTAACTTTCTTTTATCTTTTCCTTATTTATAATTTGAAGGGTGTTTGTCACATAAATTTAAGAGGTATCTTTAGTGAAGCAGTGGTGCTTTGTGGCCCTCTGGAATGCACTGAGAAGCAATGATATTTGAAAAAATATGAAGGAGAAATGCCTAGATAATTTGGGTGTTCTCCCTAAGGAATCATCCTTGGAATGTGCTCTTAGGAATTTATGAAACAAAATTAATAATAGTAAGAGTAACCTTCATTGATCTTTGTAATCAAAGAAAACAAGATGTAAAAGGAATGGATCCCCAACTAAGGGGACAAGAGATGCAATAACCTGCTTTGTAACTCCTCATAGTGTACTTGTACTTTCTTTTCCTTTTTAACTCAATTCTAGCCTTGGTTGGAAAGAAAATCAGGGTTTGTGCATCCAAATAGTATATGCATATAGTCCTTGTAAAAAAAGGTTTCATGGAAACATTTATGGAAAAGAGGGAATGTGTATGTGGAGAGAGGTTTGACTATATGACATAAGCAATTTTAATGAGCTTAGCATATACTCCCAAGAAGAATTTCTTTTTTTTAATGAGATCATAGCCTCGGGAATGATGCATATGATATGAGAATTTTAATGAATACATGTTTAAAAAATTATTTTCGTCACTCGGAACTTTCAGTAAAAAAAATATTTCCTTCACATGTTTTGATATTTTCCTGAAATGTTATTTTCCAGTAAAACAAAAAGTACTTTCATAAAAGACAGATTTGCATACATACTTTTTAGGATCTTATTTAGAAGTCATTTTCCTAACATGTCCCATTATCCCTGAATTATTAATTTCCACATGTCTCCATAGGGTAAAAAGAAGAAACAACAAAAGCAAACATGCATGAACAAAGATTTTCTGTTTTATGTGGAATACAAAGGAACACATTTCTATCACTCTCATAAACCAAAAGGACATATTCTGTATGGAAATATTCCATGTCCATGTCAATTGTTGAGCACAAGGACATTAATATTCCTCACTTTCATAAACCAAAAGGACATATTTTGTATGAAAATATTCCATGTCAATGTCAATTGTTGACCACAAGGACATTAATATTCCTCCTAGGAAATTCCTTTACATCTCCTTTACACTACTTTTAGTAAAGAATACTCGAGAGGATATCACATAATTAATCAAGCCAGAAACTCATCATTTGGTTGGTTTCTTATTATGCTTATTATTAGCTTTGAATTCAGATCTGCTTCTTTATCACATGGCACATATTGAAGGGAAAAATAGATCACATGAACCCTCATATTTGTACATATCAAGGGATGAAGATAAACATATTTATGATGATTTTACTACACGAGAAACTACATGTTTCACTTTTGTACAGAGTGCAAATTAAACATTCTCTGCCTCAAAATCTCACCTCTTAAATGGACCACGAAAGAGTTGATATGGTGGTTCTTGGGATCAAACGCAATCTAATCTGCATATAAATGATCCACCTCCATGCAATGTTTTGAGCAAAAACTCACACATAAATGCCAAAGACTATCATAGGAGACATAATTTATTATTAAAATCTTCATATTCATAAGAGTATCAAAATAGGGCATGCATGTGGTCCTTGTAAAAGAAGGTTTCATGGACATAATCATGGAAAAGAGGCTGCTACACAAATATTTATACTCCTGGAAAAGAGGCTATAGTAAAATGACTCAATCTGGCTTTCAATCTGGGGTATCAGGGGTGTTGCCTCCTGGAACCTTCAGCATGTCAAGAGGCTCTGGAACAAGGGTTTCAGACATTGGAAACACCTTTGGAAACAACAAATTCGCCAGTTGATCAGTTTTGAGGACATAGACCCCAAAATAAGAGTGAGCTATGAAGAATGGACTCTCCTCTAGAGCAGATGCCTCGCTTGGGAACGTTCAAAAACTAAAATCCTCATTGGGTGGGATCTGCCATGCCATGAGGGTCTTATGTGGTACAATGGCAATAGACTGTCCAAAATTCCTAGAATTGGGGAGAACTCGGACTACCATACCACACTTAACAAGAAATGGTGTCTGATTGGGACAAGGCTATGATGGGATCTAAAGTTCATGTCCATCTGGCATCCCCTCATTGAGATCAAGAAATCAGTTCTCATGTGGAAAATCCTCCACTATGGCATCTAGACCAACCGAAAGGCTAACAAGGTCTATGAGGCTTCATCGTGGTGCAAGCGCTACCACAGTAGCATCGAGGACATGGGCCACATCTTCTTCACCTGCACCAAGTCTCTCCGGATGTGGCAGACCATTGGAAATATTCTCAGACTACAGACACAAATCACCTAGAACCAAACACTCCTTGTAAGAAAATAACAGCACAGCGGAATAGACCTGTAGACAGAGTTGAGAGAAAAATGCAGACAAAGATAGACACAGACTGAGAGATAGAGAACTCAAATTCTCAGATTGCCGAGCATAATGCAATTACAATGATGGTGATGTCCACCCGCGCGCTCCCACTGTGGAGCTTAGATGGTGATCTAGACAGACTCTAGATGAAGAGCTTACTAGTGCGCAATGCTATGTAAAGCTCAACCTGGGCCATGCTTATATAGCTTTTACAAGGTGGTTCCGTATAGATAAACGTACTCGGGAGATACAATATAGTTAGTAAAATATATGATTTGACAATATCTCCACGACCAGAAGTCCTACCGTCTCGGCCCTACGGGCAGGGGGGATAGGCCCCCCGGACCCTGCAGAAGGGGGCAAGCCCCCCTCTGCACTCCCCCCATTAAGGTTCTATGGGGAAATCGTGTGACGCCGTAGGGCCTTTATTTTCACCTTAAATGGCAACCCAATGGCCTGGAAGTTTATGCCCTACCTAACCTAACGGCTAGGCTCACAAAGATCATTTACAACCATCAGTGTTCACACATAGACCTCATCTAACTTGGAAGTTAGGGTTCCACAAATGTTCGGGCTCTCATAGGCTTCTCCTCATAATGGGGGCCTTACAACTTAGAGGACCATGGATCATTTGTGGTCACATGAGGGTGGAGTATTGAGCATATCTAACACCCCCCCTCAATGTCCACCCTACAGTGAACTACCTCCTTGGTCCAATCCCAAGCTTTGGAAAGTGTCGAAGAAGTTGCTCTCTCCCAAGAGCCTTGGTGAAGATGTCTGCTCCATTTTCTTCAGTAGGACAATAGCTTATCTCCATGACCCTATCCTCAATCAACTCACACACATAATGATATTGGCTTTCTATGTGCTTGGTACGTGCATGGAAAACAAGATTTTTGGCGATGACCATGCAACTTTGGTTGTCACACTTCAACTTTGTAGCCTCTTGTCCTTGTATTCCTATGTGCCATAGGATCCTCCTCAACCATACTGCTTCACATGCTGCAACACATGCAGCTTTGTACTCAGCCTCAGTAGAAGATAATGCTACAATCGGTTGCTTCTTACTAATCCAAGAGAACATCCTTGATCCTAAAGAAAAGAAATATCCAGAAACTGATTTTCTGGTATCACTATCTCCTACCCAATCTGAGTCACAGTATCCGACTAGAGATGATCCTTCTTCATAAAGAATACCATAACCAGTAGTTCCTTTCACATACCTGAGTATCCGCATGCTTGCCTTCCAATGAGTTTGGCAAGGCTTATTAGAGAACCTGCTTACTACTCCAACAACATAAGAGATGTCTGGTCTACTACTGCACAAGTAGATGAGACTTCCAACTAATTTCTTGTATCTTCCAATATCCACTGGAGGTGAAGTATCTTCAATAGATAATTTTGTGTTGACCTCCATAGGTGTAGAAATTTCCTTGCAATCCTCCATGTCAAATGCCTTCAATATCTGCCTTGCATACTTTTGTTGAGAGATGAAAATATTCCCTGGTTCCTGCCAAACTTCAAGACCTAAGCAATAATGCATTAAGCCCAAGTCTGTCATTTCAAATTTTGAACTCAGGGAATCTTTTGTTTGTTGAAGAAGAGGGTCATCATTTCCTGTAATCACAAGGTCATCTACATAGAGTACAAGCACAATTGTCTTCCCTCCTTTCTTTAGAACATACAAGTTAGCATCGAAAGCACATCTTTTGAGCCCTAGATCCAAGAGATACTTATATATCTGCTGGTACCATGCTCTGGGGACTTGTTTTAGCCCATATAATGCCTTCTTCATCTTACGTACCTTGTTCCCTAAATGGGGAGCCTCAAACCTTGGTGGCTGAGACACATATACCTCCTCCTTGAGGTCTCCATTCAGGAACGTTGATTTGACATCCATGTGATAGACTGGCAAACGCTTATGCGCAGCCACAGCTAGTACTACTCCGATAGTAGTCATTCTTGCAGTCGGGGCAAATGATTCACAAAAGTCAATGCCTTCAACTTGTGAGTAGCCCTGTGCAACAAGTCTTGCTTTATATTTTTCTAGAGTACCATCAGCCTTGTACTTTAGCTTCCAAACCCACTTGGTGCCAATGACTTTACGCTTAGGAGGTCGATCCACTAGCTCCCAAGTTCCATTCTTCATGATATTGTTGTATTCTGTTTGTGTTGGAGCAAGTCTATGAAAATCCTAAGTATTGGCTTGAGTCTCACAAAGTCATAGAAGAAGCCTTAAAATGAAGACAATGTAAAGTTCACTTGTGAACTACCTCTTGTAACTTTTGAAGACTTTACTTAATGTAAAAGTGAAAGAATCTTAAGTGGTTGAGTCCACTTGATCAAAAAGGGAAAGAGGAGCCACGAATTCGTGATTTGTGGTAGATAGAGAATCAAATTAATCACTAATTGATTGGAGAGTGATTGAGGGAAGTTAGCCTCCCAAATTCAACTATAAATAGATGGCTGCTTTAGTCGTGGTTAGAGAAACCTATGTGAAGACCTCCAAGAGCTGAGCTTTATGCCATATCAAGGTGTGATTCCAAGGCAAACATATGTATCAGTAAATCCATTGTATTGTACAAGCAATATACTTTCATTTTCATTATCATTTGGGTTCATATTTCCATGTTCTTGTGAAGTGTACTACTCACTGCCATATCTCTCAGTTTTCTCACTCAGATTTCAGAGATGGTTTCTTTGAGCTTGGTGCATCATTTTCAGTGCTTTAACTTGGTAAAGTTAGCTCTATAAGTCTAATATATGCTCATCAAATTTCATTTCATTTGGGTATTGCAATCTTCAGTTATGGTCAGTTGAAGTCAACCCTGTCTGTCATTTTCACTTCTCTGTCAGGTACCCGACTTTTTTGACTCATCTTGTCAGAGCTGTTTCTCCGTGTGTACTTATCCAAATTCAATCATTTCAAGCTTGTTAAATGCAGCCTATAATCTAGTATACGTGTACAAAGTTTCATAATCATTGGGTTCTTAAATCTGGAGTTATGTTCCTTTTTCTGTTCACTGGTCTTAAACTATAGCAGCCCGTGAAAATCGGGAAGATGTCATCAGTTGCTAAACATCATTATCCATGTGTGGTTCATTATTTTTTATGCGATTACTCTTGAAAGTTAGCTCTTTAAGTTAACTAGACTTCCTCAAGAGGGATTAAGTTAATTGCTGCTGTGCTCAGAGAATTATGCAAAACACTGGACAGGTGTATGAACCAAAAATAGCAAGTTTTTCACCTGTGAGCTAACTCCAACTTATCTGTTTTGATCTATCTTTTTGAGAGTGATCTTCCAAGGTACATAGGGTGTCTAATACATCCATTGGCAAGCTAAAAGGGCCCACCATATACTCCTGGAGTTCATTTGGCTGGTGTAGATCAAGGATTTTGCAACACCTCTTCATCTTCAAGCACATACCTATCCATCTCTTCACAGTGGTATCAGAGCAAGGTTGGACAACATGACAGATGGATTTCCTTCATCAATTGACAAATTGGATAGAGGTAACTACTCAGCTTGGTCATTAAGAATGGAAGCTTATCTCCAAGGTAGAAGTTTATATGGCTATGTGGCTGGAGATGAAGTTATGCCAAGTTTCAGGAACAAAAGTCAACCAACACAAGAAGAGCAAGAAAGATTGAGCACATGGTGCTCCAAAGATGCACTTGCAAGTTCTTATCTCCTCAACTCTATCTCAGATTTTTTGTTGCCTCACATTAGAAGTTGTAAGACATCTCAAGAAGTGTGGGATGCACTTGAAGCCTTCTTCTCTTCAAGTACCAAAGCTAGGAAGCATCAACTATGGCTCGATTTCACAACTCTCAAGAAGGCTCCCAAACAAAATGTGACTGATTTTGTCACAAAGCTCAAGGACATAGCGGATCAATTGGGAAGCATTGGAGAGGTAATAGATGAAGAGCAAATTGTAAGGCAGGTCATCAATGGCTTGAAGGCAGATGACAAGTGGGAAGCATTCACCACAGCTATGGATTTGTACATGGACATGCATGTAATTGATTTCAATACACTCATTGGACAACTACTTACTCAAGAGGCAAAGCTTATCAAAAATGGAGAAAGCTCTAAAGGTAATCAATCTTCAGCTTTATACACTGATAAAAGCAAGCCCAAAGATAACAAAGGAAAGGCAAAGAAAGTGGATGATGAAGCAGGTACATATCAAGCTAACTATGCAGGTAGAGGAAGACATGACAGAGGTAGAGGAAGAGGAGGTAGACAAGGTAGGGGGAGATTTCCACTTGGGTGTCGGTAGGTTGGTGACTTTCAGACTCATCATCTGAAGATGATGCTTCCTTCTCTTGTGTAGAAGGGATAGCTCTTGAGCCAGGTTCATAGTGGATTGCCCCTTCGCCTTATCATAAAGTGGAAGCTCTCTTTTATAAAGTTTATAAGCCTTCTTATCTTCACTGTACCCTATGAAGATACATTTGATGCTTTTTGGTTGAAGCTTGTTTCTCTCCCTATCTGGAACATGTATATAACATTCACTTCCAAATACTTTTAAATGGGAAACAAAAGGCTTTTTACCAGTATAGGCTTCTTGTGGAGTCTTTCCATCAAGTGCCTTGGTGTAGCTTTGAATGAAGATGTAGAGAGCAGTGTTGACAGCCTCTGCCCAAAATTGATTAGGCAAACCCTTTCCTTTCAACATGCACCTTGCCATCTCCATGATGGTTCGATTCCGACATTCTGCAACACCGTTCTGTTGAGGACTATGTGCCACTGTGAGTTGATGCTTGATTCCCTTACTCTTGCAGAAATCTTCAAACTCTATTGATGTGAACTCACCACCACCGTCTGTCCTGAATTTCTTCATCTTCTTCCCTGTTTCAATTTCAACAAGTTGAAGCCATTCTTTAAACTTACCAAAAGCTTGAGCCTTATCACGAAGGAAGTACACCCACATCTTCCTGCAATAGTCATGGACAAGTAACATGAAGTAGGAAGATCCGCCCAAGGCCCGTGTAGGCATTTTTCCGCACAAGTCAGCATGCACCAACTCTAGAGGATAGCTTGCTCTATTCTTGCTTTCTTGTGGAAACATCTTCCTCTGTTTGCTTGCCCATCATGCAATCTTCACATGGTTCCTTCATTTCCGCAATCGATCGTAGGTGTGCAACCATACCTCTATGTTGCATCTCCTTCAGTATAGGGTATCCAATGTGGCCGAATCTCTCATGCCATAGCTTACTTGTGCCCATGTTTGTCGCGGTTGTAAGAGCACACAACTCATACAGGTTGTTCCTCCTTATGCCGGTCCCAACAATGTTGTTGTTACCATCCATAATCTTAGCTCCTGTCTTACTGAAAGATACTTGATGACCTTGATCAGTTATAGACGCTACTGAAAGTAGACTTCGTTTTATTTGTGGAACATGCATCACATTTGAAAGCTTTCTGATATCACCATTAGAGTTAATGAAAGAAACCGTACCTTCACCCTCTACAGGACATCTTGCACTGTTCCCTACCTTTACTGTGATGGGTTCCTTTAGAGGCTGTAAGGAACTGTAAAGGTCTTTTCTACTCGACATGTGACGAGATGCACCACTCTCCAACACCCATGAGTCATCTGTTCCTGAATCTTCAGCTGAGGAGCACACCTCCTCTATCGTAACAAATAACTCAAGCTATGTTTCTGCTGTGTTGGCAGACTCCTTGCCCTTGTCACCTTTTGAAGAGCCACTCTTCTCTTCTGCCTTCTTGATGCGACAGTCTTGGATTCTCTGTCCTTTCTTCTTGCAGTGGAAACACTCTCCCTTGAACTTCTTTTTGTGGTTCTTCTTTTTGTCTCCATCTTTTGAAGAGTCTGCTTTGCCTCCTTTGGCATTTGCTGTGAATGCAGCATCGCCTTTGCTACCACCACTCCTTGCCTTGAGCCGCAGCTCCTCCTCCATGAGTAAGGCACTAAATTCTTCAAAAGTTAGTGGTTGAGGTCTGATTTGAGTGTTAAGAGCAGTTACCAAACCGTCAAACTTAGGTGGACAGATTCAAAGACAACAACGAGCTAGTTCCTCACTTGACTTTTGAACACCTGCTCCCATCATTTGATCTCGTAGATTCTTTATGTGAGTGATAAACACCTCTGCAGTCTCCCCATCAACAAACAGTTTTGCTACAAGATGATCCTCCAAGTTCTGAATCCGTGTCTGATTACAAGTTTCATATTGATTTATCAATATGTTCCATGCTTCACAGGCCTTCGTAGTATGCTGAATGAGAGTTAGAACACTATCAGAAGTACTTGTAACTAGAGCACAAAGTGCATCTGCATTACTATGTTTCCAAGCATGTAGAAGATCACCATCAGGAGGAATCATTTGACCAGGATTATTTGGATCAGGTCTTTCTTGGGGCTCATGATCAGCCCCAAGAACAGTCTCCAAAAGCTCATACGAATCAAGAATAGAAGTGATTTTGAACTTCCACAGGGTGTAGTTCGTACCATCAAGTTTACCTTCTGTGAAGGTTGGTGGCCGTATTTGCAACATTGGGATGACATGCATCATTGCTTCTCCTGCTTGTGCACCACCTACTCCTATTGATGAACCACCTTGGCCCCCAGTCGTAGATGATGATGCACCGCTTGACATCTTCTCTCTTTTATTGTTCAGACCTCTGCAACCTCTATGTTTCTGCTTCTGCACCGCTCAGAGCCTCCTGAGCTCTGATACCATGTAAGAAAATAACAGCACAGTGGAATAGACCTGTAGACAGAGTTGAGAGAAAAATGCAGACAAAGATAGACGTAGACTGAGAGATAGAGAACTCAAATTCTCAGATTTCCGAGCATAATGTAGTTACAATGATGGTGTTGTCCACCCGTGCGTTCCCACTGTGGAGCTTAGATGGAGATCTACACAGACTCTAGATGAAGGGCTTACTAGTGCGCAATGCTATGTAAAGCTCAACCTAGGTCGTGCTTATATAGCTTTTACAAAGTGGTTCCGTGTAGATAAACGTAGTCGGGAGATACAAAATAGTCGGTAAAATATATGATCCGACAATATCTCCAGGACCACAAGTCCTACCGTCTCGGCCCTACGGGCCGGGGGGATAGGCCCCCCGGACCCCACAGAAGGGGCCAAGCCCCCCTCTGCACTCCCCCCATTAAGGTTCTATGGGGAAACCGTGCGACGCCACAGGGCCTTTATTTTCACCTTAAATGGCAACCCAATGGCCTGGAAGTTTATGCCCTACCTAACCTAATGGCTAGGCTCACAAAGATCATCTACAACCATCAAGAGTCACACATAGACCTCATCTAACTTGGAAGTTAGGGTTCCACAAATGTTCGGGCTCTCATGATGGCTTCTCCTCATAATGGGGGCCTTACAACTTAGAGCACCATGGTAGTGTTGGATCTAGCTATAACACATTATGTTGATGCAAAGGAAACTATTTTATAAGTAGATTGTACCAATGCAAAGTTACATGGAAAATACCCTTTTTTTTTTAGAATACAATGAATTGAGAACACACTCACACATCCAACCTCTTAAGGTAGAAGCACCCATCTGTGGGAACTCATAGATACATGTCCAGCCAAGACTTGAACTCAAGACTTCTTCCCAAAGACTCAAGGCTGGCTATGTGGGCTTGGATGCAAAATGTCTTTTCACACATACACACGCACACACGAAGAAAGAGAGAGATGTACAGATGTGCAAAGAGTAGCAAAGGAAACCTTTTCTACTATTTCAAGATCTCCTCTTCTTTTTGCTGATGCTTGTAGAACATAAGGAGAATATTTGAAGCTTATGGGATCATGACCGTGACCAATATTTATTTATGGGATAAAATCCCTTGAATATCTCAGAATCTTAAAGCCATGACAATCATGGGAGACTAGGAGCAACATCACCATCTCTTGCACCATAGTTCTTCTTTCCATAGCTCCAGTAACTACAAATAGATCCTTAAACAACCTTAAAAAATCATAATTTTTATGTTATGTCGAACTTGGATGATCTATGTCATAAGCCTAAAAGTTTAGACATAGAGTAGACTTAATTCTCCAATCATTGCACAAAAAGATGTTGAGTTAGCCACTCACTATGAAAAACCTGGAAATGTTAAAGATCAGCTCACCATGTCATGTTCATGTATGCTAATTGTCTGAGAAATTGCTCACAATATAGAATATAAGTTATGTTTTTGTATTTCAGATCAAATATGTGTAGCATTTTAGGACCTTTTGGAAACTATTTGATGTTCATAAACTATTTGATATTATTAAACTATTTGATGTTCTTAAACATTTGATACTTCATTTCAAATCTGATGAGAATTCAAAATGATGAACACTTAATCAAGCAAGGAGCTCATCATTTGGTTGGTTTTTAATTATGCTTATTATTAGTTTTAAATTCAAATCTGCTTCTTTATCACATGGCACATATGGAAGGGAAAAATAGATCACATGAACCCTGATATTTGTGCATATCAAGGGATGAAGATAAAGATATTTATGATGATTTTACTACATTGTTGATAGTCAAGGTCAAGGACAAAGCGTAGGAGCTCATCAAAGAGGTGGACTGTTGCAGAGCTAAAGAGCGCAGAAAGCAGAGAAAAAAGACGGGCCCCAAATTTTTCCGATTTGGACACACAATTTTTTGTAACATAACCACTTTTGTATATATTTTCCGTTGTAAATGCACTAGAGGAGTCCTCTAGATGCATCCCCTCAAAGATTAGTGATTTACCCATGTACAATAGTAGGAAATTAGTCTTTTTAGAGAATAAAGTGCCGGTCTCTTGTGTGAAAGGACCAAACTTAGGGCACTAGTATATAAGTCAAAAGTGACTCATTGTAAAGGACTTCTTGTCATTGTGAAGAAAAGCACTTCTGAAATTTCGAGTTTGTCTCTTCCTTGCTGATTTTGATCTTCATTTTGCTCATGTATGTGTGTGTGATGCTTGAAATGCAAGTGTAGGACTGTTGTCTACCCCTTTCCCCTTGTTTTGAGTGGCTGTAGTGCGTGCGTAAGCTAGGAGAAGCAAAAACGCGGGTGTGAGTAGTTCCCGTAATTCACTGTTTCTGCCATAACTTGCAGCAGAGTGGTCAGAATTGAGTGAAACCACCACCATTGGATTCGTCTCGTCGAGAGCTTCGAAACGAGTACCCTATTGCCTATGTTCGGAGTTCTGGGCTGGGAGAAAACCTCAAAAAACCAAAACTGCTGAAAGTAGGTTTGCGGCAACACTTCCAGTTCATCAGTAGGTGTGGGTAGTATTGGTCTTTTCTCTTGCTTGGATAGTTAACTCACTTCATTTTCTATCACGTGTGCAAATGTCTTCATACACTTGGTAAGTCACTCCTTCGGATTGATAATTAAATGTGTGCAAAGGACTCCACTATATGCACTTGTATGGCAATCGAGGTATAGTCTCATTGGTACAAGTCCTTGAGTCATTGCGGCTCAAGTACACACGTTTTTTGGCGCCGTTGCCGGGGAGGCACTCCACCAAGTTGCCTTCGTGATAGTTAGAGAGCAAGTGGGATCGAATCGTACTTGTAGAGGTGAATTTGTCCATTGACGAGTAGTATTCCATTTCAGCACTTGTCACTTCTCATCCTTGAGGTGTGTGTGATAAGTTTTAGGTTTAGGTGTAGGAGGAGGGAAGAGAAGGAGGAGTTAGGGTTAGTTTAGGAGAGGAGTAGAGAGGAGAGGAGAAGTAGGAATAGGCAAAAAAACCCAAAAAATTCACCAAATATAGATCAAAATTTCAAGTTCTGTCCCAAAAAGTATAAAAACCCAAAAAATTGACTCATTTGACACTTGCTGGAACTCTGGTATCGTGAGCGACAGCGACCGGTATCGTGGATCTGGTATCGTGCATTCGAGGCTGTTTCAGTGAGAGTTTGAACCCAAAGGGCAAGCTAGAGCAGACAAAGGTGAGTTCTTATCAAGATCATTCCCTCAAAGCACTTGAAACATGCACAAAACGTGATTAAAACAGTGCGCAGTATCGCGGGGGGGGGGGGGGGGGGGTAAAGAGAAGTTATTCCTGAGTTGTTGTGTGATAGAGAGGCCTAGAAGGGAGGAGGAGTGTAAGAGCTGCAAGGGGGTGAGAAAATTTCCACATTTTTTGTGATTTGGCTGGAGTATCGCGATCGGTTGAGTTCTGGTATCGCGATACCAAAACTCCCTTGTATCGCGATATTCGCCGACAGTATCGTATCGCTTGATACCTAACTTGGTATCGCGATACCGCACTGGTATCGTGACCTTGAGTTGGTATCGCGATCGCACAATTGCGGTAGTATCGTATCGCTGGTCATCGACCCTGGTATTGCGATACCATTCTGGTATCGTGTAGCCAAGTCGGTATCGCGATCACGCTTACTACAGTGATATCGTATCGTCTCCCACTAAGGACAGTATCGCGACACCATCGTGAGATCGCATCGTCTAGAGTCTCTAGTATCGTATCGTGGTGTTCCTAGGGAAGTATCGCGATACTATACTTAGTATCGTATCGTCGAAGTTTAAAGATCGTATCGCGATACTGTCACAGGTATCGTATCGGCCAAAATTCGGTGGTATCGTATCGCTTCCTCCTAGAGTTAAGTATCGCGAAATCACACAGGTATCGTATCGGCAGAAGATCAGGTATCGTATCGTTGGAATCCTTTGGTATCGTATCGTCATAGTTCCAGTATCGTATCGTGTGCAGCAGGGGTATCGTATCGTCTGCTTCCCAAAGTAGTATCGCGACACCACACTGGTATCGTATCGCCTCGGTGCCTGGTATCGTATCGTGGGCATGGTCTCGTATCGTATCGTGTGATTGTCCAGTATCGTATCGATTGGATTCTGGTATCGTATCGCAGTCAAAGCAGTGTCGCCGAGAGCAGTATCGTCAGGAAGTGGTATCGCCGAGATAAACCCTTTCTTTAGACAGACACTTTGAGCCTTTAGGAGAGCTAACCAAGGGGAATCTAAGAAGTATAAAGGGAGGCTTAGGTGTGTGAATGAACTTGAGGTCAGGAAGAGTGCTCAGTAGCCGAAGGAGCGTCATCTCTTCTATAGGAAGCACTGCTCAAGTCAGTCACCACTCCGTCTACTCAGAGACCTCTAGTGAATCTCAGGAAGACATACCCATGGCATCAGAAGACATGCAAGGTCCAGCACCACATAGGAACTTCATGTCTACAGTGGAAGGTGAGTACCGCACTGCCTTACAATATGTATCCACAAATGCCCAGGAGATTCCAATCTACCTGGATGGCTTAAACAGGTCCGTTGCCAGAATGGCAACAGCACAAGATGTCACCATCACACCACGACCAGCTGTCAAATACGAGGGAGGTGCTTACATTGACAAAATGGGTCACATCTATATAGTAACTGAATTTCCGGAGAGGATCAACGAAAGAGGAGAGTGCATGGATCCCAACAACTCAGAAGAGTTAGTGACCACCCCTAGAGGCAGATCACAAGTATCACGGGTCTTGAGAGGAGACTTGATACCTCAAGACGACTACCTGTTGGAAGTCTACATGATTCACGGAGCAGACTTATTGCTTCAAACTGACGTACCCGTTCAAGGAATAGGAGAGAGCCCCATGACATTCTATGAGTTGAAAGACCCAGAGGACGAAACTAGACTCACTTACCTAGATAAGAATCGAAGAAGATATTGGCCGGTAGGTGTCCTAGACAAGGCTCGGCTGAGATATATGGGTGCGCCTGTATTTCCTCAGAGGGAGCAGGCAACTACCTCGCAGAATCCTTTTGGAGATCAACAAGAGACGGAACATACCACATCAGGACAGACCCGTCAAAGAAGTGTGCCCAACCGTACTCATGTACAGTTTGCAACTCCAGGTGAGCACACACATAATCAGACCTACACAGGGATGGGGAACCATTTCCGACCACCGGTCAGACCACGACCACCTGTGGGAGGACAGCCAGGAATGCCTCCATTACGACCAGCTGTCCCGGTTTTCCCTGTAATGCCCAGACCACCTGAACCAATGAGGAGATTGAGACCAATCCAAGTAGCTAAGTTTATGAGAAACCATTATGATGGATCAGGGGAGCCATATGATCATATTGCCGAATTTAAACAAGTTCTAAGAGCAGAACAAGTAGAGGACTTCTTTGTGCAGTATGAGTCTTTTGGACTCACCCTCACAGGAACAGCTCTAACTTGGTTCCAACCTCTAGATCCCAATCGATTTGGAAACATGGAACAATTCTTTCAAGAATTCATCGGAGAATTCACAAAGAGAGGGATTAAACACAATTCTGCATCTTTGATTCATAGCTTTAAACAAAACCCTAATGAAACTGTGAAGACTGCAGCCCGAAGATTCAACCAATACGTGGATAGATGCCCTACGGCTGAGAGACCGACTCAACAAAAGATGATTTCATTATTTTTGGATGGACTCTCTAACGGGACCTTAAGAACCCTAGTGTATGTGAAGAGGTTACAAACATTGAGTGAGTGTCTTCAAGAGTGCATCGACTTGGAAGATAACCTTGCAGAAGACCTCAAAGGTACTACCGACCTCACAAAATCAGAAGACTCAAGAAGTACAGTTACGACCAATTCTAGTAATATGGAAGAACTAGCAGAACTATTAGCTAAGAAACTAGGAGTCCAAGGACAGAGAGCTTACCAATATCCAGCTCAAAGAGTGCCTATGATGAGGAGGTGTAACTTATGTGGAGGAGAACATCCCACACACTTGTGTGCCAGAGGAGGAGCTGGTGCACAACCAATGTATCCACACAACAGACAGCAACAACAAGGGACTTCTTCATACTGCCACATCGAGCAAAAATATACCAATCATGCAACTGAGAACTGTCCCTTTAATAGGCAAACACGACCTGTCAATCCACCACAATACCGACCTTATGGATACCCACCTAGAGAGCTTGGTAGGGAGATGCCTAGATACAACCTGTATCCGGTAGGAGCACAGAGACAATACGAGCAAGCACCGTATCCACCACCACAACCAGTATTGGGACCCCAACTATCTCAACCTCAACAAGTTGTACCTGTGAAGTATACTCAACCAGAAGAAAACTTGGAAAGAGCCATAATACCAGCTTCAATAGCGACCAATGTAGAATCAACCAACCAAGGGTATGAACCTCCACCAGGAGAGTACTATCCATATGAAGCCAACATGATGGAATATGAACCAACATATGACGTGGCCTATTATGGATATGAAGGATTTGATCAGAATTATGGAACGGAAACTGCAACTTTAATGTATACAATGCCCAAGGCACAACAACCACTGAGACCTCCCATTAGACCACCCGTGCAGAGAGGACCGTGTTATAGATGCGGAGGGGATCACTTCATTCGGGAGTGTCCTCGACCTTACAACCCTCCACCACCCAGGATTTGGGAAGGATATTGTAGTGATTGTGGGAAAGAACATCTTTTCAGAGATTGCCCTAAGAACCCTACAAGAACTCAAGGTCCTGCACCAATCAATGTAATAGAGGTCATAGAAGAATCTGGAAGTGATAAGGAGTACACTGTACCGCTGAAAGCTATTACTAGAGCTCAAGCAAAACAACAAACAGGAAAACAACCGGAAGAGAAACTAGAGAACAATAAAACAGGAGACGCTAACATTCAGATAGTCGAGGATTCGGAGAACTCACGTGACAATACCCAAAACACCAAAGTACAAAAATGGAAAGAAAGACGAGAAAAGCTCAAAGAAAAATGGGCAAGAAACAAGAGCCAAAACAGCAAAAAACAAGCAAAGGGTTCTAGAAAACATAACGAACAACAAACGCATAAGGAGATCCCTGAAACACTACCAACTAGCTCAGAGGAAAAGAAGCCAGGATCAATTCTAGCGGACCCAAAACCCGAGGATTTGGACATGTGGCTAAAAGCATACCAAGCTAGAATCAAAATGGGACCAAACCTAGAACAACATGAAAGACTCTATCCTCAAGGGGAATTAGAGAAAGAAAGACTGGCGATATGCAAAAAGCTCATCGAAGTAGCACAAGCGACTCTAGAAAAAACTATCCCCATTTTGCCTGAAACAAGGATCGCACAGGAACTATATGAAGAGTACATACAACCTAAGGATAAGGAACCTAGTCGGGAAGATGATCGAAATGAACGAATGAAATCTCAAGAAGAACAGGTATCCATAATACCTGACCTAGAGGAAGATTGGTCCAACGATTTGTGGAAAAGAATTAGAGAAGAGCAGTGGAAAAAGGATGGAATCAGTCCACCTCCTTTTGAGGAAATAGTTGGAGCAGATAGTCATCATGATCATAACCTAGAGGAAGCATATGAGGAAGTGTCAAGATTTGATAAAGGAAGAGAGGAAACCATGAGCATTTCAACGCTGCCTAACTACATGGGAGAATATGAAAGAGAGTCTATAATAATACGAGCACCCACAGTGCATGGGAAAGAAAAAGGAAGTTCACACAATCTAACAGAACTTAAGAAGACAAAGGTGCAATGCAAATTGACGGTGGAAGAGTTGCTTCAACTTAAACCACATCTATGGAGACAGCTAGCAAATCAAATAGAGCCACGGGCAGAGAAAGGAGAAATGAAAGGAAAGGAAAAAGAAAACCACTCCACAATACAAATTCCAGTTGACAAAGTAGGAGAATTTAGTGAAGGAGATGAAGGTAATACGTGCTTACCTGTCACCTACAATGGGTACATGACCAAGGCCATCTTAGACACTGGAGCTGGAGTAGGGATTGCAACGAAGGAAATTTGGGAAAAGTGGGGTAAACCAGCCTTACGACCCACTCACATGAAGCTACAATTAGCAGATGGACATGTAGAGAAACCCCTAGGAATATTGGAAGGAATTAGGTTAACAACGTGTGGAGTAGAATTTGAACACACATTGGCCATCTGTAAGTTCGAAAAAGCAAACAATTACGAAATGATATTAGGACGACCATTCATGCGACAGATGCGAGTAGTACAAGATTGGGGCAGAGATTCATTATATCTCCAACATCAAGGGAACACTACCAAGATAAACCTGCACACATTCGCTTATCGGGATGTCCCTCCATTACGATGGAATCCAGTCCATAAAGAAGAAGATGACCTATCCGTTCACAGTGCTGGATCAAGTGACCAATCTTGGATGCACGAGGATGCCCAGTTGTGGATGTGCAAAGAAGCCAAGAAGGAGGAATGTAAAAAACAAAGGTGGCCAATAGGGCACCCTAATTATCGCTCGGTAGAAGACCCCGATTATATGCCTCAAATTTTTTCAGATGAACTCTTCGAACCACATGGCTGGATGGAAATCCTAGCCACATTAGACGTTTGTGTGAATGAAGAAGTATTGACGATGAACGACTGTATAGACGAGGAAGGATATGATGTGAACCTCTACATGGTTGTCCTCCAAGAAGTAGAAGCAGGAGAAATTGTAGAGGAAGAGGAGAAAGAAGAGTACGAAAGCATAGAAATGGAACCAGAGTTCGACTCTGAAGAACAATATTTAGAAACTATGCAAAAAGAATCAAAAGAAAAACCGACAGAAGTCTTAGCAATTGAGACTATCCCAAGAATGCACGAGCATAGAGAGGACACAAGTAAAGTGGAACCTGAACCAGACCACTTCGAAGTTCCAGAATATTTTAAAAGATACGAAGTGGAAGAAAGGAAAATAGCAACTCAAATGCCTAAACGAGAAGCACGAGACGGAGAAGCCTATGATAACAAAGAACAAACCAAAAAAGTGGTTGTAACGATAGAAGACGGAGAAGAGAGGTGCACGTATATTGGGAAAGACGTATCAGACGAGGAAGAAGAGGAACTCATCCACCTTATCCGTGAATATCGAGATGTGTTTGCTTGGACGTACAAAGACCTTAAGGGTGTAGAACCTAGCATATGCGCTCATCGAATCCCTATGACAGCAGATACGAAACCTTCTAAACAACGCCCTTACACGTATAACGAAGTTTACGCTGCAAAAATAAAGGAAGAAATTGACAAACTACTAGCGGCAGGATTCATTTATGAGATTGAACACACAGAATGGGTATCACCACTAGTTGTCGTGCCCAAGAAAAACGGAAAACTAAGGGTGTGTATCAACTTGAAAAAAGTCAATGCAGCAACTATACGAGATAGTTTCCCTTTACCCATCACAGACCATCTTTTGGAAAGAGTTGCCGGCAAGGAGGTCTATAGCTTCTTGGATGGATTCTCTGGTTATAACCAAGTAGCTATTGCAACCGAGGACCAGCATAAAACCGCATTCGCGACTGAATGGGGAATCTATGCATTTAGAGTGATGCCTTTCGGGCTCACTAATGCGCCAGCCACCTTCCAACGATTGATGTGTCATGTTTTCAAAGAATTTCTCAGAAAAAGCATGGAAGTATACGTAGATGATTTGTGTACATACTCAAATCAACGACCAGACCACATACCAGAATTAAGGAAAATATTCAACAAATGTAGGCAGTATAGAGTTTGCTTAAACCCAGAAAAATGTGTCTTCATGGTAAGACAAGGAAAAATCCTAGGACACATTGTTTCAAAGAATGGAATATCTACAGATGAGGATAAGATTAAATTCATATTGGACTTACCAAGACCCAAGAATGCGAAAGAAGTACAAGCCTTTATGGGACACTATGGATATTACCGTAGGTTTATTCACATGTATGCCATAATAGCTAAACCCTTATACGGTCTATTGACTCAGTTCACTTGGACGGAAGAGTGTGAGAAGGCCTTCAACGAGCTTAAAAAGAGGCTGAATACAGCCCCAATTCTAAAATCACCCAACTGGAATAAGCCTTTTCATATTCATGTTGATGCTTCTAACTATGCAATTGGATGTATCCTTGCTCAACCGGCCGATGAAGGAAAGCTTGATCATCCAATCGCTTACGCAAGTAGACAATTAAACCAAGCAGAGAGAAATTACACGACTACTGAGAGAGAGGGCTTAGGGATGGTCTACGCAGTAAAGAAGTTTAGACATTACCTCTTAGCCAACAAGTTCAAATTCTTCATTGACCATCAAGCCTTGCTGTATCTAGTCAATAAGCCTTGCAACACAGGGAGATTGGTGCGATGGTTCTTGTTACTAATGGAGTTTGACTTTGAGGTAGTGGTCAAAAAAGGAAACACACATGTGAGAGCAGACCACCTTTCTAGACTAAAACACGGAGAGCCACCTAGCGGAGTACCGGATGAATTACCAGATACGTATTTGTTTAATCTTGAGGTATGTCCAAAGTGGGCGGAACGACTAATTCCTATACTCACCCATGGCCCTCAACACTCAATAAATAAGGATAGCAAAAAAGAGATTCTTCAAACAAGAAATTTACACATTGTTGCGGGAAGTATGTATTATAAGGAACCCAACGGTGTCTTATCAAGATGTGTCGAGGAGGACGAACAGAAGCAATTAATTCAGCAGGCACACGTAAACAAGTGGAGAACCCATCAAGGGATACACGGAACAATTCGAGAATTAAAAAGATTAGGGGTATATTGGCCTGACATGCCCAAGAGTGTTCATGACTACCTAGACAACTGTGCAGAATGCCAGGAGCAAAGTCCTGAGGATAACATGTCTTTACCTTTTTCGACCATAGCGCCTAATTGGAGCAACTCATTAGTACAATTCCTCAAAACGAAAGAGCACGAAATAGGAGCGAGTTTAGCTAGAAAGCGATCCCTAGAAGAAATGAGCAAAGATTATGTGATAATGGGAAAACAGTTGTTCAAAAGAGGAAAAGACAATCAACTCAGATTGTGTGTGCATGAAGGAGAATATCTTCCCATACTAGAGATGGCTCACGCAGGAGCTGCTGGAGGTCATTTTTCAGCAGACAGAACTGTCAAGATGATTCTCTTTGCAGGTCTGTGGTGGCCAACTCTACACATGGATGCGGAGACATACGTGAGAAGCTGCGAAACATGCCAGAGAGCAAAATATCCCATTAGAAGAGATGACATGCCTTTGAGACCCATGGTTTGTGCGAGAGCATTTACCAAGTGGGGAATTGACTTCATAGGACCCATCAATCCACCAGCCAGAGGATCACATGCAGAATACATCATAGTAGCCACCGATTACCTGACTAAATGGGTAGAAGCCAAGGCTACTAGAAAGAATGATGCTCAAACTACAGCAAAATTTCTCTTTGAGCACATTTTCACCCGATTTGGACTACCGATCGAGATAGTAAGTGATCGAGGAACTCATTTCCTAAACGAAGTCATGGAATCTCTAATGAATGAATTTCTAGTGATCCACAAAAAATCTGCCCCATACCATCCCCAAGCCAATGGTCAGGCAGAGAGTTCCAACAAGGTACTGTGTACCGTATTGACAAAGATTGTCAACAATGGAAGGTCAGATTGGGACAAACAATTGCATCATGCAATTTGGGCCTTCCGAGTAGCATATAAAACGGCCATTGGAACTACACCTTTCAACCTAGTGTATGGGCAGAATGCAATTTTGCCAATTGACTTCTTAGTGCCTACATTAAAAGTAGCCCAGCAATATGAGTGGAACGGTCATGAATTGTCTCAGCAATTAGATCAAATTGAAAAGCTGCATGAGACTAGATTGCAAGCGGTAGCAGGCATCTATGCCGCTAAACGGAGACAAAAGGCATATTATGACTCTCATATTAAAGATAAGGGACTAAAAGAAGGCGATTTAGTCCTAGTATACAGCCTAAAACAGCATGCAAAGAAACTACAGAAACGTGGATATGGACCCCTGATCATAAATCGAATCTCCACTAGTGGTGCAATCAATCTCGCCACACTAGACGGAGACATTCTTCCTAATTACATCAGTGGATGCAGAGTGAAAAGATTCATGGAGCCTCTGACTGATGAAATGCTAGCTAGACTGTTGGGAGCCCAAAGTAGAAAAAGGGAAGAAGAACGAATACGAGAAGAAGCACGACAGGAAGCCCTAGAACACATTAGAAAACGCAAGGAGTGGATCAGGCAAAGAGACGAACGCTATCTTCAAGGAGAAGAGCCCATCCCTATGGCAAACTACCAGGTCAAAAATGATGATACAACGGGTATATGTAAAACACAACCTTACCTAAACCTAGGGATTGGTCAGACGGAGTATCAATTGATAGACGCATTGATCGACTCAGGAGCAAGCCTTAGCTGCATGCGAAAGAGAATAGCAAATGAACTGCAATTGCAATTGAATCCCACGAAAGCCAAACTAATAGGAATTGGAGGTCACACCCTAGATTGTATTGGAACAACTAATGTATCCCTTCACATAGGAAATTCCTCCATGGAACAAAGAGTCCTAGTATGTGAGGATGACGATTTAGTAGAAGACTTCATTCTAGGACAAGACTGGATCATTGAAATCGAAGCATGTATCCATCTAGCTCAAGGATATATTTCAGCCACGATAGGGCATAAGGAAGTTTTCAGCTTACTCGAAGAGAAACCATGTAACCAAACCATGTCAATACCAAGATCAGAGGAAGTTCAAGAAGCAACGAAAGATAGTAGCAACTGTGCTCAACCCTCAGAAAGCAAATGCATAGAAACTGAAACTTTAATCATTCCGACATCCCCTGTAGCGTCGAAGCTACCCGAAGTGAATGAGGATCAGCCAACGATTGAGGAGACGCTCTCTCCCAAACAGGCTCAAAGTATCCAAAGTTCACACTATTGGAAACTAACAAGCAGATACTCGAACAGACCACCACCCAAATATATATGGATACGAAAGGATCAGGTACAGAGTCAAAAAAAGTCTACAAGCGCTTTGAAGAAAGAAACGGGCATCACCAAATCAGCTACAAAGAGCTACAAACAAAAAGGATCAGTACAAGTATGGATTGCCAAGCCCCTGCTTGAAGCTCAACGATCTCGACATCAGATATGGATTCCCAAAAAGGTCATACAAGCAGCTAAACAGAATGTGAAGACCAAGGTGGAAACGCCACAGGAGACGAGGCAAAGGCCAGCACCACCAGAGAATCATCAGAAAAGATCACAAAGCAATCGGACTGTGGATAAGGCAAATGGAACACCAACAACTACACGAATCAAGAAAACCCGACCACCTCTTTCAGTGTTCTCAAAATGGGTGTGGAAACCAAAGCAACCACAAGGAGCGACTGATCAAGAAGAGAGAGCACCTAATTGCACTCATGAAGTACACAATGCACCTAAAGTATGCATAATAGGGCGACATTACACGGCCACGCATTTGGCACATGATGCTCCAAACAAGATTAGTGGTGCACATTCTCCAAGGGAGATTAGCTCTCAGCTTGAACTCAAATAGGAATGGATCTACAGTGTAAATAAATAAAAGCTTCGGCTATGCTAACAGTTGTTCTCTTTCAGGAAAATGAAAAAGAAATTAAAAAGGTGGTAAGAGATCTCAACTATGGGGTTATGGGAACGGAGTGAAGAACGAGGATACTCAGAAATGCACCACACTACTGCATTCTTTGGTGTGAAACTAATATACTTCACTTACGAGTGCAGATGTCTTCTCAAGATTCTGAAGCAACCATACCTGAAGAAGCCATGGATTTCCCACCCCAAAGTATTACAAAGGCGAAGGGACATTGGTTCCGGGAAGATCAACCTGACGGGGAATCGACCTTCCTTGCAACAATCAAGATCATGGACACCGATCATCAATTTACTATTCTGTCCCAGGATTTTCGAGTACTGCATGGGATGCCATCTATACAGGATATCATGACGAAAGCAGGCATTCTCAAGTATTTCGAGTTGCCCATTTACAAACCAGATTTCCAAAGATGCACACAGGTGATGAATACATTACAACCAGCATTACATGACCCGTTGGTACCAGAAGCTAGAGTAATGGACAAAGTTGGAGAATGGGTAATTATTCAGTTCACCCATGAACTGATCAAGGAAGCTTTTGGATGGGAGAAAGATGGGATTACAGTGGTGAAGGAAGAAAGCCGAGGTGCCAAAACTAGGACATTCACCGAAATTAATCGGGTGGACATCGAGGAGGCGGTCAGGCTAATTCACCAGCATTTCTGCTTTCCTAACATGCACCGATACACGGCCCCACAAAAAATCATCGTGCAATTACTGTCGCATGCAATCAAACAAATCGGGAATCAAATTAATCTGACCCCATATGTGCAGGAAAGATTGTTCGAAGCGAAGAAGCAATGGAAAAACAAGAAGTTCCTCAATGGAAGTATTGCACTGACCATTCTGATATACCATGCGCTAGGCATCAGGGAGCATCTACAAGAAATGCCCTCATCAACAGGTTTAGCTCAATATGCCAAAATAGCAACGGTCCCTAAGAAAAAGAAAAAGACAACCATTGTGGAGATGGCTGAACCAAGCTCTCAACCCAGAATGAGAGGCACAAAAAGACTCAGAGAACTCGAGTTACAGGAAGAGGACACACCAATTCGGAAGAGGGTCCATGTTCTTCCCAAGGCCACGATTGAGAAAAGAAAAGAAATAACGGAAAAAGACTTGACAGAAGCTCTCGAAGAGACCCATCAATATACGGAAGGGCAAGTTAATTTGCCAGTGCAAGGTCACCACTATAAGCAATCACAACAAGCAACAGACCAGAAAGCCAAGCTCACAAAAGTACATAGATATAAAGAAATAGGCTTGGATAATTCTAGTTCGGTCTCGGAGAAACAAGAAGAACCAGACAATTCATTGCTTAATGTCGATATTCAAAGCGAATCAAAAGATGATGGACATTGGGATGAATTAAATGAAGTGGACTATGGCGCAACCCAAGACGGACACAAAGAACAGGATCAGACAAAAGAGGTAGACACAAATGCTACTAAACAGCCAGAAGAAGAAGAAAGACAACAACCTGTTCAATCAAAAGACGACTCCACTACCCATATCAAAGAAGGTAAATCCGATAATGAGGAACAATTAGTGCTATCAGAGGATAAGCCTCAAGAAGAAGGACCTGATGAAGAACCCTTCACTCCACTAAGGGTTGTGGCAGAACCATCCCCCATGGACGTCACGTTTCAAGGAAGTGCCACGAAATCTAAGGATCAAGGTAAAAACAACGAAGAATTGAATGTACAACTACAAGTCCGACAACCACATAATGAAACTATTCATGTGGACAAAGGGAAAGATGTACACACAGGAGAAACACCAAGTATACCAAGGACATGGCTCAACGTCGATATAGCTCAGCTCAAGCCTGTGGTGCAGGATATGATTCGAACTGCACTAGACACTCAACAGTTAATGCTTGATGCTGATGAAGATTACGATCAGGCCATGCGTGAAAAGCAGGAGCTTCAAAAAGAAGGTGTGGATCTGGCTAATAGGTTATCAAAAGCAGAAGCTCAAGCCTTAAAGAAACACGAGGAAATAAAGAAGACCAAAACACAATGCCAGATATTAGAAAAGGAAAATGACCAACTCAAAGAACAAATTTTGGAGCTCACGAGGAAATTAGATATGACAGAAAAAGAGAAAACAAGGATCAACGCTCGTGGTAAAATACTCGAATCACAGCTCAAGGTGAGTATGGAGGAAGCGGAAAATTTAAGGAACAGGAACAAGGAGCTCATGACAGCTCTCCTCAGTGATCAACCACCAGCAGAAACTAATCATTCAACGGAGGACATAAAAGAACTGGAAGAAAAGATCACCAAGATGGCAGATCAGCTCAAACAGGAGCAAGACACCATTGCTGATTGGGAAAAAAGGTATACGCATGACACTGCAGCTCTACGCAAGAAATGGAAAAAAGCTGAAAATGACTATTTCAGACAGTGCAAAGAAGACACAGATCACATGAATATAGTTGCCCAAGAATTGATCAAACATCAGGAGACGATTGCCAAGGCTGAAGCAGAATTAAAGAATAAAGATACACTCATCAAACAGCTTCAGGAACAGATTGAGCGCCAAGACAAACAGGGGACACCAGTAGTTCCACACGATGCGGAGGCTACTGTGGAGGAAGAGGTACGTCCTCTCTCTCCTCCCTTGTATCATTCACCACTAAGGGCGGAAAAGGAGGTTCCACTAGAACCTAACACACGCGACATTGCAGAATTGAGCAGACCAGAAAGGGCACTACTGGTGTCCCAGCTCACTGCTGATTTTGAAGATCAGATAATTCAGATAATGAAAGAGGCTCAGATTGAGCATAAACACTTAGATCAAATTTTGAAGCCATTCAACGTGCCATACGGCCTACTTAAAGAACAAACACGGATGTATATAAAGTCTGCAACGAATAAAGATCCGGACCACAACCTCCACTTTAAACATGACACGTTCAATTACACTCAAGAGGAGTTCGAGAAGGCGGATCCAACATGGAGAAGGAAGATTTTGGAGAAGAATCCAACGTTGCGGGTGCAGTGGGAAGCATCACCATACGCGCTTCAAGCCAACCCATCTTTTTGTCCTGTACCCCGCAGACGAGCTTGGTCGCAATTTTTGGAAGGTCAGCGCCAAGGCAGTATCAATAATCAGTGGCTTAATTACCCGTTACTACCTAGTCCGCCACATAATTATCTTCCCACTGAAGAATATATGGTAAAGACCATGGAATTTTGGATCGCCAAATATGCTACAGTGCCGGACTTAGCAGTCAAAATGACGAATAAAATATTTAGCATGCTCATCACAGTAGTGCCGGACTTAGCAGTCAAAATGACGAATAAAATATTTAGCATGCTCATCACAGTATTGAAGGTCTTCCAGCATGCGAAGTACACATTTTTGAATTTCATTGGCATTACGCAAGGGTCGGAAGCCCTTATTTTTGATTTATCAACCATTCCGAGCCGCCTCACACTGATGGCCTATTATTCTCGTCTCATGTTTTTGCCATCGACATATATGCAAACGTTTGAAGAAGCCTTCTTTACCGGCTTTTTTGAGATTGATTCAGAAATTTTTGTTAAGATGACTTCCAACCTGAATGCAAGACTGGTGGCCTACGAAACAAGTTTCTTTGCTGATCACAGACAGGCACCAGAAGACGGAGTAAAGTCAAAGCAATGGAAGGAATTTATGATATGTCATGCAAATCTGCTGAACCAACGAGAGCAAACCGCAATTCAAACATACACGCGTCGCCTCAGAAAGCCTGTCGAGGACGACAGAGTTCAGGAGGAGGGACGTGTAGAGGGACAATCAAGCAAAAAGAAAAGAAGAAGAAGGTCCAAGTCCAAAAGTGCGCAGTAAAAGATAAAACATCAAATGATTAAGGACCACTCTCTGCAGGAAGCCCCGCAGGGGCGCAACACCCATCTCTGCACAGAGCCCCGCAGGGGCACGCACCAGGCTACAAAGCTAAACCCCAGGGTCCCGAGTTATGGACTTTTCAAACATCAGAGTAGGACCAAAAGTTAGAAAGGGGTAGAGGCTGAAAAGTTGAAGAGGGTGACTAAGAAAAGCACATTCCTAGTCACTGGTGGCGTGCGTGGCAACCCGAGTCAACAGGCAAGACAACTACATCAGGCTCTCGAGTTGTAGAGCTTGAATCAAGAAGGCCATCGAATCTGCATGTCTGTTTAACTGCAGACAACACTGACCAAGGGGAGCGTGCAATGGAAAAGCTGAAGCGCCTCTAAAACGTAATGCAAGATCAAGAAGCAGACAACACTACCCACGGGACGCGTTCGCGAAGCAAAGTCTGTCAAGGGACGACAGAGACGAAGAGGGGGAGAGTGTTGAAGAGCTAAAGAGCGCAGAAAGCAGAGAAAAAAGACGGGCCCCAAATTTTTCCGATTTGGACACACAATTTTTTGTAACATAACCACTTTTGTATATATTTTCCGTTGTAAATGCACTAGAGGAGTCCTCTAGATGCATCCCCTCAAAGATTAGTGATTTACCCATGTACAATAGTAGGAAATTAGTCTTTTTAGAGAATAAAGTGCCGGTCTCTTGTGTGAAAGGACCAAACTTAGGGCACTAGTATATAAGTCAAAAGTGACTCATTGTAAAGGACTTCTTGTCATTGTGAAGAAGAGCACTTCTGAAATTTCGAGTTTGTCTCTTCCTTGCTGATTTTGATCTTCATTTTGCTCATGTATGTGTGTGTGATGCTTGAAATGCAAGTGTAGGACTGTTGTCTACCCCTTTCCCCTTGTTTTGAGTGGCTGTAGTGCGTGCGTAAGCTAGGAGAAGCAAAAACGCAGGTGTGAGTAGTTCCCGTAATTCACTGTTTCTGCCATAACTTGCAGCAGAGTGGTCAGAATTGAGTGAAACCACCACCATTGGATTCTTCTCGTCGAGAGCTTCGAAACGAGTACCCTATTGCCTATGTTCGGAGTTCTGGGCTGGGAGAAAACCTCAAAAAACCAAAACTGCTGAAAGTAGGTTTGCGGCAACACTTCCAGTTCATCAGTAGGTGTGGGTAGTATTGGTCTTTTCTCTTGCTTGGATAGTTAACTCACTTCATTTTCTATCACGTGTGCAAATGTCTTCATACACTTGGTAAGTCACTCCTTCGGATTGATAATTAAATGTGTGCAAAGGACTCCACTATATGCACTTGTATGGCAATCGAGGTATAGTCTCATTGGTACAAGTCCTTGAGTCATTGCGGCTCAAGTACACATGGACACACAAGAAGATGGATCATATAGGGAGCTCCAAGAAGCACATATCAAATTTTCAGAAGAAATCCCTATAAAATAGTGATTTTCATCACTAAAAACCATTGTAAATACCATTTCCATTTTTGCAACTTCATTTTGTGCAAGCGGAGGAGTCCTCGAGCTTGAGGAGTATTAGAAGCATCATCATACCAATTTTCATAATTTTTAGACTCCATTTGAGCCCCCAAATAAGCCCTAGAACCTAATTTTAAACTAGGTCAGACACTAGGTCTGGACAGGGCCAAAACCACTCAAAAAACTATAAAAAGGGCTGGAGAGCTCATTTTTGGGGGTAGCTTGTTGTAGATTTGAGCTTTGTAAGAAATTCCTTTTGTAATCAAAGTCCTTCCATTGTTCCACTCTTTTCTTTTACCTTGTGCACGTGTGCGTGTATGTGTGTGCATGCTTGTGTGCTTTCACTCACGCACTTATGCACTTCACTTGCTCTTGGTCTTCATATCGGTCCTCACATCTCCACAGATTGACATTTATGAGGTGAAGCTCCTCACGTTGGTACTTACCATTGTGCTAGAGTGACACCAAATTTGGCACCGTTTCCGGGGAGAGAGCTTAAAGGATGAGCGTGTGATGGTAAGACGTAGAGTAGCGATGTTGGAAGGTAAAAGAATCTCCATTTTCAGTTCAGTTTTTGCATTTTTCTTCTCCTTCATCTTCATCATCATCACCATCTCCAGCCACCTTCATCTTCTCAGTTTTTTTTTTCATTTTCTAGAGTACATTCACCTCGTTTTTCATTTGTGGCTACGAGCAAGAAGTTTAGAGGGGGTGCAGAGTTGAAACGTTGGAGAAATACTACCAAAATACCCAAAAACTGAGTGATCAGTCTCCGACGTGATAAGACCTGTGCCAAGTGTCGTGAGTGTGATATCGCAGGTTTGAAGAGAGATTTTGCATCTGCAGACACATAGGAGTGACAAGGAGGACACAAGGTACTCATATTTGCAAGAGTTTTTGAATTTGGACTCCAAAAAATCCGAGTGTCGTGATATCTGTGACCTCCAAGTGTCGCGATATTTGTGACCTCCGAGTGTCACGATATCTGTGACCTCCGAGTGTCACGATATCTATGACCTCCGAGTGTCATGATATCTGTGACCTCTGAGTGTCGCGATATCTGTGACCTCCGAGTGTCACGATATCTGTGACCTCTGAGTGTCGCAATATCTGTGACCTCCGAGTGTCACGATATTTCTCAGGTGTCGAGTGTCGTGCTCAGGGCCAAGTGTCGAGTGTCGTGACCACTCAGGTGTCAAGTATCGTGATATTCAGCAAGTGTCGAGTGTCATCTGAAGCAAGTGTCACGACATCTGCTAAGTGTCATGTGTCGTGATCACTCAGGTATCGAGCGTCATGGACATCAAGTGTCGCGACATTTGCCAAGTGTCGAGTGGCACGATATCTGCTATATTCAAGTGTCACGATATCTTGGTATCGTGTGGCCAAGTGTCGCGACATTCCTCAAGTGTTGAGCGTCGTGACCCAAGTGTCGTGTGTCATGGAATTCCTAGTGTGGAGTATCGTCTGCTTCCAAGTATCGCCGATACTTACTAAGTGTTTTGTGTGTCGCCTGTTTTGAAGCAATCCTAGAGAGGTCCTGTTTCCCTGTTTTAACCTCCAAAACCCTGAACTGGCATAACTTTCTCATTTAGATGAGGATCTCAAAACCACACAAGATCCTACCAAATCAGAGGATACAAGGAGCAATGAAATTTCTAGTTCGAGTTATGTGGAGGAAGTGGCAGAGTTAGTAGCCAAGAAATTAGGGGTGCAAGGACAAAGGAACTATCAAAACTCTTTGTTGAGAGTGCCAATGTTAAGAAGTTGCACATGTTGCGGTGGAGATCATCCATCTCATGTCTGCACCAGAGAAGGATTAGGGTTATCACAACCTTACCCTTACGATAGACAACCAACTTAGGAGCCTATGAGAAGAACTACATCAACTACAACACCGAAAACTATCCAATGAATAGACAACCATGACTGTTTGTACCACGTCAATGTAGACCATACAAGTACCCTCCTAGAGAACAAGGCAGAGAAGTTCCTAGGTATAACCCATGTCCAGAACCACGAGTAGCATCTAGACTATATGAACATGGAGGATATAGCCAACTTCAACCTATACCAGGACAACAACCACCCCACCCACTAGCTCCGATACAAGAGCAGAACATCACAATACAAGTCATTTGTCTTGAGTGTGGCAAAGAACAACTCCTAAGAGATTGTCCCGGACATCCCTCTAGTGCACCAAAGGTTGCACCCGTTAATGTAGTAGGCCTAGTAGGGGATTCAAGTTCGAGTAGCGATAATGTGGCTCCTATACATGCAGTTACTAGGGCACAAGCCTATCACCAAAGATAGTCTATGTTCCTAACTCCATAGATGATGGAGAACCTCTTTCAATTCAACAACACTCTCAGAAGTTCTTGTGGGAAATACAAGAAGAGAAATGGGCCAAGGAGAAAGATAATCCCCCTCCTATTCTTGAGATTGATGACCTTCATTATCAATTTCCACAAGACATTCCATCTATTTATGGAGACCAAGTAGAGCAACAAGAGGAAGAAAGTTCAGGATTTGAATCCGATTCTTTACAAGAGTTGCCATAGTTCATAGGCCCATGGGAATCTGAATCTCTCCAGATCAGAGCTCCCACAATGTTGATCAAAAATGAAGACTCGATGGTTCCAAGAAACACTGAAGTCGTGAAGAACACTAAGCTTCAATGTCATCTCACTTTAGAAGAGCTGCTCAAAGTAAAACCTGAGTTATGGAAACATGTGGCAACTCACCTCCCAGAACTTGATTCCAAAATGCCAAAAGCAGGCTCTAAGCAGAAAGTCCCAGAGATACCTCTAGACAAAATAGGGGACATGTGTGAGGGTGAAGAAGATAATACTTATCTTCCAATCACCTACCAAGATTACACAACCAAAGCAATCATAGATTCAGGTGTTGGTACTGCCATTGCAACCACCTCCTTGTGGAAGCGATGGGGCAAGCCCACATAAGACCATCTAGAATGAAGCTTCAGATGGCTGACGGCCATGTGGAAAGACCTCTAGGATTGCTCGAAGGGATAACTCTAACCACTTGTGGTGTAGAGTTTGAACACACATTTGCTATATGTGACTTTGAAAAAAAAAATGTCTACGAGATGATCCTAGGAAGACCCTTCCTATGACAACTGCAAATAGTACAGGATTTGGGAACCAACTCCTTATACTTGCAATGTTTAGGGGTCACAACCAAGGTCAATTTGAAGGATTACACCTTCACAGATGTACCACCCCTACAGTGGAATCCTATCCACAAGGTGCAAGAAGATTCAATCTTTTTGCATTCTAAAAGTTCATCTGATACATCCTGGATGCATGAAGATACTCATTTGTGGATGTGCAAGGTCGCGAAGGAAGAGGAAAAACGCTTAAAGGCAAGATAAAAAGGAACTTCTCAAGGAGATAGACCAGTTAGAGACCCAACCTATACGCCGATGATCTTTCCAGATGAGGAATTTGAGCCTCATGGTTGGGCAGAAATCTTAGCCACCATGCACATTGTTGTCAATGAAGAACAATGGACACATCATTGTGATGAGGAGGGATACCATATTTCAGTGTTCATGTGTCAGCCCTTGCTAGAAGAATGTGACCCTAGTGACTTCATAGAAGAAGAAGAGAATGATGACAATCTAGAGTCCATTGTGATGGATAGTTGCTTTATTTCAAAGGAGCTATCTAGAGGACATAGGAATATTTAGACAAAAAGAAGAAGAACCTCTCACAAGCATCAAAATGGTAAATTCAAAGGATGGAAGTGAAGGTGGTCAAAAGAAAAAGAAAAGACAAGGAGTGCAATAGGAAGAGGAGGAACCATTGTTTGAAGTACCAGAGAATTTCAAGAAATACGAAGTTGAGGACCGAAAAATCTTGGTACGAATGCCTAAGAGAGAGGCCACCACAGGAGAAGCATATGATAACAAAGAAAAGACCAAAAAAATCGTAGTCAGCGTCGAAGAGAACGAAGAAAGATGTACCTACATAGGAGATGACCTAAGTAAAGAAGAGGAAGTAGAGTTGGTAGCCTTATTAAGGGAATATAGGGACGTGTTTGCATGGCACTATAGAGACTTGAAGGGAGTAGATCCGAAGATTTGTTCCCATATGATCCCCATGATAGAAGATGCCAAACCCACCAAACAGAAACCCTACACAGATAATGGCACCTATGCAGCTAGAATAAAAGAAGAAATTGGCAGATTGATTGAAGCCGGATTTATCTATGAGATTCAGCATACAGAATGGGTGTCCCCCATTGTAGTGGTGCCCAAGAAGAATGGAAGATTGCGTGTATGTATTAACCTTACAAAAGTTAATGCCGCCATGATAAGAGATATTTATCCGCTTCCAATCACTGAACATTTATTGGAGCGTGTTGCAGGCAAGGAATTGTATAGCCTTCTTGATGGATTTTCAGGTTACAACCAAGTAGCCATTGCCCTAGAAGATCAACATAAAACAGCTTTTGCCACAGAGTGGGGAATCTTTGCATTTTGTGTGATGCCATTTGGGCTCACCAATGCACCTGCAACATTTCAAAAGGCTCATGTGTCATGTCTTCAAAGAGTTCTTGTGAAAGAGCTTAGAAGTATATGTGGAAATTTATGTGCTCATTCCCAAGAAAGGAGATGTCATATCCCTGAGCTCAGACAGATCTTCAACACGTGTAGAGAATATCGAGTTTGTCTGAACCCAGAAAAGTGTGTGTTCATGGTAGGTCAAGGTAAAATCTTAGGTCATATTGTTTCTAAGAATGGGATATCTACAGAAGAGGATAAAGTAAGAGCCATAGCAGAGTTGCCAAGACCAAGGAATGTTAAAGAGGTACAAGCCGTTATGGGCCATTGTGGATATTACTATAGGTTTATTCACATGTATGCAATTATAGCTAAGCCTCTTTATGCCTTGTTGAAAAATTTTGAGTGGAATGACGAATGCGAAAATTCCTTCAATGAGCTAAAGAGATGTTTGTGCACAGCACCAATATTGATCACTCCTGATTGGAATAAACCATTCCATGTCCATGTAGATGCATCCAATCATGCAATAGGATGTGTGCTAGCGCAACCCACAGGTGAGGGCAATCTAGACTTGCCTATAGCATATGCTAGTAGGCAACTCAATGCAGCTGAATGAAACTATACAACAACGGAGAGAGAAGGCTTAGGCATGGTATATGCCGTAAAGAAGTTTAGACAATATCTATTCACCAACAAGTTCAAATTTTTTGCTGATCATCAAGCTTTATTATACTTGGTCAATAAACCTTGCAATACAGGACGCTTAGTAAGATGGTTCCTCTTACTAATGGAATATGACTTTGAAGTGGTTGTTAAGAAAGGTAAGACCCACCTCAGAGCAGATCACCTTTCTCGCATCACTTCAGGAGAGCCACCGCAAGGAGTGTCTGATGACTTGCCCGATGCTTATCTGTTCAATCTAGAAGTTGTTCCTAAATGGGCAAATAATTTGGTATCAGTCCTAACCTTTGGACCTGCAAATAAGAATGTGAAGACGAACAAGGATGAAATCGTATGATCACAAAACTATCAAATATTGGCAGGAAGCATGTATAAGCAAGATACGGAAGGTGTTCTAGCTTGTTGTGTTGAGGACGATGAACATAGCAGTTGGTTGCAACAAGCCCATGAAGGATTTCTAGGGAATCACTATTCTAAACAACGAACATTACAAAATCTAACGTTTAGGAGTGTATTGGCCTAGTATGGACAAAAAAATTCATGAGTGGATCAAGAATTGTCTAGTGTGCCAGAAGAGACCCCCGGTGGAGCATGCAACTCTTTATTATGTATCACTCATTCCAGTTTGGAGTGCACCATTGGTAGAATTTATGAAATCAGGAACACTACCAAATGAGGCTAGTCTAGCAAGAAGACGAAGCATGGAGCAAGAGGCTCAGGACTATCCCTTAATGGGGGAAAACCTATACCGAAGAGGAAAAGATGGGTACCTAAGATTGTGCATTCATGAATCAGACTATTTGAAAGTCTTAGAAACAACACATAGCGGTGTTGCAGGTGGACACTTTGGGCCTGATCGAGTAATCAAGACCATTCTATTCTCAGGACTTTGGTGGCCCACTCTTCATATGGATGCACATACTTATGTGAAGAAATGTGACACATGCCAATGTGCAAAATATCTTATAAGAAAAGATGAGACGCCTTTGAGACCAATGATGGGAGGACGTGCATTCTTGAAGTGGCGTATAGACTTTGTAGGTCCTATTAACCCCCCAGCTAGAAACTCCCGTGCAGAATACATTATTGTAGCCACAGATTACCTTACAAAGTGGGTAGAAGTAAAAGCCACAACAAAGAATGATGCTCAAATCACAACTAAGTTTTTATTCGAGAATGTGTTCACCAAATATGGGTTATCGATAGAGTTGGTCAGTGATAGAGGTACACACTTCTTGAACGAGGTCATCGAAAATCTCCTTCAAGAATTCATGGTGATACATAAGAAGTCTGCCCCTTATCATCCACAAGCGAGCGGACAAGCCGAGAGCACGAATAAGATCCTATGTAATGTGTATACAAAACTTGTAAATAATAAACGCTCTAATTGAGACAAACAACTTCATCATGTTGTTTGGGCTTATCGAGTGGCCTACAAAACGGTACTCAATGCCACCCCATTTTAGATGGTCTTCGGACAGAATGTTGTGCTTCCATTGGACTTTCTAATCCCAGCTTTAAAGGTAGCACAAGAGCATGAATGGAATGGATATGAATTGTCCTCCAGGATCTTTGATCTAGAATGGTTAGGTGAGACAAGGCTACGAGTGGCAGCAGGCATCTATGCTGCAAAGAAAAGACAAAAGCCATACTTTGACGCACACATCAAGGATAAAGGATTGAAAGAGGGAGACCTAGTGTTGGTTTATACACTAAAGCAACATGCTCGTAAATTGGAAAAAAGAGGATACGGACCCATGATCATTAATAGAGTTTCCACTAGCAGTGCAGCTCAATTGGCCACACTAGAAGGTGATATCTTGCCAAACTATATCAGTGGTTGTTGAGTCAAGCTACATCAAGAACCTCTTACAGAGAATATGCTAATGAGACTCAACACTGCTAAGAAGCGAAAAGAAGAAGAGTTAAGGGTTAGAGAAGAAGCACAAGCATAGGCTAGAGAACACATTAGGAGAAATAAGTTAAGACGCCTAGGCCTGGATGTCAATCTTGAGGCCCCAAGATACCACATGGCCATGTGTCAAACATCAAGTGCAATTACTTCTCAAATAATTGACTCACGCCCATTTGTGACCATAGCGGTAGGACAAGGGAAGAATGTCAGGATAGTGAGAGCATTTATTGACTCAGGTGTAGCAACTAGTGCGGTTAGACTTATATACTGTCAAGATCTGCAATTGAACCTCAATTCCATAGAAGCCTATCTCGTAGGATTGGAAGGTGTGGAAACCCCTTGTTTGGGCGAGGTGGAACTTCCCATCTATCTTCAAGATGTTCCAATGAGAGTGAAAATGCTAGGGTGTGAAGATGAGGACCTTACGGAACCACTTCTCCTGGGTCAAGACTAGATCTATGATCATGCAATCAACTTAAACCTTAAAAGCCAACTTCTTCAAGTTTGGGTACATGAACAATGTATTACATTAGAATTAGACAATTGCATGCTGACAAATCTAGAGGTCACACATTTTCTTAGTTCTTCCACTAATCTTCACAAAGAAAATGTTGTGTGTGTCAATAACCCTACGAAGCAAAAGGACTCAATCATGGAAGCACAAGCTCAACTTGTCCTTGGTCAAGACTAGATCTATGATCATGCAGTCAACTTAAACCTTAAAAGCCAACTTCTTCAAGTTTGGGCACATGAACAATGTATTACATTAGAATTAGACAATTGCATGCTGACAAATCTCGAGGTCACACATTTTCTTAGTTCTTCCGAAACTAATCTTCACAATGAAAATGTTGTGTGTGTCAATAACCCTACGAAGAAAAAGGACTCAATCATGGAAGCAGAAGCTCAGGGCATGAAGCAGATTTGGGTACGAAAAGGAGAAAAACCACCATCTTTGCCACAACCATTCCCATTGGGGCAAGCCAACCATGCTAAAAGAAGCACCAAGAAACGAGGACTAGCTCAATCCTACGTTCTTCGACAAATTTCGGTACCAAAGCAATCAATGAAGGCCGACCCTAAAAATGTACAAATTTGGATGCCTAAGAAATTAGTTGTAGCTCAACAAGGAGAATTACACATTTAGGTACCCAAGGCACTCCTGCATGCACAAACACCATTGATCTCCCTCACAAGAAAAGATTCAACAAAGAAGCTATTGGAAACAATGTCCATGGGTCCATCTTGCTCACAATTTTTAGATTGTATAAAATTTTTTATAAGTCTTTATACAAATAAAACGTGTGGGAAACTTGGCTAAGTCAATGTCCTCCTAACACGTTAGCGTGGGTTCGATTCCTCCTGGCGGCAGCGCGTGAAGATTCTTTTGGACCATGCTTTTCAAATAAAAGCACAAGTGGACAGCGATGAAAGCCGACGGACGTGAATATAGTGTTTTTTTTTTTATGTTTTAGATCACTATGTTATGCTTTTGGGAAGTGCTTTATTATCATGAAGGCTCTACTATATAACAAGAGCATTGGCTCATTGTCTTGCATCCTTCACTTAGTGTTCAACACAAGCCTTGGTGCTTGGACCTCAATAGAGGTGGTGTTTCTTCTAGCACATGGGGCAGCCATGGTGCTAACTAGGAGCATGTTGAGGAGCAGCTATGGAGTTCTTCTTGGAGGAGAAGAGTGTGCTCACACTCTTGCTCATGGAGAGGACTTGGTCATTCGCAGCTTGGTGGTGAGGATCAACCATCTACATGGAGTATTTGAAGATTGTCTTCTACATGAAGCTTTTGAGTTACTTCAAAGACATTGGATGGTGGTTAACATAAGATTTGCATCTTATGTTAAGTATTGAGGTACATATTCTCTTTATGCACACATGTACTATTTAAAGTTTATGGAGGCAGTAACGTCTATATCAGGAAGAGTCCTATTCGGCATAGGTACAAGAGAATCAGTACGTATATGCTTTATGCATATTTGGATGAGGTGTTCGAGAAGGTATGGTCATATGAGTTTGAGGATTTTTGGCAGCAAACTTGTTAGCATTCTTTGCTATTTTTGTAAGTATGTGATCTTTTCACACACGTATCTGACTTAGGGTTTTACATAGCCTAAGGTTATATGAGGGTTTGTTGATAATCAGTTTTAGACTGATCCTTCCTCTTTCTGTCACTCATATTCACTCTTCTACAACCTATCAGGTCACACATCTCATGTATATTCAGATTTCTGTTCATACATCTGAATATATTTGTTACATTTGTACATTCACTCATCCATCTATTTCTGTTCACATAGAGTGGTTGAGAGTTTTGCTCCCACAGTGTACATTGAACATTGGTATATATGATACTATGAGTAAGCGGTGGCTTATGTTTTTAACACTTTACACATGTTGTCTAGTCTCTCTCTATCTTTGTCTCATCATTTGTATGATTAAATGTGTTTTGTCAATATTGGAAGGTTGCTAGATTCTATGTTGTATATGCTGGACCTATGGAACCATGGACCTGTGATATGAGCTATGGGCATACTACATTTCCAACATTTGGTATCAGAGCTTTAGGGCTTTGGCATCAGATCATTCAGGCTCATTCAGATTCCCAAGTTTCTAGACTTCCAGGTTTACAACATATGATTTAAGAGAATCTTCTAATATTTGACATTTGACATACACACTTAATCAAGATGAGTAGAGATTTGAGAATTAGACAGTTCAGTCACATGTTTATTCATCAGTGTGGAGTATGAAGTTGATGATCTGTTAGCAGCCGAATACTTTTGGAAGAGTATGAAAATACTTTACAAACAATATTGTTTGAAGACCAAGACTTGATGAAGAGAAGGCTAATTCAAATTCAAGGAAGAACAATGGTTTAGAGAAGATGAAGGAACCAGATTAACATCAAATCATAGGTATCAATGTTTACTATCAGATTATCATTTGGAGGTCATATCTTAGAAGATCAGTTATGAAGAGATTTGAAGGATTCAAGGAGTGCTTTTATACACTTTCATCATTTGAAAGTTAAAGGCTACATCAAAACAGGTATCTAGAGGTTTTTCTAGAGAGTTTTGAGAGATCTTTTTCATAGCAAGAAATCTTATCTAAGAAGATAAATTTGGAGATGGAGATGAGTTTTTCTTTTCAGCCAATTTTGTGTTATAAGTTGGTTGGATATCTAGGTACAAAATTTGATCTAGAGAGGTAACTCTAGAAAGGTAATTCATCATTCAAGGTAAAAGGTTGGTGAATTCAGTCATATCAGTCACATTTGAAGCAGAGTTTTGATTCAGAGATATGAGGAGATGGTAAAACATGTTTCTATGTTCACTTCCATTGTATACCATGTTTGTTTTGTCTCTTACTCTTAGCATTAGAAGAAGAGAAAAAGTTAATTTGAAGAAGTCAAGAGTGCTTGCTACTTCAAGATGAAGAGAACAAAAGGTATGGAAGAGAAATTTGAAGATGTTGACATCATCAGATGGAAGAAAGATAGAGAAGAAGAAAGTCCAATCATTTCCAAAGGAAAAGTAAGGCTTCCTTTTCTCTCATATTTTCCATATACTTTCCTATTTTTATCCTCTACATCCAAAGACAAGTCTATGAGAACATCTTGTATGAAGATAGTCTAAAGAAGAAGCAGTTTCTTGTTTTGCATGATACTTTTAGGAGATTTGACAAAGAATTGCATTGAGAGAAAGAAAAGCAGCAGGTATATGTTTTGACTCATATATGTATGAGTTATGTTTTAGTTGAAGCTTTTAAGCAGTCAGCTTATATGTTCCCTCAAAGGATTCTTGGAGTGTCAATACAGAGCTACTTGGTATATGACAAGTCGTAGAGAAGTATATTTCTTCTTTATCTAACTCTTGAGGTAAAAGAGTTTTTTGTAGCAGATGTTGAAGACTTGGGTTGAGGTTTTGTGCTTAGAAAGGTTATCTCATATTCAGTATTTTCAGACAACTTCAGAAAATTCAAATTTTTGATATACCAATCAGTTGAAGAATCTACTTTCTATGAATGTCTAGATTTTTGGATACGTGCTTGTATTCAAAAAGGTGTTCCATCAGATCCTATCACTTGATTGAGAAGTGGAATTAGCCAAAAGAAAATCAAGCAGGTACTATCACATTTCACCCGTGTAGAATATGAAAAGATGAAGTATCAACTTGCAGCTTTTGGAGTTCTCAAGGTGAGAAGTTTGTCCACTTATGTTTCAAGTAGGAGTTGCAGATTCTTTGGAAGGATTTGGTTGAAAAAAAGTTTTTATAACCTTGTAAGAAGCATGGACATTAGGAGACATTCAAGTAACAAATCAAGCATTCAGTCATGAAGGTTTGATGAGAGCAGATTCTATTCAGGTATTTTGTTGGATGATCTTGTATGATCTTGAAAGATCTTGAAGATCTTGAGTATTTATGAGTCAGTTGTCTATCCTTTGTTTGAGAAAGTTCTTAGTATTGGAAGAAGTAAGTCAAAGATTCAGATTCTATCATATTTGTGTTGCAGAAAAATAGAAGAAGATACTTGTTATGTTGCAAAAGATTATGAATCCTAAATGCTTTTAGAAAGGTTTTTGTTATATAGATCAGCTAACCTTATTCTAGATTTTGGAAAGCTGAAAAGTAAACAATGAAAGCCATTAGCATCTGCAGTGCTAATAAAAAGGATTCAAAATTTTTGTCTCAAGAGACGGGTATTGATGTTAAGGAAGCAATGCTAAATCACAGAAGATCAGATTTATTGAAAGAAGAAGGACGTCCAAGATTTCATAAAGTCTGATATACTTTGAAGAATACTAGATACTAGTGTTAAGTCATCTAGGGGGGTGATGAAACATGAAGACTTATTGCCACCCATATGTAAAAGAATGCAGAGTCATACCTACAGGTATTCCTATATTTCCTTTGTCAGTTTCTCTTTATGTTCTAGCTTTGAGAGAAGAAGGAAGAAGAAGAATATCTAGAGAAAGTTCTTGTTAGGATGTTCCTATTCAGGAGAAGATTCCAGAGTTCTATAGAAGAGAAACTTGATATTTTAGAGAGGTATGTTTGAGAAGTGCACACATATATGTTTATACCAGATTCTGAAGGAAAGAGGTATGAAGGATTTACAGATTGAACAAGGATGAAGACATGATGACATCATAGATTTTTTTATGAGACTCATGAGTTGATTTCAGTTGATTTCAGTTGATTTCAATTGATTTCGGTTGATTTCAGTTGATTTCAGTTGATTTCAGTTGGTTTTAGTTGATTTCAATTGATTTCAGTTGATTTCAGTTGATTTCAGCTGAGCTAAGTTGACTTGACTTGAAGTACAGTCAGAGATGAACCAACAATGTTCATAATACACTAAGTTGTGAGTTGTTAGTCACAGGTTCTAGGATTTATTTCTTGATTATGTTTAGTGTATTTACATGACACAACAGAAGTACGTTGAGAAATCTTTTTGTAAGGTAAATTGAAATATGTGGATCCTAGTGTATGTTTTCAGGTTTTTGAAAACAGGAGATAGCAGGTTTAGAGACAGTTCATGCTATATTTGTTGTCAAGCACTGATTGCTTGATGTGTACACTACTAGATATCTAGTTTGCATATTTTCTCAAGTATTATGGTTCATATTCAGCAAATTCAGGTATTTGAAGTTTGAAGGAAAATCAAATTCAGTTTTGAAAAATACTTTTGAAGAAAAGGTTTGAAGGTCAATTTTGGGAGTACAAGTTTGAAGATTATGAAGTTTGTAGATCCAGTCCAGATTGTACCAATATGACATTGCAGGGGGGATTGTTGGAAACAATGTCCATCAGTCCATCTTGCTCACAGATTACAGGTTGTATAGGAGTTTTTATAAGTCCTTGTACAAATAAAACGTGTGGGCAACTTGGCTAAGTCAATGTCCTTCCAACACATCGGTGTCCTACCAACACATCGGCGTGGGTTCGATTCCCCCTGGCGGCAGCGCGTGAAGATTCTTTTGGACCATGCTTTTCAAATAAAAGCACTTTTCAAATAAAAGCACAAGTGGACAGCGATGAAAGTCGACGGACGCGAATATAGTGTTTTTTTATGTTTTAGATCGCTACGATCACTATGTTATGCTTTTGGGAAGTGCTTTATTATCATGAAGGCTCTACTATATAACAAGAGCATTGGCTCGTTGTCTTGCATCCTTCACCTAGTGTTCAACACAAGCCTTGGTGCTTGGACCTCAATAGAGGTGGTGTTTCTTCTAGCACATGGGGCAGCCATGGTGCTAACTTGGAGCATGTTGAGGAGCAGCTATGGGGTTCTTCTTGGAGGAGAAGAGTGTGCTCACACTCTTGCTCATGGAGAGGACTTGGTCATTAGCAGCTTGGTGGTGAGGGTCGCCCATCTACATGGAGTATTTGAAGATTTCCTTCTACATGAAGATTTCGAGTTACTTCAAAGACATTAGATGGTGGTTAACATAAGATTTGCATCTTATGTTAAGTATTCAGGTACATATTCTCTTTACGCACACAGGTACTACTTGAAGTTTATGGAGGTAGTAACATCTATATCAGGAAGAGTCATATTCAGCATAGGTACAAGAGAATCAGTACGTATATGCTTTATGCATATTTGGATGAGGTGTTCGAGAAGGTATGGTCATATGAGTTTGAGGATTTTTGGCAGCAAACTTGTTAGCATTCTTTGCTATTTTGTAAGTATGTGATCTTTTCACACACGTATCTGACTTAGGGTCTTCCATAGCCTAAGGTTAGATGAGGGTTTGTTGATTATCAGTTTTAGACTGATCCTTCCTCTTTCTGTCACTCATACTCACTCTTCTACAACCTATCATGTCACACATCTCATGTATATTCAGATTTCTGTTCATACATCTGAATATATTTGTTACATTTGTACATTCACTCATCCATCTATTTCTATTCACATAGAGTGGTTGAGAGTTTTGCTCCCACATTGTACATTGAACATTGGTATATATGATACTATGAGTAAGCGGTGGCTTACCTAACACTTTACACATGTTGTCTAGTCTCTCTCTATCTTTGTCTCATCATTTGTATGATTAAATGTGGTGTGTTCATGTTTTTTCAATATTGGAAGGTTGCTAGATTCTATGTTGTATATGCTGGACCTATGGAACCATGGACCTGTGATATGAGCTATGGGCCTACTACATTTCCAACAGAAGCCAAGGAGAGAAAAGGGTAAGAACTGAGCATAGATACCAAAGGAAGATAAACTCACCCCTTTGGAAAAAATAAAAAGGCAATCACCCAGGATATGGGTTTGGAAGCCAAAAGTACTAGCAGCTTCCACAACACCAAAGAGCCGACCACACTGGATATCAAATTTTAGAAACCATCCGAAGATGAAGGGGCCGGAAGTGATTTCCACAAGGCCACATACCATTCTCAAACGGATCCCTTTAAGGAGGATTACATCATTTCAAGATCCAATCGACACCTCCAAAAGATTGCATCAAGTTTGCAAGTAACATCAGAAGCCTCCGACGTGAAACAACCATGTGCCTTTGGCATAATCTTGTCTTTTGCACCATTTAGGTCATGCATTTCCAAGTATGCATCAATATAGGACCACATTACACGGTCGTGCATAGACACAATGGAGAACCCCAGGCACATGAGATACACTTGGCATATATAAAATATTTTACTGATACTAACCACTGTCTTCTTGTTTGTGACATTGTTCCACAAAAAGAGAGAGAGAGAGAGAGAGAGAATACAAAGAGAAAGGACAGGATTTTGTGCTTGAAGCATCTCCAACATGAACCATCAACAAAGGAAGATAAGTCGATGGTCAATCATCATGCTGGAGCACACCATGAAGTGATGAATATCGATGGACATTTGACCATGGTAAGAACCGCCTGCTTCGACAACACAATAACCATGTTAGATTAGAAATCTCTTCATCAATGTACCCTTGAGCACCTCGTTCAAGACCGAATTTCTTGCACCATACTTCTTCCAATGCATTTCTCAAGTATGCATGCATAGGGCCACATTACAAGGCCATGCACAAGGCACATATCTTTTTCAACCCATGCACTAATGCACTTACCCATCATCCATTATGGGTTACAAGTACTTGGCATGAAAACTATGAAAGCCATCTTTGGAAGAATTAGAGGACATCAAGGTGACAACAAGTGCAAGGAACTGATCCACTACTGCAGGTTGCTCATAATCAACATTGACCACCCCTTTTGAGTAGCTAATAATTTTGGAAAGCTCACAAATGCACCATCACACTGGAATACAAGGAAGAAGTACATACAAAGGGACTCCAACCTGCAAGGGCTAGCAGTTACTAAATGAAGAACCAGACAACTGACCAAGCTACAATTGGAAGATGGACCGCTCTTGTTGGTACATGTTGGACACTACCTCTCCAAGCACTACATGGAACAACCACTACAACAAGGGTCTGTCAGGGATGACAGAATCTAGAGGGGGGGAGTGTTGACAGTCAAGGTCAAGGACAAAGCATAGGAGCACATCAAAGAGGTGGACACACAAGAGGATGGAGCATATAGGGAGCTCCAAGAAGCACATGTCAAATTTTCAGAAGAAAACCCTATAAAAATAGTGATTTTCATCACTATAAACCATTGTAAATACCATTTTCCATTTTTGCAACTCCATTTTGTGCAAGCCGAGTAGTCCTTGAGCTTGAGGAGTATTAGAAGCATCATCCTACCAATTTTCATAACTTTTAGACTCCGTTTGAGTCCTCAAATAAGCCCTAGAACCTAATTTTTAACTAGGTCGGACACTAGGTCTGGAGAGGGCCAAAACCACTCAAAAAACTTTAAAAAGGGCTGGAAAGTTCATTTTTGGGGGTAGCTGAGAAAATCCTCCACCAGGGAATTTGGGCAGATGTAAAAGCAAAAAACAAAAATTTGTGGAGGCCCTCCATGGTGTAAATGATGTCTTCATGACAATGAGGACTTGGCACATCTCTTCTTTTCATGCCCCAATTCAATGTCAGTCTGGCAGGCCATTGGGAGAAGCGTGTTGCTACAAGTAGAAATCAACTGGAAGCAAGCATTATAAGGTAAAGTGATCTGTTGTTCCTCAACACTGTGGAATGCTATAAGAGGTGAGACCCTGTAGAATATTTGGAAGGAGGGCTGTGCCGCCAACTTTGGTAGCCCTCCTAAAGAATGGTCGATCCAAAAATATCTTTTCCTTTTAGGCAAAAGAATTTCCAATTGTAAGAAGCCCCTGCATTTTACACATCACAAAGTGTTTTTCCTTGAGAGCAACAAGATTAAAAGCAAGTGGTCCTACCATGTGGGGGACGAAAGGGTTATCAAACTTCTTTGTAATGTCTTCTAGCAAGTTGTAAGCAACCCCTACTTTGTGGGATTTGGGGGGTCCCATGGGTGTTAGGCCCGTTCACTTGTAGAGTTTTTGTATCTATTAATTTAAGTGTGGGAGAGTAGGCTATTACCGAACTTCCTTTTATTAAAAGAGAAAAAAAAAGACTCAATAGTTCTATGTAATATACATGGCAATGTCGAATTCAGATCCATTCAATCATACAAACCTCAGAAAGAACCTTCTTTACTAATACCAATCTAAACCTATGTGCACTTGAACCCTTATTATTTCTACCTCATGGAAAAAATCATCAACATCCAATTTAGCTTGACAATTAGTTTTTTCCATAAGTCTTATGTGTGAAGATTTATAAATTTAGAGCTTATTCATAGAAGTATTATGCAAAAAGAGGATTTGAAACTAAAAAGTCTTATAAGTGACCATGCCTCTCATATCCTCTCAAATTTCTGAGAAGTAAAATTGACCCTTCTCAGAAAATGACTTTTTATGAAAGTGGCAAGTCAGAAAAATGTTTTTTTTTTTTTGATAAGGAATAGGAAGTTCGTGATGCAATCATTCAAGCTCACATATTATATGCTTCTTGAAGCAAACAAAAAGTCCTTCTTGGGAGTATAAATACTTGTGCACCAGACTCTTTTCCATGATTATGTCCATGAAACCTTCTTTTACAAGGACCACATGCATGCCCTATTTGAATACTCTTATACATATGAAGATTTTAACAACAAATTATGTTTCTTATGATAGTCTTTGACAATTCTGTGTGAGTTTTTGCTCAAACTTTTATATGGAGATACAAATAGTATTGAATAAGGAGATGGATCATTTATATGCAGATTAGATTGAGTTTAATTCAAAGAACAACAATCTCAACTCTTTCTTGTTCCATTTAAGAGGTGAGATTTTGAAGAAGAGAATGTTTTATTTGCACTCTGTACAAAAGAAAAACATGTACCTTTTGTGTATGTCACTCTAGCACAATGGTAAGTACCAACGTGAGGAGCTTCACCTCATAAATGTCAATCCGTGGAGATGTGAGGACCGGTATGAAGACCAAGAGCAAGTGAAGTGCACAAGTGCGTGAGTGAAAGCACACAAGCATGCACACACATACACACACAATGCACAAGGTAAGAGCAAAGAGTGGAACAATGGAAGGACTTCGATTACAAAAGAACTTTCTTACAAAGCTCAAATCTACAAGAGAATCAATTTTTAAACCTCGATGAGGGTATGCCAATGGGCTTGAAATTTGACATCCCACCTAATGCTCGACCAATCAAGACACCAACATTTTATACTTCATTTCAAACGTAATGAGCAATTCAAAATCTTCATTTCTAGGTTCTATGCTCTTTAATACATACCTTCTAACCAGATGGGAGGTTTTTGAACACTTAATCAACCACGAAACTCATCATTTTGTCAATTTCTTTATTATGTTTATTATTAGTTTTAAACTCCAATCTTCTTCTTTGCTACATGGCACATATGCAAATGTCAAAATGGGACACATGAACCCTCATATTTTTACATATCAAGGGATGAAGGTAAAGATACTTATGATGGATACATGTTTTTCTTTTGTACATATTAGAAATTAAACCTTCTCTTCTTCAAAATCTTACCTCTTAAATGGACCAAGAAAGCGTTGAGATGGTTGTATTTGGGATCAAAATCAATGTAATCTACCTATAAAGGATCCATAACTCTATTCATTACTATTCCTGTATGCATGCAATTTTGCGCCAAAACTAGTTGATAAGTTTTTGGGATAGAGAGTAAAGGTACTCTACTCTAAAATCATATAGAAATAATACTTTCTTTTCTTTGTAGAGAGTACAAATTGTTTTTCTTCTATAAAGAGTACAAATTAAACATCCTCTTCTTCAAAATCTCACCTCTCAAATGGACCAAGAGTATTGAGATGGTGGTTCTTTAGATCAAACTCAATCTTATCTACATATAAATGATCCACCGCTTTATTCAATACTATCCATGTCTCCATGCCATATTTTGAGTAAAATTGCATTCATAAGTAGGATAGAGATTAAAGGTACTCTATTATAAAATCTCACAAAATTATCAAAGACTATCATAGGAGACATAATTTATTATCATAAAATATTTTGATGGAAATCATATCATGTAGATCCAAGCAATCAGGATCGGTACAAATTTAGAAATAGCTAAAGCCAAGATGCAGCAAGCAGCTGATAGGGCAAAAGAGTATGCTAGAGTATGCTGACAAGAAGAGATCTCCTAGACTTTTTGAGGAAGGAGATAGAGTCTTTCTTCAGGTACCAGCTAGATCTACTTCACTATCCTCAAGGAACTGTAGTAAGCTTTCATCAAGTTTTTATAGACCTTGGAAGATATTAAAGAAGCTAAGTGATGTTGCATACCAATTAGAGTTTCCTCCATATTGCAGAGTCCATCCAATGTTTCATGTCAGTAAACTTAGGAAGTATATCTCGAGGGAGGATAATCTATTAGAGGGTATAGTTTCCTTGTAGGAAAGTAATAGCACATATCATTCTCTAGACAGGATATTAGATCGAAGATAGAAACGTTTGAAGAATCGGGTCATCCAAGAAAATCTAGTAGCCTAGAGAGGAGGCACTCAAGGTCAAGCACAAGGTGAAAGAACACATCAAAGAAGTGGAGTCACAAGAAGAGGGAGCATGTGGGGAGCTCCAAGAAGTTATATGTCAAATTTTCAAAAGAAACTCCTATATAAAACATGATTTTGATCACTAAAAACCATTGTAAATATCATTTCACATTTTTGCAGCTCCATTTTGTTCAAGCCAAGGAGTCCTCGAGCTTGAGGAGTATTAAAAGTACCTACATATCAATTTTCATAATTTTCTAACTCCGTTGGAACCCTCAAATAAGCCTTGGAACCTGATTCTTAACTAGGCCAAATACTAGGTCTGGACAGGGCCAAAACTAGTCAAAAAACTATAAAAAGAGCTAGAGAGATCATTTTTAAGGTTATCTTTTTGGATTTTAGCATTTGGAGTTAGCAAGTTAAAGCAAGAGCTTCTTGAAGAGTGTAATTGAAGAGCTTCCATTGTTCCTATCTTTGTTATCTTGCCTTGTGTGTGTGTGTGTGTGTGTGCATGCATGTATGTGCTTGTAACTCACGTTTGCTCACCACAATTGCTCACGATCTTCATATCATCCTCATGTCTCCATGGATTGACAAGTAAAGGAGGTGGTGTTGACACTTTGGCTACAATACAGGAAGATTAATGTCTTACAATATGGTTTGAAGATCTCAAATGTCAAAAGATTCATTCATTTTTAGTCAAAGATAAAAGTATTAAGATGGAGAGAATCTCATGATTTAAGGGAGATATAATCCACAACTTAGTGGTTGCATTCAAATCCAACTTTTTCCTAGATGTTAGGACCACCTTTTAGGTGGAAGATCCAACTACCATCAAGATCAAAAGGTGTATATATACACCATAAATCTAGACACAAGATAACAAAGAGAACAAAAAAGATATCTGATGGAGAGTGTTAATCTCCAAAAGAATAACTTATTCTTGTGATTAGAGCACCTCTATACCAAGAATAAGTCAAAACTTTCCACTCATTTTGAGGATCAACTACTAATTACCAAAAGATTAACAAATCTGTGAAGAAGATGATACACAGAAAAGTCTGCTGCATTGTTCATTCACATTGACCTATCAAATCTGTAAAGTTTTTGATGAAACTTTGTACGAATCATCTCCTAGAGATTGTGCATCTACTCCAAGTTGAATCACTTCAAAAGGTTAAGTATAACTTGAGAAATCGATTTCACAAGTTACCTATGTCAGAAACTGTCATCCAAAACAGTCGACTTTACACCTGTAACTTTTAAGACTTGGTTCTCCTTGAATAGAACCCGTTTTACAAAATGCTTCTAGACATAAGTAGCTTATCTTCCAACTTAAAGATTAAGCCCTCACTCATGCAAAACTTTAAACTGTGCTAGGAGAAATGATCAAAACATTAACTTCGAAAACTGCGCCTGTTTTAGGAACCAGTGAACACACTTCACATATGAATGTTCCTAAACTTAATTCACTCAGCCTGATTACAATTAGAAGCTAAAACTTTGCACAGAGGTCAAGCAACTCTCAACTTAGACTTGTACAAAAGCATTTCACAATTGATCTACTGTAGAAGGAGAACACGCAGAAACATCGGGCGCAAAACTTTTCATTTACTCAGAGAAATTACAACTGAGTGATGAGAGCTAACTCAACTAACTTTTCCTCTATCACATGACTTCTAACTTCCTCATTCTTGGCTTCTAACTATTGTCACATATGCTCTCATACATGCCCCAACTTTTCTCAAAGTATTTATAGATAATTTGTACATGATTCTTACTGAACAAAAGATCTAAGTCATCTATGACTATGCTAATGTACATATGTGTACACTTCTCTTGTCCTCTGAATGTAATCTTCTTCCACACTTTAGTAATTGATTCTTCCTTCATCATTTGATCTTTCAAGCCTTCAATTGGTGATTGGTCTGCACCAACAGCTCCCCCTCAATCATCAATTGAGGTTTTCTCTGTCTTCTTTATACTTGCCATATCTTTGAACCTTTGTAACTTAGGTCCATCCAGACTCTTTGTCATCATATCTGCCACTTGTTCTTTTGTTGGAGTGTACATCACTTCAATCTCTTTATCAAGTACCTTTTCCCTCAAGAAATGATACTGAATCTCTATATGCTTAGTCCTGGCATGAAAAACAGGGTTAGCTGCCAAATACAAAGAACTCATATTGTCTCCAAAAATTATTGGAGTACTATGATTAGTCTCAAAACTTTTCATCAAGGTCTTCAACCATATCACTTCCTTTGCAGCTTCTACCATTCCCTTATACTCAACTTCTGTAGATGATAAAGCAACTGTATGTTGCTTCTTTGAACACCAAGAAACTAACTTATCTCCAATATAACATAGATATCCATGAGTAGACCTCCTATCATCTGAGTCACCTGCCCAATCTGCATCACTAAACACTTTGATTCTTGTGTCAGAAGTGAAACCATAGTACAAACCTTCACTTAGGGTTCCTTTAATATATCTGAGTACCCTTTGGGCTGCAATCCAATGAGTCTTCTTTGGACAATGCATGAATTGTGACAACACACCTACTGCATATGATAGATCTGGCCTTGTCAAGGTAGCATAGATTAAACTACCTACCAAACTCTGATATTTCTTCATGTCATTGAATTCTTCACCTCCATACCTGCTTAATTTATGATTTACCTCCAATGGTGTGGTTGAGGTCCTGCAATCTTCCATGTTAAACTTGACTAGAAGATCCTTCAAGTATCTCTCTTGTGAAACATATACTCCATGTTGAGTATACACAATCTGCATTCCTAGAAAATAAGATAAGTTTCCCAAGTCACTTATCTTAAACTCCTTCTCTATTTGTCTTTTGAGTTCATTGATTCCTTGAGCATCTGTTCCTGTAACAATAATATCATCAACATAAATGCACATGTAAATGTATCCATTTTCACTTGCCTTCACTAGCAAGCTACTATCTGCCTTTGATGCTTGAAAACCACATTCATTCAAGAACTTGACCAATCTGTAATTCCAAGCTCTTGGGGCTTGCTTCAACCCATATAAAGCTCTTTTGAGCTTACACACATAATCTGATCCAATTGATTCCATGAAGCCTTCTGGTTGCTCCATATATACTTCATCTGCAATGTATCCATTTAGAAATGCATTTTTCACATCCAATTGTGATAATTTCCATCCTTTGCAAGCAGCAATAGCAATCAATGTCCTAATTGTAGACATCTTAGCAACAGGACTAAAGGTTTCATCATAATCTACCCCATAAGTTTGGGCATAACCTTTGACCACAAGTCTAGCCTTATATCTAGACACCTTACCATCTGCAAACCTCTTTGTTTTATATACCCACTTGCATCCAATGACCTTCTGATTCTTTGGTCTTGGTACTAGTTCCCAAGTTTCATTTTCAAGTAGAGCATCATACTCTTCTTGCATTGCCTTCTCCCAATTCTGTTTACCTTTGGCTTCTTCATAAGTGGTTGGATCTTCTTCTGTTTTAACAATGTAGGCATAATCTTTTGTTGTTAGGAAAGATGTATCATAACTATACCTTATAGGTTCTTTCCTTTCCCTTGTAGATCTCCTGATTTCTGCACTTCTTGAAGTTTCAGCCTCATTTGATTCTGGATCAAATCTTGGCCCTTCTTCTACATGATCCTGCACTCTACATCTAGAGTCAACTTCATCAACAATTTCTTCACATACTTTTACCTTTGCCTTTCCTTTCCTTTGTATTTCTTCAACACCTGTATACTCATTTGGTGATCCTGTATACCACATGTTTTTCTCATCAAATGTTACATCTTTAGTAACAAGAAATTGCTTTGTGGATGGACTCCACAATCTGTAACCCATCTGTCTATCATCATATCCAATAAACACATACTTCTCTGCTTTTGGTTCTAGCTTATGTCTTAATTGTGAAGGAACATAAGCATATGCAATACATCCAAATACTTTACAATGATCAAGACTAGGCTTCTTACCCCACCATGCTTCATAAGGGGTTCCTCCATCCAAAGCTTTGCAAGGCAACCTATTCACAAGGTATGTTGCAGTGTTAATGGCTTCTGCCCATAAGTAATTTGGACAATTCTTTTCCTTCATCATGGCTCTTGCAAACTCTACAAGAGTCCTATTCCTCCTTTCTGCTACTCCATTCTGTTGAGGGGAGTACCTGCAAGTTACTTCTCTTTTGATACCTGCATTCCACAAATAATCATCAAACTCTTTTGAGAAATACTCTCCCCCTCCATCTGATCTTAACCTCTTTAGCTTTTGTCCTGTGATCCTTTCTGCATAGACATGAAAATGTTTGAATGTCTTGAAAACTTCTGATTTATCCTTGATTACATACAAAGTAATCCACCTGGTTGCATCATCAACAAACAACACATAATATCTGGATCCATTTATGCTATAGTCCCTTGAGGGACCCCATACATCTGTATGAACCAATTCAAGCATATTTGAATACTTGTACCCTGATTTATTGTAAGAACTCTTATGTGCTTTACCTAATTGACAAGCTTCACACTTGTACACCATATGTTGCCCTTCAATGTTTGGCAATCCAAGCACCACCTGATTCTTTGACATCTCCTTTATAGCTCTCTCATTGAAATGACCTAGCCTTTTATGCCATAGGTCTAATTCAGATACCTTTTGACCTCCATAGGTAAACAATGCATGTCCCACATTACCTTGGACTTTGAGAGTGAACAATCTTCCTTCCTTTTTACCTGCAATTATGGTTCTATATCCCTGATTTGGATCTTGTACATAAACACCATCATTTGTGAATCTTACCTCATATCCTTTCTCCACAATTTGCCCTACACTTATCAAATTTTTAGGAATAGTAGGAACATAAAGTACCTTACTCAGAAGTGTACTTCCACTCTTTGTCTTCACTGATCCAATGCTCTCCACTTTATGTTTGGTATTGTCACCTGTTTGAACTGTATGTCCATTCACCCTTGCTTCCATATCAGTCATCAAAGATAGATTCCCACTCAGATGGTTGCTGCACCCTGAGTCAATATAAAACACTCTTTGATCTTCTCCCATTGATTCATGAGTTGCATTCAAGATAAGAGTCATATCATCCTTCTGATCTGATGCATAATTGTAATAATTATTGTTGTAGGACTGAGATTGGAAGTTTCTTCCTCCTCCTCTACCATATGATGTCCTACCACCTCTTCCTCTGAAGTTGCCTCTTTGGTTTCTGCCTCCTCTACCTCTTTGACTATAATTCTGATTATTGCTTCCACCATTTTGATTGTTATACCAACAATCATTTGCCAAATGATTTGTTCTGCCACAAATCCAACAAGCTTTAGCATTATCTTTGTTCTTACCTCCTCTTCCTTTACCTCTGAAATTTGTCTTCCCTTTTGTGAAGTTAGCTTGATTTGAATTCCCTTCATCATCATTTGATTGCTTTCCCTTGCCATTCTTTTTCTTGTCTTTGGAGTACATAGCTTGACTTGTACTTCTATCATTGTCTCCTTTAAGATCCTGCTCAAAGGTTAGCATATGTCCTAGCAATTGATTAAGGTCAGGAGTAAAGTGATCAAGTGACAACTCTATGGACAATATAAAAGGCTTCCACTTCTCATCTCCTCTCAAACCTGTAAGTATTTGTCTTACCAACTTTTCTTCTTCAATATCTTCATCCACTGCTCCCAAGCTATCTGCAATATCTTTCATCCTTGCCACATAATCTGAAATTGATTGTGAGCTCTTCTTCTTGAAGGTTGTGAACTCAGCCCATAGTGAGGACTTCCTAGACTTAGTTGTATTTTGGAAATGCTCTTCCAAGGCATTCCAAACATCTGTAGCACTTTCCAAACCTCTGATGTGAGGTAAAAGGTAATCATTTACAGCCATGTAGATGATACTCCTTGCTTGAGCATCCTTTCTCATCCAAGTCTTCAACATTGCAAGTTCTTCCCTAGTAGGAATACTTGGATCTGCAAACTCTGGTTTTTCTTCATCTCCTGTAATAAATGATATAAGATCTTTGCTCATGAGGTGTGCTTCCATCCTCATGGACCATGCTGGATAGTTCTCCCTATCTAGCTTATCAATCTGCAAGCTTTCTCCCATCTTGTATCCACCTGTGTATTGAAATCTTCAAGCTTTATAAACAATGTATGTACCTTTACTTCGAATTGGACTCCTTTTGCCTTTCTTGATGTCAAATAGTCTTCTCCTCAAGCTTTGACTCCAAGCTTTCACTTCTTAGTCCTTCAAGTGTTGAATTTCTTGAGTCTGCAGCAGTCGGGATCCTCCTTTCTTCAAATTGATGTCTCCTGCTCTGATACCACTGATGGAGAGTGTTAATCTCCAAAAGAATAACTTATTCTTGTGATTAGAGCACCTCTATACCAAGAATAAGTCAAAACTTTCCACTCATTTTGAGGATCAACTACTAATTACCAAAAGATTAACAAATCTGTGAAGAAGATGATACACAGAAAAGTCTGCTGCATTGTTCATTCACATTGACCTATCAAATCTGTAAAGTTTTTGATGAAACTTTGTACGAATCATCTCCTAGAGATTGCGCATCTACTCCAAGTTGAATCACTTCAAAAGGTTAAGTATAACTTGAGAAATTGATTTCACAAGTTACCTATGTCAGAAACTGTCATCCAAAACAGTCGACTTTACACCTGTAACTTTTAAGACTTGGTTCTCCTTGAATAGAACCCGTTTTACAAAATGCTTCTAGACATAAGTAGCTTATCTTCCAACTTAAAGATTAAGCCCTCACTCATGCAAAACTTTAAACTGTGCTAGGAGAAATGATCAAAACATTAACTTCAAAAACTACGCCTGTTTTAGGAACCAGTGAACACACTTCACATATGAATGTTCCTAAACTTAATTCACTCAGCCTGATTACAATTAGAAGCTAAAACTTTGCACAGAGGTCAAGCAACTCTCAAATTAGACTTGTACAAAAGCATTTCACAATTGATCTACTGTAGAAGGAGAACACGCAGAAACATCGGGCGCAAAACTTTTCATTTACTCAGAGAAATTACAACTGAGTGATGAGAGCTAACTCAACTAACTTTTCCTCTATCACATGACTTCTAACTTCCTCATTCTTGGCTTCTAACTATTGTCACATATGCTCTCATACATGCCCCGACTTTTCTCAAAGTATTTATAGATAATTTGTACATGATTCTTACTGAACAAAAGATCTAAGTCATCTATGACTATGCTAATGTACATATGTGTACACTTCTCTTGTCCTCTGAATGTAATCTTCTTCCACACTTTAGGAATTGATTCTTCCTTCATCATTTGATCTTTCAAGCCTTCAATTGGTGATTGGTCTGCACCAACAATATCCACACTCTCATTAAGTGTATTTTGTAGCATCTCAAAGTGAGAGAAGTCCTCCACCACTCCTTTGTATCATATGTGCAATATCAGTAAACATTATGATTCATCTCTATTGATTTTCCATTCTCTATTTACTATTACAATACCTTGTGCTACTCTTTCATCTTCTTAGAGTCATTTACACTATGTAGGCACTCTTTGTCCAATCCACGACTTATATCACTTAGTTAGGACTATTATGAGAATACCTACAAGCTTTCTTCATCATTGGGTGCTTATATCTCAAGATAAGATTGCTTATGTATGACTATGTCTATGTATTAATTAGCTCTTGAAAAGTCCGTGTGACCCCCCAAACTTCTCATATTTGTTTTTCAGTGCATAAAGATTCTAAATTCATGAAATAATTTGCTTTGGTTAGCTTAATACTTTAATTGAAAGTGTGAAAAATCTATGTGGATAATTTCTACCAAGTTGTGAGTGTTGAACATATTTTTGACAGCTTCTCCTCCATAAATAGAAAGTTTTTTAGGTTTCTTGAACTCCAAACTCATCGGTTTTAACATAGAAGTTTGTGAATGATGTTCCAAAGGAGTTACATATTTTCAATGGATTTCTTGAAGCAGAGATAAGATTAAAGTCAAGGACAACAAAGGGAATATATAAAATCTAATGATTAAGGAAGTAGCTCTCAGGACAAATTTGCAGGAGGAGGTAGAGGCTCAAGAGAAAGAGGTAGAGGAGGTAGACAAGGCAAAGGGAGAGCTCAATGCTCATCACCCTATGCTATTTGTGGTTTATCAAATCACATAACAAATAATTGTTTTCAGGAACCCAAGGAATCAAAGAGGAAGAGTATACAATAGAGGAAGCTCTAGAAACTCAAGAGGTAGATTCAATAGATCTTATTCATATAGAAACAACTCATACAACAACAACTATCAAGGAGGATAAAAAGGAAGGAGAGACTACAACAACTATACACATGATCAAGCTCAAGAGGATTTACTTCTACTCATGAACATGACAATGAAGGAAGGTAAGTATGATGAGCATGTGTTCTACATAGATTCAAGATTCTCAAGTCATGTGGCCAGAAATGTGGCTCTACTCTCAGACTTCGAAGATCCAAAGAACAAACATGAAGTCCAAACAAGAGATGACATAAGACATCTAGTTGAAAAGATAGGTAATGTGAAGAGATCTAATGGTAACATGAATTTGCTAAGTAGAGTCCTCTATGAGCCTACCATTACAAAGAATCTCATTAGTGTAGGTCAGATTGTTGACAAAGGTTTGTAGGTGAGATTTACCAAGCATGGAGCATATGTTCACGAGAAATATGAGGGATCTAGGAGATAGCAAAGGGAGAGAAGACAAGTAGGTTGTTCACTTTTGAACTCCAAGACACCAAAAATATTGCTTTGTTCAATTATGGCATGCAAACCCTATTAGAATTAGAGGTTTGGCATTAGAGGCTAGCTCACATTGGAGAAAGAGTCATCAAAAAAATTAGTAGAGATCATAGTATGCTTGGACCACCCAACATATCGGAACAATAGATTATATACAAGTGTAGTGCAATTCAATTTGGTAAGTCACACTAACAACAATTCACCAAGAAAGACTACATCTATGGAGATCTCTTGGAGCTTGTCCACATAGATGTATGGGGACCAAGCAAGAAACCTTCAACTTCTAGACAAAGTTACTATGTGTCATTCATAGATGATTGTATTAGATGTACTATCTCATATTTTATGAAGCATAAGGATGAAGTATTTTCATGTTTTAAAAATTACTTAGCAATTATGGAGAATCAAATAGGTAAAACCCTAAAAAGACTAAGGTCAGATTGAGGGGGAGAATACTTCTCCATGAATTTGATTCTTATCTCCAAGAGAGAGGAATCAAAAGGAAAATCATCAGCACATACACTCTTGATCATAATGCAATGGAAGAGAGAATAAATAGAACAATTGTGGATGTTGCAAGGTCCATGCTTAATGCAAAGAAACTTCCTAACTACTTGTGGGTAGAGACAATATCTAGTGCCACCTATTTGGTAAATAGACTACCATCCAAGCCTCTGGATGGCATGACTCCATATGAGGCATGGAATGGAAGAAGAACTTTCTTGGATCATTGCAAGATTTTTCAGTGCATTGCATATGCACACATACCTTCACAGACAAGAGGTAAATTGGACCGTACTCCTAGATTCACCATCAAATGTCAAGAACATATGGTATTCCGCTTACATAAGGCATTGTATGATGTAACCAAGCTCTGTGCACATGGTATGACAAGATACATAAGCACTTGATTGCTCTTGATTTTACATGTCCAATTGAAAGCAGACCTTATGTGCCTAAATATGGGGTTGATCTTATAGCACTTGTTCTTTATGTTGATGACATTCTCTTTATCGGTCCATGTGATGAGAAAATTTGCATGCTTATGGCTGATTTGTATATCTTTGTCTTTTGGATTATTATCTTGGCATCAAGCTTGTATCCATTGAGGGGGGGATTTTCGTACATCAAATGAAGCATATTGAGAAGCTACTTTAATGTTTTGGTTTTGAGGATTAAGCCTATTTCAACACAAGTAGAAATAGGACTTGGTTCTCAATTGAGTGTGCAAATGATGTTTTGATACTTCTCTTTATCAAACAGATGTAGGATGCTTGATATATGCATGTAATAGAAGACTAGACATATATTATGCAATTTCCCAATTAAGTCAATTTATGCATAGCCTTGGAACTAATCATTGGCAAGTGATAAAACCTCTGTTCATGTCTCTCAAAGGAACTTTTAGTTTGGGCCTCTTTTATGGTAGAGATGCTTAGCCATGCTTGCATGCTTTCATAGATTGTGATTGGGCTGGTTGTTATGATACATAGGTGTGCACTCATGGAAGTTGCCTTTTCTTTGGAGGATCATGCATATCATGGTTGAGTAAGAAGCAACCTACTATGGCCACACCAAGTTTTGAATATGAGTATAGGGAAATATTCATAGCTATAGTGGAGTGTACATGGATAAGACTCCTAATGATGGACCTATGCAAGTAGATTCATACACCTATGCATATTCTAAGTTACAATTTGAGTGCATTAGTGGTTGTAAGAAATTTTATGTTTCATGTGTGCACAAATCACATTGAGGTTCATTATCATTATGTTTGAGAGTGCCTTCATGTTTCAGAAATTGATTTGGTATATGTGCCTACACAAAATATTGTGGAAGACATATTCACCAAAGTTCTTCAAAGGGAAAATTTTGAAGCTTTTGGAAAAGCTTTAGTTTATTACGTTGTGGGACTCTAGAGATTGCTAGGGGTTTTTTCCCATGTACACACATATACATGATATACTCGTGCATAGTACAAATGGATTCACTTATATCTATAACTTCACTCATTCTCATATTATTGATTAGTTTTTATCATCCCTCAATAGAGAGCTCTTTTGACCATCATGTTTGTTGGTATTTCAGTATACTTCTTTGCTCTTTTGTGTACCTGTATTCTTTCTTTATCACTCTCATATGCACCCAACAAGAAGCCAAAGAAAGTGAATGCTAAGATAAAAGCAAAGAAGTGAAAGGAGAAACACCCCACTTCTCTTATAGCACCAAGAAACTCAAAAAAAATGATGGAGTGGCTATTGAAGCCAAAGACACCAGTGTATCCCACAAACCAAAGAAAGAACCATGATGGATAGTGAAGCAAAATCATTGTCAAGAGACAAAGTAGAAAACATCAACCCACAAGAAGTAGAACATTATAAAAAAATGGAACCGTGTGAAAATGTTGATTGAGCCATTGTAGGATCTGATTGATATCTCAATACAAATTTAAGTTCTTTTTCTTTAACTGACATGATAGGAATAGAAGTCTCAACATGGAAACACCCTGTGCTTATCACACATCCATATCATTTGCACCATTCAGGTCATGCACTTCCATAAAGTATAGGGCCTCACTACATGATCATGTGGAGATGGAGCTCTAAAACCCATACACATGAGGCCCAAATGAACAGCAATCCATATAGAAGCAAGGTCAAATGTCAATCATAAGGATGGATTCCAACACCCATGCTAAAGAAGAAGCTCGCATGGAATGGATTCATACCATACATTCCACTTTGACAACAATAGATGCATCATAAACCTTAGGTGAACACTTCATATCTTTAGATTCGGAAACCTCATTGTCAGTATGTGTTTGAGCACTAGCTCAAGACCCACGTTATGCATCGTAATTCTTCCAATGCATTCTAAAGTATGCATGCATAGGGCTGCATTACAAGGCCATGCAAAAGGCACATATTTTAAGTTTTCCCATGATTTTCATGCATTTCTATTCTCTTTATGCATTGTTTTACATTTAGAACATGCATAGCACAGGGCATATGCATCATATTTTTTTTCATATGCTTGTTAAGCTCTTCATCTTGTATGCAAATAGGATGGTAGTATTTTGTTTTGCAATTACCACCAAGAACATTCAAAAACATTCAGTGTTCTTATCATTTGTATCCATGCCACAAGCACGAGGGTCTTTTTATACAAGGGCATGTAGTGCTCTTTGGTCATAATGTATATATTGTGTGCCCCCTAGCACATGTTCTTGAAAGTGCATGTAGTGCACTTAGCTAATTTTTGTTTTTCATTTCCAAATGCTAGAGAAATTTGTGCAATTCATGCATGCATAACATAAAAGTCGAAAAGCATACTAAAAGTGTTTCTGTTTGTCATTTCTTTTATGGAAAGGCTTGTGACTAGTTACTTTCTGTTGCCACTTTCTTAGTTTAGGTGTACATAAACACACAAATTGAAAATTAAAAGATAAAAACCATCAAAAACATTAGAAAAAGAACTTTCATTTTATTGGAACATCAAGCTTACACTATGCTTGAGGTGGATTAGCTCTACATAAAAAATTCATCATTTTTATTGTGTCAAAGTTTCCCATTGAAGAGAGTTTTACTTGTGCTCATTTTTGGTATTTTTCATAAGGTTTTTTTTATCATTTGCCCATGTAAAAGCCTAGCATTTTACACATGTAAAAAGAGAAAAAGAGAGATCAAATTCTAGAATTGAGGAGTTTAAGCTTGACAATCAATCAATTGAAGTAATTCGATGGCGATGCACCACAGTGCGCTCTCCTCCTCAAGAGCTTCACGGTGATATCCTTAGAGTAGAAAACTGATCTCCTAGGGCCGCAACAAAGTACTTCGAACAGAGCCTGCAAAATACATAGGAAAAACACAGTACACAGGGAGCACGAAGACAGACTTCTTAGGTATTACAAATGCGGTCGATCTTACAGTCTGTGATTGACCAAGCCACTATATGTTTTATTAAAGAACATATACAAAAAGTGTCCAGTGTCCATTTGGCCTTTCACATGGACACTAACGGTAACAATCTCCCACTAAAGGCCAATATGGCCAAAGTAACTATGGGAGAAAAATAAACAATGATGAAGGATACCTAAGTGTAAGTATACAAACTATAGCTCCCACCTGATGGCCATGTTACATAGTATACAAGTGAATGTGCAAGATCATGAATCAAGTAACCCCCATCAAGTGAGAGTAGTGTCAAACGCTATCCTGTGGTAGAGCTTTAGCCAAAGCATCTGCAGCATTATCTCAAGTGTGAACCTTCTCAAGAATAATGCGCTCAGTGGCTAAGCAATCTCTAATGAAGTGATACCTCACCTCAATGTGCTTGTTCTTTGCATTATAGATCAGATTCTTAGCCAAAGAAATGGCACTCTGACTCTCACTGAGCAAACGAGGTACATGTTGAGGTAAAACCATATCACAAGCAAGACGAGAAAGCCACAATGCTTCCTTACATGCCTCACTTGCTGCAACATACTCTGCTTTTGTGGTGGAAACAACTGTACATTTTTGAAGACGAGATCTCCAAGAGATAGCACCTCCAGCAAAATGAAAAATGTACCCTGATGTAGACTTACGATTGTCTACACAACCAACATAGTTAGAATCTATGTGTTGGCAATAGCCAGAGGCACAGAAGACGCGAAAGCATGTAAAGACAGAGCAGGGAGTCATTCGAATCAATTTTTCAAATAAATATGTTTTATAAATATTTTTCAAACACTCAACAGTGATTTTCATCACTTTTGTACCAGTATGTAATATAGAAAAAACCCTTTTTGTAAATCATAGCTCCATTTTGTGCAAGTCGAGGAGTCCTCGAGCTTGAGGAGCTTAGGTAGAATGAGCGTATCAATTTTGGTTATTTTTAGACATCGTTTACCCTTTCAAATAGCACCTAGAACCTATTTTTTAACTATGCCGGTCACTAGATGTGAAACCGGTCAAAACTAGTCTAGAATCTATAAAAAGAGCTAGAGAGCTCATTTTTGGGGTTAGCTTGTTTGAGTAGAGAAGAGCTTAGAGCTATTTTGAGCTTGTAAGAGTGTTCTTGAGTAATAGAGTTGATTTCCTACCTTCCATTGTGTCTTGTTTCTCTTCATTGTGTGTGTGTATGTGTGTGTGCATCTCTATGCTTCTCACCATCACTCTCACTTCATCTCACATTCACGATCTTCATATCACTCCTACCTCTTCCACGGATTGACATTAAGGAGGTGGAGCTTCTTAACGTGGTTCTCACCATTGTGCTAGAGCAACACCAAATTTGGCACCATTGCCGGGGATCGAGTCTAGGACCAATGTGTGATGGTAAGAGTATAGCAAGAAGTGGCGTTGGAAGGTAAAAATTTTAGTTTTTGTTGTTGTTTTTACTTAGTTTTTAGTGTTTTTCACCTACCCCACACTCCATCTTCATCACCGCATCATCATCATCTTCCACTCCAAAAAAATCAGAAAATTCACCATATCCACCCATTCTCCTCATTTCCCCTCATTTGTGCATGTGCGAGAGAGAGAGAGAGAGAGCTTTTGTGCTTGCATGTGCTATTGTTTTTTTGAGTTTTCTTGCAGGTACAGTGCTCCAGAGCATCAGGAAAGCTGCAAAAAGGTAAGAAAATCACTTTCTGTCAGAAATTGCCGACTGTGTCAGACCATCGCGATGGTCTACAAACTTCGGAATTTGAGGTAGGCGACCACACCAGCGTGTAGAGCACACTTGCGCACATAGGAATCCATACTTGCATTCAAAAAATTTGCATTTTGGTGGACCATCACGATTGGCTCAGACCATCGCGATTGGCTCAGACCATCACGATTGTGTCACACCATCGCGATTGGCTCAGACCATCGCGATTGTGTCACACCATCGCGATTGGCTCACGCCATCGCGACGGCTCGACCGGACCATCGTGACGGCTCGACCAGACCATCGTGACGGTCTCAGACCATCGCGACGGCTCACTTGAGCCATCGCGATGGTTCACTTGGACCATCGCAACGATCGCGTCGACCCCACACCATCGCGATTGGCTCATGCCATCGCACCGACACTGCCACGTGGCAAGCTAGACCATCGCGATTGCTCACTAGTCACACCATCGCGACTGTCCCAGGTACGCCATCGCGACGACCCAAAATCAGACCATCGCGATTGGCTCATGCCATCGCGCCCGTGACCATCGCGACGGTTCATTTGAACCATCGTGACGGTTCACGTTGACCGTTGACTGACGCCATCGCGACGGTTCATTTTTGGGCCATCGCGATCGTTCATTTCACATCAGAGCAACCAACAAAGCTGACTCGAGGTTGGAAGATTACTCAACCCCCTCAGTCAATTCTTAGCTTAAGCTAAACGCGAGCATTGTGGATTAGATTAACAACTATAGGAACACATCAAGTATAAGAGACTTAAATTTATCAAGTCTAAGACTAAAGATAAAGGTGTGTGATACAAAAACTTAAGGGAAAGAACATAAGTCTGACGGAACGAGAACTCAAAGTACCACGGAAAGTCGATTCTTGATGCATACAGTTGGACAAGAACTTAAAGAAACTTAAAAAGAACCAAGCACTTAAAAGAACAAAGAACCAAGCAATTAAAAGAACAAAGAACCAGTGACGATCAAAGAAGTGTCGCTAAGTAAATTCATGAACCTTAGATTGGGCAAACACATAGGTAAGTTAGACCGACAAATCCTTAGATCATCAGAAGCAAGTGTAGGAACTACTGCACGATCGTGCTCAGCAGTTGAATAGCAATTATCCCTACGAGTTGAGCTCAGACACGAGTGAATCAGAAATGGCTTTCAGCACAGAAAGACCAGAAGGAGGGTCAAATGTAGCATATTTAGAAAAACCTGAAGGACCCTATAGGACTCAATTAGAATTTCTCCGAACCAACCGCTTAGGTGCTCACATCTATGAGGATTGTTTGCGAAGACAAGTGGTGCAAATGCACAATCCTGATCAACCCATTGGATTGGAATGTCTAGTGGTGAAATTCGAAAGAGATGCATACATAGACAAAGAAGGAACGATGTACATCATAAGTACTCAGCCAAACAATACGAATGAGTTTGGTGTAATTCAGTTAGAGACAGAAGCTAAATCCCAAGGAAAAGAACCATTAGAAGAACCTAGAACACCTAGAGGGAAATTTGTACTGACACGAGTACTAGTTCTAGAGTGTATCCCTCAGGACAACAGAAGCATAGAGTTGTTTGTAAATAAAGAAACTGACAAAGCATTTTGGAGATACAGACCGAAACAACCTAGTGAGGTAGGCTCCATCATAATCTACGAATTCAAGGACCCGGATACACCTGGAAAGGTGGTATACCTGGATGAAACTTCAGAAAGAGTATTTGTGGTACCAGACCACACAAGAAACACATACACATGGAGAGGTGAGTTGATATTCCCTCCATCACGAGCAAACGTAAACACGAGCCAACAAGGGGCAGGAACATCCTCATCCCACGTTAATCAGAGAGACAAGAACAGAGAAAGACCGGAAGTAAGCTTCAATCATCCCATAAGAAGAGATAGAACCACCATAGACACCGATAGAGTGGAAAGACAGAGAATGCCAGGTGGTAGAGATGATTTTCCTCTACCTAGACCACGTGAACACGCAAGAATACTAAGACCCACTCAATTAGTAAAGTCCATGAGAGATTATTTTGATGGGACAGGAGATCCCTACGACCATGTTGCAGAATTTAAGCAAGTGCTCAGAGCAGAGCAAGTAGAAGACATGTTCACACAATATAACGCATTTGGACTAACGCTAAAGAATACAGCTTTAACTTGGTTCCAACCATTGCAACAAAGGCAATTTAGGGATATTCATCACTTTTTAGAGTCATTCATCACTGAATTCTCTAAAAGTGGAATCAGACATGATACGTCTTCGTTGATTCATAGCTTCAAACAGACCCCTCAGGAAACAGTTACACTTGGAGGATGTAGGTTTAGTCAATATGTTGAAAGATGTCCAATGCAAGAGTTACCCTCACATGCCAAGCAAGTGTCATTGTTTCTAGATGGCTTGTTGAGCTCTAAACTACGCTCTTATGTATACTTGAAGGAACCCAGAACGCTAGAGCAGTGTGTACGAATTTGCATAGACATTGAGGACAACCTCGGAGACTAGTTAGAACTCTCAAAAGTCTACAAGGACTCAAATTGTTCATCTCTAGCATCTTCAAAATTATCTAGTTCGATAGAAGACCTAGCAGAGAAAGTGGCCCAGAAACTAGGAGTTTCTAGTAAACAGATGCCTAGGGTAACAACAAACAAGCGTTGTTACACCTGTGGTGGTGATCATATGGCAAATGTGTGTCCCAATGCAACACGACCGCCAGCCAACCCTAGTGGCCAGTACTGTACAATTGAGAGAAGATACACAAATCATACGGATCAGGACTGCCCATACAACAAACAGGTAGTGAGACAAAACTACCCGCAAGCATACCAACAGCCAGGTAGGTATCAAGGCCAATACAATGCTCAGCCTTATTACTATAGGCCTCCTCAGAACTACCCTTATCAGGCACAACAGAGACCCCAACCTCTTTTAGCTCAGCAGCCATCCCCACCAGTTAATGTCATCTCAGTGAAATATGTTGCTGCAGAAGAGAACCTCAATAGAGCTTTAGTTCATGTTTCACCCCTAATTACTGACAGTGATCCAAACTCAAACAGCTTTGACTCTACTCATGTAGATAGTCCACCCGCGTATTACACAGAGTCACCAGAACACGTAGAGACATATCAATATGATAGTCCACCAATGGAACCTAGTTGGGAGCCCGACTATGCTAATGTGATGTATACAAACCCGAATCCGCGGCCCCAATTGAGACAACAAAGACCACAGGGCCCTAGAGGACCATGCTTTAGGTGCCAAGGAGATCATTTCATAAAGGATCGTCCACATCCTCCGATAGCAGGACAGTCACAGTACTATAACATACAAGGCTTTTGTGCCGATTGTGGTAAAGAGCACATCCTAAAAGATTGTCCTAAGAACCCTGCTAATGCTTCAAATGTGACAACGATCAATGTGATAGGTATTGTGCACAATGCAGATGGATCAAACCCTACATATGTGCCTATCCAAGCTATAACAAGAGCCCAGGCGCTCCTACAGAATCAACAGCCTAACACTGAGAAAGTAACCGGAACTAGTGAAGTTGGAGAATCTAGCAGTAAAAAGACCAAATCTTGGAAAGATTCCAGAGAAAGAATTAAGAGAAAATGGAGTAAAAGGATAACTGAGTTGGAAGGAAGTCTCAAGGAATCTAGAGCCAAAATTCTAGAATTGACTTCACAGGAAGTGAATCAAGAGAACCTAGCTCAGAAATCACGATCAGTTTTAGCGGAACCCATACCAAAAAATCTAGACATGATGTTTCTTGCGTATCAGGCTAGAATAAAGGAAGGACCTCAAGTAGCTGAAATGAGTAAGAACTACCCACGAGCAGATCTAGATATTGAGAGGACTAAACTTTGCATGAAGATGGTAGAGCTAGCGCAAGCTATGTTTGAAGCCTCTAGATATCTAAATTGGAATAACATGGCAAAACCAGAATTACACTTTCAAGGACTGATGGAGAGGCTAGAATACTTGATCAATAGCAAAGAGAAAAAGGATCAGCATAGGAACCCTACTGTTCTAGAGACACAAGAAAGGAATGCACCATCCCTGTCTCAAGTACCCAACATAGAACGTCAAGACAACCTGTCTTCCATACATAAGTACTCACATGAATTTCTGAGAGAAATCCAAGAAGAGAAGTGGAGAAAAGAACAAGGAACTCATCCTCCTATTCAAGAAATAGATGACTTACAAGAACAATTTCCCCAAGACATCCCCTCTATTTACGATGATGTAGAGGAAGAGCAACTGAGTGAACACACAGATTTTGAATCCAATTCTTTGCAAGAATTACCTCAGTTCATAGGACCTTGGGAAGACAAGTCTATTAGCATGCGAGCACCCACGATAATAGTGAGGAATGAAGAATCAGTAATCCCTAGAAACACGGAAGTGATAAAGAACACTAAAGTTCAATGTAATCTCACTCTAGAGTGTTGGAGAAACAATCACTAATTGGACATATATTTGAAGGTCAAATCTTAGGAAGAAAACCCCATGCCTATGTGAAGGGACAAATTCACAAGTGTATCATATTTGTAAAGTTAGTTCACTTTAGTTCTAGGAGTTTTTTAAAATCACGAGAATACGAAAATCTATATAAGTTAGTTTGTATCAACTGACGCGGAGAGAGAGAAAGAGAGAGAGAGAAGAAGTAGAAGAAGGAGTTCATTTTATACGACTGAATATAGTCGGGCTTCTCTGAGTGAGAAAGCATCTGTAAACTTCTGAGTTTTCATAGCTATGAGAAAGAACTGAGTAAAGTTTTGTGTATGAGTCTCTTTCCATCATCTCCATAATTACCTAGTGTGTGATGAGTTAAAAAGATCAAGTTTTCCAAGCAACTCGATGCCTGGCATCGAATCTTTGCTGATAAGTCATATTTTCATTTATATTTTTCATTCAGTACTGAAGTGTTTGAAAAACATGATGTTGTTGGAGCAACTCGATGCCTGGCATCGAATTCCAGTTGATAAGTCATATTCTAAGTGTGCATGAAATCACCTATAGTTTTGGTGTCCAAAAGATCAAGATTTTATGCGGGAAGTCGATGCCCGGCATCGATCCCTGCTGAAAAGTGGCCAAAAACATCCTAAGTCGATGCCCGGCATCGAATTCTCGTTGCAAGTCGATGCTAGGCATCGAATTCTAATTTTGAACAGGCGCTCTTACTATAACAGGAAAGATTTCCAATTTTGGAAGGTCATACAGGGTCATCTTGTGAGAGCCATAACTTGAGTTCTAGAGATTCATTTGATGCATATGATAGCTTGTTGGAAAGCTCTAGTCTTCTAGTTTCAGCCTATAAAGTTTCATGGAGAAATAATACTTGAGCTAAGAGAAATTAGCAAAATACTGAAGGTATGTCATTTCGGTGACTAGGAATTTCTGTAGAAGCAAAGTTCTCACTTTAGGCTATCATTTCTCAAAGTTTGGAGTGGCAATGAGTTGATGGTGACCATAGAGGTGTTCTAGTGTCACATTAATTCATTTCTTGTGGTGTTTCATACATCAACAAGTGGTATTAGAGCAGAAAGATTCTCGAGAGCAGAAGACGACAAAGGTACGAGAAGTTTTGTAAAGTTTTCCATTAAAGTTTGAAAGGTGAAGCATTTGAAGACACAAGGCATCAAAAGGTTACTTCAAAAGTATGCTCATACACAAAGAACTTCAAAAGGTATTATCCTTTATCCTTTAAGCTCACAGGTTGCAGTAGAAGAAAAGAACTATGGCAGATCATATCTCCATTGACAAACTGGACAGAGATAATTACCCCGCATGGGTAATGAGAATGGAAGCCTTACTTATGAGTAAGGATCTCATGGTATATGTAACAGGTGAAGAAGAGAAGCCAGTATTTGAAGATGAAAGCCGACCAAAGAAAGAGGAACTTGATGCTTTAAAGCATTGGCAGAAGAAGGATGCAAGTGCAAAAGCATACATCTACAATACAATCTCTGATCATTTCCTACCACACATCAGAGGATTGGAATCATCTAAAGATATATGGAATGCATTGGAGTATCATTTCCAAAGTACTACTAAAGCACGGAAAGCAAGTCTATGGTCAGAGTTTACAACATTCAAGAAGAAGCCAAGTCAAACCATTAGTGATTATGTCACTAAGATGAAGGATCTAGCAGATAGTCTTGGATCCATAGATGAAGATGTTGAAGATCACAGATTGATTGCTCAATTACTTGCAGGTTTGAGAGGGGATGAAAGGTGGAAACCTTTTGTCTTATCAACAGAACTTTCATTAAATCATTATGTTCCAGATTTGAACCAGTTGCTTGGTTTGATGCTCACATATGAGCAAGACTTGAAGGGAGATGGAGATAAAGGGCAAAGTTATGCAATGTACATGAAGAACAAGAAGAAAGGAGATAAAGGTAAAGCAAAGGATGAAGAAGAGTCAACTTCTCAAGTTTATTATGCAAGAGGTAAAGGCACTGGCAGAGGAAGACCAAGAGGTTTTGGAAGAGGAAGAGGTAATCAAAATAACAACAAGAAGGCTTGCTGGATCTGTGGATTGAGTAATCATTTGGCTCATGACTGTTGGCACAACCAACAAGGATCAAACCAGAATCAAAACAACAATAGCAGAGGCCGAGGTGGAAGATATCAAAGTAATTTTCAAAGAGGTAGACAAAGTCAAAGAGGAGGCTATGGTAGAGGTGGAGGAAGAAGTTGGGGACAAAATCAATCCTACAACACCACCTACTACAACTATGCAAATGACACACAGAATGAAAGTCATACATCATTGATGATGAACTCAATCAACACATCAGATAAAGAAGATCTAAAGGTATTTTACATTGACTCTGGATGTTCTAATCATTTGTCAGGAAACATAGAATTGATGTTAGAATTGGAAAAAGGTATTTCGAGTCACACAGTTCAAACTGGTGATAATACAAGACATAGTGTACATTCAATTGGAAAAGTGAAATGCAAGAGTGGAGCAGATTTGCTAACCAATGTTTTGTATGTTCCTACAATACCTAAAAACTTGATTAGTGTGGGACAGATAGTTGAAAAAGGTTTTCAAGTCAGGTTTACAAATGAAGGAGTATTTGTGGAAGATCCAGAGAATGGATATAATCAGATTGTCTCTGGTAAGAAAGAAGGTAGACTCTTTACTTTAAGAGTGCAAGGAAACATTGGTCAAGCTCTGCTCACACATGGTGAAGCAGTGATTACAGAACTTGATCTCTGGCATAAGAGATTAGGTCATTTCAATGAAAGAGGAATTAAAGCTATGGTTGCTAATCAGTCTGTACTAGGATTACCAAATGTGCAAAGTCAACATATGGTTTATAAATGTGAAGCATGTCAAATGGGTAAAGCACACAGGTTACCATTTCAAAAGAAAGGATTCAAACATGATGGACTACTAGAGCTCATTCATACAGATGTATGGGGACCAACAAAAGAAGGATCTATCAATGGCTCAAGGTATTATGTTCTTTTCATTGATGATGCTACAAGATGGATAACATTATATGTTTTGAAGGAAAGATCAGAAGTGTTTGGAGCCTTCAAGCATTTTCATGCATATGCAGAGAGAGTAACAGGTCAAAAGCTTAAAAGACTGAGGTCTGATGGAGGGGGAGAATACTTCTCCCAAGAGTTTAATGATTATCTTTGGAATGCAGGTATTAAGAGAGAAATAACTTGCAGGTATACACCACAACAAAATGGTGTAGCAGAAAGAAGGAACAGGACTTTGGTTGAGTTTGCTAGAGCTATGTTGAAGGAGAAGAATTGTCCAAATTATCTTTGGGCTGAAGCTGTAAATACAGCTACATATCTTGTGAATAGATTACCATGTGCAGCTCTCAATGGTATGACTCCATATGAAGCTTGGTGGGGTAAGAAACCAACACTAGATCATTGTAGAGTGTTTGGATCAATTGCATATGCTTATGTGCCATCACAGCTTAGGCATAAACTTGAACCAAAGGCAGAAAAATATGTGTTCATTGGTTATGATGAAAAGCAGATGGGTTACAGGTTGTGGAATCCTTTAACCAAACAATTTCTTGTTTCTAGAGATGTTACATTTGATGAACAGAAAAGTTGGTATGCAGATCAAAGTCATACAGCTGAAGAATTTGAAGAAGAGGTAAGAAGATGTGAGAAAGGAAAATCAATTGTGCAGGTAAATAGAGATGAAGACTATATGCAAGCAAGTACATGCAGAAGTGGATTAACAAGAAGGAATGAAGAAGCTCCTATATTTGATGAAGAAGTGTATCCAGACACATATGAAGAATGTGAACCAAGAAGGTCAAGCAGGACTAGAAGACAACCAGAAAGGTATTCTTATGATACTTCTTACATAACTCAGAAGAACTATGCATATATGGTCAAAGATGATGAAGAACCTCAGAACTATGATGAAGCTAAAGGTAAGAAGCAATGGGAAGAAGCAATGAAGGAAGATTTCAATGCACTGGAGGAGAACAAGACATGGGAACTTGTTCCTAAACCAAATGGTAAGAAAGTAATTGGAAATAAATGGGTTTATAAAGTGAAGAAGCTTGCAGATGGAAGTATAGCCAGATACAAAGCTAGATTGGTGGTGAAAGGCTATGCCCAGACCTATGGCATAGATTATGATGAGACATTCAGTCCCGTAGCTAAGATGTCAACTATAAGGACAATCATTGCTATTGCAGCTTCAAAAGGATGGACTCTAAGTCAATTGGATATAAAAAATGCATTCTTGAATGGATACATATCAGATGAGGTATACATGGAACAACCTCAAGGGTTTATAGATTCCAGGTATCCAAATTTTGTTTGCAGGTTGAGAAGAGCATTGTATGGATTGAAGCAAGCTCCAAGAGCTTGGAACTATAGACTGGTGAAGTATCTCAATGATCTTGGATATCAAAGTTCAAAAGTAGACTCAAGTCTACTTATCAGAAGAACAGAGGAAGGTACAATCTACATTTGTATTTATGTAGATGACATTATAATCACAGGTACTTCAGATGAAGGAATCAAGGAGGTAAAGAGATTGCTTGAAAAAGAATTCAAGATCAGTGACCTAGGAAAGTTATCATACTTTCTTGGAATGGAAGTTACTTATACAGATCATGGCATATATGTGTCACAAGAAAGGTATCTTCTGAACTTGTTGAAGAAGTTTGATATGGAAAATTGCAGAGAAGCTTCAACTCCACTTGAAGTTAATCACAAGCTCAGTAAATATGATGGTGCAGACTACAAAGATATGAGGAAGTATCAATCTCTTGTGGATAGTTTGATTTATGCTACACTAACAAGACCTGATCTTAGTTATGCAGTGGGAGTTTTGTCACAATTCATGCATTGTCCAAAGGACCCACATTGGATTGCAGGTCAAAGAGTTCTCAGATATATCAAAAGAACTATAAAGGAAGGATTATATTATCCTTTTACATCAGATTTGAAGTTGAGAGCCTATAGTGATTCAGATTGGGCAGGTAATCAAGATGACAGAAGATCAACTCATGGTTACATGATATATATTGGTGATAAGCTTGTAAGTTGGTGTTCAAAGAAACAACATACAGTAGCATTATCATCAACTGAAGCAGAGTACAAAGGACTTGTGGAAGAAGCTAAGGAAGTCATATGGATGCAGACATTGTTCAAGAGCTTAGGCATTGATCAAGGTACACCTACAATACATGGAGATAATATGAGTTCACTTTATCTTGCAGCAAATCCAGTATTTCATGCAAGGACAAAGCACATAGAGATACAGTATCATTTTCTCAGAGAAAAGGTAATGGAGAAGGAGATTGAAGTGGAGTACATTTCTACTAAAGATCAATTAGCAGACATAATGACAAAGAGCTTGGATGGTGTGAAGACCAGCAGATTCAAAAGCATGGCAGGAGTAAAAGAAAAGAAGATGATATGAAGAAACAGGGAATGTCAATTAGTGATTGAGGGGGAGCTGTTGGAGAAACAATCACTAATTGGACATATATTTGAAGGTCAAATCTTAGGAAGAAAACCCCATGCCTATGTGAAGGGACAAATTCACAACTGTATCATATTTGTAAAGTTAGTTCACTTTAGTTCTAGGAGTTTTTTAAAATCACGAGAATACGAAAATCTATATAAGTTAGTTTGTATCAACTGACGCGGAGAGAGAGAAAGAGAGAGAGAGAAGAAGTAGAAGAAGGAGTTCATTTTATACGACTGAATATAGTCGGGCTTCTCTGAGTGAGAAAGCATCTGTAAACTTCTGAGTTTTCATAGCTATGAGAAAGAACTGAGTAAAGTTCTGTGTATGAGTCTCTTTCCATCATCTCCATAATTACCTAGTGTGTGATGAGTTAAAAAGATCAAGTTTTCCAAGCAACTCGATGCCTGGCATCGAATCTCTGCTGATAAGTCATATTTTCATTTATATTTTTCATTCAGTACTGAAGTGTTTGAAAAACATGATGTTGTTGGAGCAACTCGATGCCTGGCATCGAATTCCAGTTGATAAGTCATATTCTAAGTGTGCATGAAATCACCTATAGTTTTGGTGTCCAAAAGATCAAGATTTTATGCCGGAAGTCGATGCCCGGCATCGAATCCCTGCTGAAAAGTGGCCAAAAACATCCCAAGTCGATGCCCAGCATCGAATTCTCGTTGCAAGTCGATGCTAGGCATCGAATTCTAATTTTAAACAGGCGCTCTTACTATAACAGGAAAGATTTCCAATTTTGGAAGGTCATACAGGGTCATCTTGTGAGAGCCATAACTTGAGTTCTAGAGATCCATTTGATGCATATGATAGCTTGTTGGAAAGATCTACTCTTCTAGTTTCAGCCTATAAAGTTTCATGGAGAAATAATACTTGAGCTAGGAGAAATTAGCAAAATACTGAAGGTATGTCATTTCGGTGACTAGGAATTTCTGTAGAAGCAAAGTTCTCACTTTAGGCTATCATTTCTCAAAGTTTGGAGTGGCAATGAGTTAATGGTGACCATAGAGGTGTTCTAGTGTCACATTAATTCATTTCTTGTGGTGTTTCATACATCAACATAGAGGAGTTGTTGAAGATTAAACCAGAACTGTGGAAGCACGTAGCAAATCAATTCCCTGAGCTTGCTACTACTCCCTCACAGATAGGAACACACAAGAAGGTACTAGAGATACCAGTAGAAAAGATCGGAGATGTAAGTGAAGGAGAGGAAGGTAACACATATCTTCCAATAACCCATCAGGGCTACACCACAAAAGCCATCTTAGATTCAGGAGCCGGAGTAGCCATCGCTACCACCGCTTTATGGAAACGTTGGGGTAAGCCAGCATTAAGACCTACCAGGATGAAGCTACAAATGGCTGACGGACACGTAGAAAAACCATTAAGCTTACTAGAAGGAATATCTCTCACCACTTGTGGTGTGGAGTTTGAGCATACTTTTGCCATTTGTGATTTTAGTAAAAATCATGCTTATGAGATGATATTAGGACGACCATTCATGCGTCAGTTGCAAATTGTACAAGATTGGGGAACTAATTCTTTGTACTTGCAACATTTAGGAGTGACTACTAAAGTCAATCTTAAAGACTATTCACATCGAGATGTGCCTCCAATACAATGGAAAATACCATCCATAAGACAAAGGTAGAAACACAATCATTACACTCATTAGAGTCGGACCCCTCATGGTTGCACGAGGACACTCATCTATGGATGTGTAAAGTGGCAAAACAAGAGGAAGAACGGTTAGAGGCAAGGACCTTAGGTGCAAAACAACATCCACGAACTCTTCAAGACCCAGCGTACGCACCTGTAGTATTTCCAGATGAAGAATTTGAACCCCAGGGTTGGGCAGAAATCCTAGCAACCATGGATGTAGCCATCAATGAAGCAATGGACACCCCACTGCGATGAGGATGGCTATGACATTTCAGTTTTCACGATAGAGCCAATCATGTGTGACTCAAGTATTGAAGAATGTGAACCTAGCACTAATGCATTTGAGGATGCGAGTGATTTCGATTTAGAATCAATTATTATGGACCCACCCTTTGCATCAGAAGAAGAATATTTTTACGAAGTAGAAACTTACCCTCAGACACACGAAGAAATTATGAATGATGTGAGAATAGCCACACAAGTGACTGTCAAGAGTGAAGGTAAGAAAAGAAAGAAGAAAGAAACCATGTCAGAAGAAGAAGAATCCTTGTTTGAAGTTCCGGAGAACTTCAAGAAATATGAAATAGAAGACTGACGAATCATGGTACGAATGCCTAACAGAAAAGCTGACGTTGGAGAAGTATATGATAATCGAGAGAAAACCAAGAAAATAATAGTTGCCATAGAAGGAGAAGAAGAAAAGTGTACCTATATAGGGCATGATTTGACGAAGGAAGAAGAAGAAGAGTTAGTTGCCCTATTGCGCGAATATAGAGATGTGTTCGCTTGGAGTTACAAAGATTTGAAAGGAGTAGACCCAGATATATGTTCTCATAGAACCCCTATGACTCCGGATGCAAAACCGACAAAACAAAAACCATACACGTACAATGATAACTACGCTGCGAAGATTAAAGAAGAAATAGATCGCTTGATAGAAGCAGGATTCATTTACGAAATTGAGCATACCGAATGGGTATCCCCCATTGTGGTTGTGCCCAAGAAGAATGGAAAATTGCGTGTGTGTATTAACCTTAAAAACGTTAATGCCGCCACAATTAGAGACAGTTATCCTCTTCCTATCACAGAACACTTATTGGAAAGAGTTGCGGGCAAGGAAGTTTACAGCTTTCTTGATGGTTTCTCAGGCTATAATCAAGTAGCCATTGCTCCAGAAGATCGACACAAGATGGCTTTTGCCACAGAATGGGGCATATTTGCATTTCGTGTGCTGCCATTTGGCTTAACAAATGCACCCGCTACTTTCCAGTGACTCATGTGTCATGTTTTTAAGGAATTCTTACGTAAGAATTTGGAAGTTTATGTCGATGACTTATGTGCATATTCAAATGAGAGACAGATGCATATCCTAGAGTTAAGGCAAGTATTTGTCAAATGTCGAGAATATCACGTTTGTCTGAACCCAGAAAAATGCGTTTTCATGGTCAGATAAGGAAAAATTTTAGGACACATTGTGTCAAAGAATGGAATTTCGACAGATGAAGAAAAGGTGAAGGTGATTGCAGATCTACCTAGACCAACAAACGTGAAAGAGGTACAGGCTTTTATGGGTCATTGTGGTTATTATAGACGATTCATACACATGTATGCAATCATAGCCAAGCCTCTGTACTCTCTTTTGACCAACTTTGAATGGACAGACGAGTGTGAGAATTCATTCAATGAACTCAAATGACGTTTGTGCTCAGCACCTATATTGGCAACCTCGGATTGGAGCAAACCATTCCATGTGCATGTGGATGCATCCAATTATGCCATAGGATGTGTGTTAGCACAACCCACGAATGAAGGAAATATAGATCTTCCCATAGCTTACGGGAGCAGACAGTTGAACGCAGCAGAAAGAAATTACACCACTATGGAACGGGAAGGATTAGGAATGATCTACGCAGTAAAGAAATTCAAACATTGTTTGTTGGCAAACAAGTTCAAGTTCTTTATAGATCATCAAGCCCTATTGTACTTAGTCAACAAACCATGTAACACAGGACGATTAATACATTGGTTTCTATTACTCATGGAGTATGATTTTGAAGTAGTAGTCAGGAAAGGAAAGACGCATCTCAGAGCTGACCACCTCTCAAGACTAACCACAGGAGAAGCTCCTCAAGGGATAGCAGATGAACTACCGGGTGCATATTTGTTTAACCTTGAGATAGTACCAGAATGGGCTAAGCCAATAGTCCCTATTCTCACATATGGACACAAGAATCCTAGGATAAGGATCAAGGAAGGAGAGATTACCAAGTCTCAGAGATATCAAATCATAGCAGGAAGCATATATAAACAGGATAATCAAAAGATTCTTGTTTGTTGTGTAGATGAATCGGAACATGCGAATCGGTTGCAATTAGCACACGTAGGTGCATTAAAGCAACACCATTCGAAACATCGTACTTTGCAGACTCTGCATAGACTAGGAGTATATTGGCCTTCGATGGAAGCAGATGTCTACAAGTTGTGTAAAGAATGTCATGTTTGTTGTGAAAGACCACCGGTAGAACATGCTACATTATATCATGTGTCTATCACACCAGAATGGAGTGAACCCTTAGTGATGTACTTGAGGACGAAAACATTCCCTCAAGGAATGACTTTAGCGCGACAACGAAGTCTAGAGCAGGAAGCTCAAGACTATTCACTTATTGGCGACAATCTATACAAACGAGGACGAGATGGGTACCTCAGACAATGTGTTCATGAAAGCGATTACTTGAGCGTACTAGAGACTGCACACCAAGGTGTTGCAGGAGGTCATTTTGGACCTGATTGGATAATCAAAGCCATCCTCTTTGCAGGATTATGGTGGCCCACTCTTCACATGGATGCTCATACCTATGTAAAGAGATGTGATGTGTGCCAAAGAACTCAGTTTCCTACTCGCAGAGATGAAATGCCATTGAAACCCATGATGGGCGGACGTGCATTTTCTAAGTGGGGTATAGACTTTGTAGGACCCCATTAACCCCCCTGCAAAAGGTACTCATGCTGAATACATTATTGTTGCCATAGATTATCTTACCAAATGGGTAGAGGCAAAAGCCACGAAAAAGAATGATGCACACACGACTGCAAAATTCTTATTTGAAAATGTCTTTACAAGATATGGATTGCCTATAGAGTTGGTGAGCGATCGAGGAACTCACTTTCTAAACCAAGTCATTGAATATTTGTTACAGGATTTTATGGTGATTCACAAGAAATCCGCACCATATCATCCTCAGGCCAATGGTCAGGCTGAAAGCACTAACAAGATCCTTTGTAATGTACTGACGAAACTCATGAACAACAAACGTTTAGATTGGGACAAACAATTACACCACACTGTTTGGGCATATCTAGTGGCCTACAAGACCATACTCAATGCAACTCCCTTTCAGATGGTTTTTGGTCAGAATGTTGTGCTTCCTTTGGACTTCTTGATACCGACCCTTAAGGTTGCACAAGAACATCAGTGGACCGGCCATGAATTATCAGCAAGAATAATGGACTTAGAACGATTAGGAGAAACCAGGATGAAAGCAACAGCAGGAATATATGTAGCTAAGAAGCGACAGAAAGCATATTTTGATGCACATCTGGAAAATAAAGGATTGAAAGAAGGAGATTTAGTTCTAGTATATACGTTGAAACAGCACGCACGGAAGTTAGAAAAGCGAGGTTATGGACCTATGATCATTAACAGACTCTCAACAAGTGGAGCAGTACAATTAGCCACCTTAGCAGGAGACATAATGCCTAATTACATTAGTGGCTGTAGAGTCAAGTTATATCAGGAACCTCTTACTGAGGATATGCTTAGACGACTCACGTTGGCAAAGAAGCGTAAGGAGGAAGAAAATAGAATACGAGCTGAAACTCAGGTAGAAGCTATAGAATGCATTAAGCGCATGAAGTTAAGAAGACAAGGACTAGGGAGAGAACATTATAACCATCTAGAAACATCACCCAGATACCCCATGGCCATGTGTCAAGCAAAGTCAAGTACACACCCTAGCATAGTGGACAAGAGACCATTCATTACAGTCATGCTAGAGCACAGCAACCCTTGCCAAAAGCTCAGGGCTTTAATTGATTCAGGTGCTGCGACTAGTGCGATTAGATGGTCCCACTATAAGGACTCAGGAATAGAAATGTGGCCAATTGAGGCATACCTCATAGGGCTAGGAGGAATGGAAACCCCTTGCATGGGTGAGGTGGACCTTCCTATCCTCATACACGATGTGACTATGACCACAAAGCTACTAGTGTGCCATGATGATGACTTGATCGAACCCCTAATCCTTGGCCAAGATTGGCTATACGATCACTCAGTGGACCTAAATCTTAGACAAGGCTCCTTGCAGATTGGAACCTTAGTTCAGAAGCGAGTGATACCGCTTGACTTCCCTAACGGTTGTTCGCCTGAAGTACGCGACCCTAGACCCTATGAACAACATGCGACGGAAGACCGAAAGATCTTTGGTCAGATCAGTCACGTTACGTCTACACCAACCCATGCGGGCTTGGCTATGGACAATTGTCAATCAGAAGGACGTCAAGAGATTTTCCCTTGGGCTTCCTGCAAATTAGAAGGGTCAACCACCCAACCGCTTGGTCAAATGGACACCATCAATGGTCAGGTGGGGTACATCAGCAGTCAGGTGGGCTTCATCAGCGTCCACATGGGCAAAACACCCTAAGGTGCCCATCCTTCCACACTTACTGCGGACTGGCCTAGATTAAAAGTACAAAATGGAGCACCTCCTAATGGGCAGGTTTCGCAAGTGTTGGACCTCCCTTCTTTTCCAAAACAGAGTGTCCCTCCGACCTCTCAACCTCAACCACAAAGGAGTCAACCACGACGAAGGAACCCAGACCGACAACAATATTCGATGACACAAGAAAGAAAGCAGGAGTATCAGTATCATAAAGCAAGAGGCACGAGACAAATATGGGTGCCAAAAGGACAGAAAGCATCGACTGATTTCAACAACGCAGACATTGATACGAAGAAGTCAAGGCAGAAGCAGAGTCAGTATTGAAAGCCTTCTCGACCTTTAGTGTATTATAACTCAACCCTCAAGCCATGTAATATATACCCCTCAGAAATCTCTTCACCTTTCAATACCACCAAATCCGATCTCATCTTTTGTCCCTCAACAGAAGCCTATCACCTGCACAGGAACTCTTAGGAAGTGGATACCGAAACGTATCCAGATGCCCTCTATGACTCCCTTATCTAACATAACTCCCACCCCAATTAATCTACAACCTTGTAATAACTCATTCAAGACTGAACCTTGTATAAATCCACACACTATAACCCAACATCACCTGTAATAACACCTCATCAAGAAATTTATGCATCATCTGAAGCATGTAGGTGTCTAGAGACCTGCATTAGTTTGCAAGAAATCATTCCATAAACCATAGCACAACACTCGGCTACACAGGTTACACATCGGTTATGGAAAGGGATTGCGGTCTCACTTTAATGGGATCATGATTAATTTCCATACTAATGTGTTAATCTTATGTAGTAGATCTACTACGCATTCGCACCATTCATCATGCAGGCAGAAGGACCATCAGAAGCTGGCCCCAGCGAACCCATGACTAATATTGGAGAACTACTAGCGGAGCCCCATCCTACGGCTCAACCACCAGAGTTTCAAGGGTTTCCAGGGCCCATGCCAATTGACGATCCCCCTAGGGGTTATACTAAGAAGATTCATCGCAATTCTCACTGGTTTCAAGGGCTAGCACGACCATTGGCGGATTCTGATTTTATATTTGAGGCTAATTTGACTTTTGACAACCGTACCTGGGGCAAATATCAGTTTTTCTCAAGAGAGTTTGAAGGACTACAAAACACACAAGACTTAACGCATGTTTGGGCAAGAGTCGGCTTCACAGAGTATTTCAGTGACCCTTTGCCTAAACCAGACTTCTACAGATGCTATTACTTAGTCACCACTTTGACAGCTTCTGAGAACAAGGATCTGCCCAGCAAATATCAGTTTTTCTCAAGAGAGTTCAAAGGACTACAGAACACACAAGACTTAACGCATGTTTGGGCAAGAGCCAGCTTCACAGAGTATTTCAGTGACCCTTTGCCTAAACCAGACTTCTACAGATGTTATTACTTAGTCACCACTTTGACAGCTGCTGAGAACAAGGATCTGAGAACAAGGATGGCAGCTCGAATCAAATCTTTTATTTTGCCATCCTTAGTGAACGATCCACCATATAAAAGATTTTATCTTTCTAAAGATTTGATTCGAGCTTCCATCAAGATTCATGGAACCCACACTCCAACGGAATGAGAAAGGTTGGTTCCAGAGCCAATGAAACGTGGAGATGTTACTAAGTGGGAAGAGATTTCGGCGATCACACCTGAGCTTTCAAAACCACTGCGGATATGCATGCAGCATTTTGCTTTCCCCGCTCAGGACAGATTCACAATGCCTCACAAGCGCATATGGTTTGGTTTATATTTAGCATCTACTGGACCCCAGATAGTTGATCTAGCAAACTGGATCATTGATCAGCTCTACTTAGCACAACACAGATGGGAAAGAAAGAAGGTCATCAATGGATGTTGCGCTGTCACGTGCATTGTATACATGTGTTTGGCCTATGATTTACCTATCGAGCGTGCAATGACAAGCGAGGAGCTGAAAGCATTCAAGGGAACAACAAAGAAAGCTAGGAAGGCCAGCAAAGGAAGAGCAACAAAGCGAATGAGAGGAACTATCCCCTGCCTTCAGGTGCCAGAATCACCCTCACCACAACCCTCTCCAGAGCAGTCTCCGACAGAAGCCACTCCAACGGTACAACCTATTCGCATACGATTATCAAGACCAGTTGTAACGGAAGGCACTACCAGTGCAGTTACCTCACAGGCAACATCAGTTCAGGAACCGACCACCACTACAGCAGAAGTTCCCACCACTATTGGTGCGGAAGCTTTTTCTTTTCCGATACCTAACTTGGAAGCAGAACCCATAGATACAACGTTTGATTTCGAAATGCAAGATGCTTTCTCCAATGAATTTCAGTTTTCTGAAGGCCAGATTTTCTCTCAGGAATATGAGCGGCCAAGCTACCCGACCACGCCCCGAGACCAATCACAAGGACAAGTAGTATCTAGTTCCGAGGACAAAAGAACAGAAATCGATGAAGATGAAGGCGATGACGAAGCCAGCCAGGGCACTCACGAATCCCAAGAGCATGGAGAGACAGATGAACAAGGACAGCACACTGACACCCAGGGAGATACTAGTACGCATGAAGATGAAACCTTTGTAGCAGCAGCTTATATGCTAGCCATCAAAAAATTGTATCGCACCATGGAGAAAGTTTGGGCGTGCAAGAAATTGATTGAGGAGGAGAGTCAAGCACTTATAGAACAGGAACTTGTCTCAGGCGGATTCAAAGAAGTATACATCAGAGGCTTCCGAGAACTTGTCAAATCAGTGGGATCCACAAAAGCCTTACGATATTTGCAGGCGAAACCATTACCGCAGTATGACCCTCGTAGAATCCGTCTACTAACCAAACCTCGTGAATACATTCAGGTACCCACCGGTGGTCAATCTTCAGAACAGGCACGAGAAGCACGCCTCATCCTTGAAGGCTCATTGGCAGAAGACACCATTATCATCGACTCCCCACCCCGTACTACTATTGTACATACCACCACAGTTGTTGAAGTAGCTACCACCCCAACCGCTCCTCCTTCACCTCCCATCCATCCAGTCTCCCCCATACACCCTCCTTCTCCCAGAACAACATCCTCCTTCTCTGGCGGAGTAGCAGAAGTCGTCCTTACTCCCATTCATCCCACAATTCCCGCACCCACTCAACCTAGTCTACCCCCTAGCACACCTACCTTTCTATCCAATCCAATTTTCCCTCCATCCTTTCCGTCCTTCCCCACACCTCCAAGACACCTTTTCCCATTCCCACCTCCATTAACCTTCTCCCCAGTCTCACCTCCCTGACCCACCGTAACTCCTCTTTCCCCTTTCCACCAAGCTGTCCAAGACAACCCCTCTGTAAATTACTCTTCAACCTTTGTAAATCCTGTATTTACACCCACACACTTACCCACAATCACACCACTATTCACAGTCACTGCACTCGACACCACATCTAGCGATATGGATATATCACCACCCACTGCACCTCCACTCACTTCATTTGTGGCACCACAATATTTAAGCACACCACAATTTTCCACAATCACCACAGCATCCACTTTCCCACCCCCATTCCCCATTCCCTTTGCATCTACACCTACTGCATCTTTGCTTAGCACATCGTTAATATTATCACCCACTGTAGATACTGCATTCCGACAGATGTTCACATGCATGACTCAAGTAGGAAATGAGTTCACATCTCTTGGAAATAATTATCAGACGTTGCAGAGGACAACCAACGACTTACAGTCACAGCTTAATTCATTGTCGATCGAGAATGCCTCATTGAATACTCGCTACCAAGAACTACGAGAGGGCATATCATAAACTAGAACTAGAAAGTGAAGAGAAAACCAAAGAAGCCACTGCTGATCTTGATAATTTGTTAAGGGCCCAGACAATTCGCAATGCGACGCTTACACGGAACATGGGCTTACTCAGACGACACTTGGCAGCCGCAAAAGAAGAAAACCAGCGCTTACAAGAGCAGAACAAAGAAAATTTAGAAGCTACCCTTGATCAACCTGACCAACCATTAAGCCCTAGTTGCTTTAAGGCCGTGCCCTCAGAATGAATGAAAATGTTGTTAGATGATCATGTCCAATTTTTAGATGAGTACGACAGCATGAATGAAGAATATAAGAAGCTGAAAGAAGATCATATATTACTCCAACTCATAGCACCAATACAACAAGGACTACCAACTCCTGCAGACCCATCTCCTGACATCCTAGAGGAACTCAACGCATTACGGGCCCAAGTATCTACTCTTCAATCACGAATAGAAGTATATGAAGCACCACCTAGACCAGACTCCCCACCGGACCTACCAACAGAGGAAGAAACAGTTATTCCGATGGAGGAAACTTTTGAAGAAGCCTATGATCCCCAACCCATCCCAGGCGGACGAGTCACGGTCGAAGGCCAGATGAATTTTGAACTTCCAACTCCCGCATGGATGAAGACGATAGAAGAACTTGGAACAACCCACTCAGCACGGGTAGAGGCGCAATTACACGCCATGGCAATGATTGAAGAACTCATTTTACAGTCCCCCTACTCACTTGGCCCCGCGCAGATACATATCAGGGCACGAGCTACAGTATAATCCTTATTTCATGTTAATGGCAGAATATTAGTTAGCCGTAGAGAAAGAAACAGGCAAAAATCCCTCCCACGCAACTCAATTTGAGCTGAAAGATTTGCCATTCGATGCGCAGCAAGGAGAAATCTATCAACCAGAGTGGTGCAAGAATTTATTACAATCGTATCCTGAAATGATGAGTACATGGGCCAAGGCACCACTACACTTAAAATACAACCCATGTTGGGGACCAGTGCCACGTCGCCGCTCCTGGAAGGCATTCGCTATTAAAATACAGAACAACAAACAATGCCAAGACTGGTTAAACTACCCATACTTCAAGCCACCATCGGACCACCTACAATCGGCTACATGATGGCCACGATTCATCATTGGCTCCCTTGCTTGAAACATATGGATGATATAGCAGCGCACATTGTGAAGAGAGATGGTGGATGCAATCCAAAGATGAGTAGGTGCCGCTACAACCAGCTTCACACCAGCCAACTGAGACTTCAGAGTTGATTATTAGACCCTTTGAGCTTCCTAAATCCACCAAAATATCAGCCAAGTACTTTGGAACATGTATCCCAAAAGTTTAAGTCAAGACCGACAAGTTGCGAAATGACTAGCTCCCAAAACTTGCTATTTTTGGACATACACCTGCTGGAAAAAATGAACAGTGCTCTCAACCTGGAAGGAATTAGAAAAATTCCTTTTGGGCATAGCAAATAGACTTAGCAAGCTTCCTATTCCAAGTTAAAACACTTCAAATGATGGACTGAGCACTGAGAACAAGTTTCATCAAGTTCTGGAACATTCCCACAATTCTCGGCGCTCTGCAGAGATAGACCAGTAAGCAGTAAAATGCAGATATCTCCAAAAGTATAAATCCAATGACCTTGAAAATTTATAGGTAGAAACTAGACAGTGAGAGATATCCAACGCACTTTAAAACACTGAAAAATGTTCAGTAAAACTCGAGATATGACCTTCTGAAGTTACTGCTCTGAGTGAGTATAGCAGAGAACAAAACAGAGAGGTAGATGATAATAAATGTATAGATTCACATATGATTACAACCGCATTGGCAATGAATCTTTGCACAATGGGAGTAGAATGATAGAGCTATGGAGTAAGCTCTTCAATCTCTACAAAATGACATGAAGTGGTCACGTACAAGGCTTGCTAATCGCCTCTTCCTTCTTGCTCCTTTTATAGCTATTCTTGGAGGGAGTTTTGAATTCGAATTCGAATGGCTCCACCTAAAAGTGATCCCCAAAGTTAGGAGAGATTCCCTCAGCTCAAAAATTCGTGATTTTGGTAGTTGGAGCCACGAATTTGCTTTTACATCATGGATGAGGTAAGCCATCCTTTTACTTTTTTCTTTTTCCATTTACAAGAGATAAAATGTACTCTTTTACAAGAGGTGTTCACATGACTACTCATGTGACTTACAAATGAGGATAATATCAAGCATATCAAGCATGTAGGCTTGGGCAAAATGCACCAACAGCTCCCCCTCAAGCCTAACATGCTTGGCCTCCAAATGAGTCTTCAATTGTCCTTGATTTCCTGCAAACCAATCATCAACTTGAATCTACTTAACTTCGTACCATCAAGAGCTTTCGTCAACATGTCTGCACATTGCATATCTGTAGAGACGTAGGATAGTTGAATATCCTTGCTCATTAGCTTCTCTCTTACATAATGGTAGTGGACTTCAATATGCTTGGTTCTAGCATGGTATACCGGATTAGCTGCTAGATGTAGTGAGCTTGTGTTGTCACCAAAAATGTGAGGTGTTGAAGAATGAAGTCCAAGATCTGTGTACAAAGATTTTAACCACATGATTTCTTGAGTTGCATTAGCCAAACCTCTATATTCTGCTTCAGTAGAAGATAATGCCACGGTTGGTTGCTTCTTCGATGACCAAGAAATGATTTTTGAACCTGCAAATGATATATACCCTGATGTGCTTCTTCTATCATCTTTAGATCCGGCCCAATCTGCATCTGAGTAGACCTTTAGCTCAATATCTGAAGTATATGAATAAAACAAACCTTCATTCATGGTCCCCTTTAGGTACTTGAGGACTCGCTTGGCCGCTTCCATATGTGGTCTTCTCGGCTTATGCATAAACTGACTCAATATGCTAACACTATAGCATATATCCACCCTTGTGAGTGTTGCATAGTTCAAACTTCCAACCAAGCTTTGATAGCTTGTGATGTCTTCAATTGGCTCTCCTTCATAAGCACTAAGCTTATGATTTTGCTCCATAGGTGTACCTGCACACTTTGTATTTTCCATCTTGAACTTGACGAGCATGTCATGGACATACTTCCTTTGTGTGATGTATATACCTGAATCTGTGTAGATCAACTCCAATCCAAGAAAATAAGTGAGTGGTCCGAGGTCACTTATTTTGAACTCCTCCTTCATTTGACTCTTTACCTGTTTGATTCCTTCAAGATCATTGCCTGTGATAATAATATCATCAACATACACACATAAATAGATCACTTCGGATCCATTCCTCTTTATGAACAAAGAGGTATCCGCCTTGCTAGCTTTGAATCCTTGGTCCTGCAAATAAGTAACCAATCTGAAATTCCAAGCTCTTGGAGCTTGCTTCAATCCATACAAAGCTTTCTTTAGTTTGCATACATAGTTAGGATGATGTGCATCCTCATATCCAGGAGGTTGTGCCATATACACTTCCTCAGAAATCCATCCATTCAAGAAAGCATTCTTTACATCAAGTTGATAAAGATTCCAATTTCTAGATGCAGCAAGACTTATGAGAACCCTAATTGTAGGCATTTTTGCAACAGGAGAGAAAGTCTCCTCATAATCAATACCATGGGTTTGAGCAAACCCTTTAGCAACTAACCTTGCTTTGTGTCTATTTATACTTCCATCTGGATTCCTCTTGATTTTGTATATCCATCGAGATCCGATTATCTTCATAGATGGCTTGTTAGGTACAAGCTCCCAAGTGTCATTCTCCTTCAAGGCTTCCATTTCTTCATCCATTGCATCTCTCCAAGCTTTCTTGCTTTGTGCTTCTTCGAATGTGGTAGGTTCTTCATTGGTTGAATCCTTTGCAATGTAGATTGAGTGCTTGGTGACCAAAGAAGTATCATAACCAAACCTCTCTGGTTTCTTCTTCTCCCTCGAAGACCTTCTAAGTGGTTGATGTGAGCTCTCGGGTCCATATGTAGCATCCTGCATCTTTGCTTTACCTTTGTTCTTCCATAGCTTTAGTCTTTCCAAGTCTTCTAGGTCAATCTCCGAATCACTTTCTTCAATCTGCTTTGGCTCCTTCGGTTGAAGTGAGGGAAAGTCTTCATCCAAGTCATACGGCAGCTTCACTTTCCTGTCATCATCAAACCATGATTTGTTTTCATCAAAAATTACATCTCTACTCACAGAAAATCCTTTATTGGTTGGATTGTACAATCTATATCCTTTTTGGTTTTGATCATAACCAATGAATACACACTTCTCTGCCTTGGGATCCAATTTCCCTCTTACTTGAGAAGGAATGTGAGCATAGGCTAAGCATCCAAAGATTTTACAATGCTCTAGACTAGGTCTTCTTCCATTCCACACTTCATATGGAGTGGTTCCATCTAGTGACTTAGATGGAAGTCTATTTATGAGATATGTGGCTGTCGACACAGCCTCTGCCCATAGGTAGTTCGGCAATCCCTTTTCGTTGAGCATGGACCTTGCAGCTTCGACGATAGCTCTATTCCTCCTCTCTGCTACACCATTGAGTTCAGGTGTATACCTTGTAGTGACTTCCCTTTTAATGCCTCTTTCATGCAAGAAGGCATCAAATTCAGAAGAGAAGTATTCTCCTCCACCATCTGATCTGAGTCTTTTCAAAGTCCTACCTGTTTGATTTTCAACAAGAGCAATATACTTCTTAAAGCAATTAAACACTTCATCCTTGTGCTTCATGAAAAACAGAATGGTCCACCTGCTACAATCATCTATGAAAGACACATAATATCTTGAGCCTGATATAGATGGCTCCTTACTTGGACCCCACACATCCGTGTGCACTAGATCCAAAGGATTTTGATACATATATCCTTTCTTATTGAAAGGTTGTCTATGAGCCTTGCCGAGTTGACAAGCTTCACACTTATAAATCATGTGTTGCCTTGTGATATTAGGCAAACCAAGTACACTTTGGTCCCTGCAAATCTGTTTGAGTGTCCTCTCACCAATGTGAGCAAGCCTTTTGTGCCATATCTCCAACTCTGTTAGAGTTTGAGATCCATAGCTAAACAAAGCTATGTTCTTTGTATCTTCCACTTCAAAAGTGAAAAGCCTTCCTGTCTTTTCTCCTTTGGCAATCCTTCGAAAGCCTTGCCTTGGGTCTTCAACATATGCTCCAAATCGATTGAATCTAACATGCAATCCTTTTTCAACAATCTGTCCAACACTTATTAAATTTTTGGTAATTGTAGGGACATACAAGACTTTGCTTAAGAGGTTCATATTCCCATCTGATGTCTTCACATTACCTATCTTCTCCACTGAGTGCTTTGTGTCATCTCCTGTCTGCACTTCATGCTTGTTATGAGGATCTTCCAAATCAGAAAGTAAAGCCACATTTCCTGCTACATGGTTCGAGCATCCCGAATCAATGTAAAATATGTGATCATCATCCTTACCCTTCTTTGTTGATAGATTCATAATCAATAATGAATCTTCTTGACTTTGGTCCTCTGCATAGTTATTGTAATCTCTTCTTCCTCTATGGCCACTTTGATAGTTGTTGTTGTTGTTGTAATTGTTGTTGTAGTAGTTGTTGTTGTAGCCTCCATTGTACCTGCCTCTATTTGATCCATAGCCACCTCTATTGAATCCTCTTCCTCTTGAGTTCCTCAGGTTCCTGAAACATTCTTCAGTAGTATGGTTAGATAAGCCACATATGTTGCAAGGTTGAGATGATTGGAATCTCCCCCTGCCTTGCTTTCCACTTCTGCCTCTTCCTCTAGCTCTTCCTCTACCTGCAAAGTTTGCTTGGAAAGAGCTTCCTTCATCTTCATTCTTTCTATTCTTTGACTTGTCCTTGACCTTAGCTTTATCAGAATATAAGGCAGAAGTTTGATTACCTCTTGAGGACTCACCACCTTTGCTAATCTTTGCTTCATGAGTGAAGAGTTGGCCCATGAGTGTGTTGAGGTCGGGTACATGCATATCCATGTATAAATCCATGGCTGTTGTGAATGACTCCCACTTGTCATCTGCTTTGATTCCATTCATGATTTGTCTTATGATTTGCTCCTCTTCAATTACCTCTCCAATGCTTCCAAGTTGGTCGGAAATCTCCTTCATCTTTGTGACATAATCAGTCACATTTTGCTTCGGGCTTTTCTTCATTGTTGTGAACTCCATCCACAATTGGTTCTTCCTTGCTCGAGTGTTGGAAGAGAAGAAAGAAGCAAGTGCATTCCAGGTTTCTCTTGATGTCTTGCATCCCTTGACATGAGGTAAAAGAAAATCAGAGATTGAGTTTAGAATATAGGACCTTGCAAGTGCATCCTTCGAACACCAATTCGAAAGTCCTTCCACTTCTTCATGTGATGGTTGCCCTTTGCTCCTCATGGTTGGCATTGCTTCATCTCCGGATATGAATCCATATAGATTCCTTCCTTGAAGGTAAGCCTCCATCCTTAGAGACCATGCCGGGTAGTTGTTTCGATCCAATTTGTCAATTGTTGATGGAAATCCATCTCCCATGTTGCTTGACTATGCTCTGATACCACTGTGAAGAGAGATGGTGGATGCAATCCAAAGATGAGTAGGTGCCGCTACAACCAGCTTCACACCAGCCAACTGAGACTTCAGAGTTTATTATTAGACCCTTTGAGCTTCCTAAATCCACCAAAATATCAGCCAAGTACTTTGGAACATGTATCCCAAAAGTTTAAGTCAAGACCGACAAGTTGCGAAATGACTAGCTCCCAAAACTTGCTATTTTTGGACATACACCTGCTGGAAAAAATGAACAGTGCTCTCAACCTGGAAGGAATTAGAAAAATTCCTTTTGGGCATAGCAAATAGACTTAGCAAGCTTCCTATTCCAAGTTAAAACACTTCAAATGATGGACTGAGCACTGAGAACAAGTTTCATCAAGTTCTGGAACATTCCCACAATTCTCGGGGCTCTGCAGAGATAGACCAGTAAGCAGTAAAATGCAGATATCTCCAAAAGTATAAATCCAATGACCTTGAAAATTTATAGGTAGAAACTAGACAGTGAGAGATATCCAACGCACTTTAAAACACTGAAAAATGTTCAGTAAAACTCGAGATATGACCTTCTGAAGTTACTGCTCTGAGTGAGTATAGCAGAGAACAAAACAGAGAGGTAGATGATAATAAATGTATAGATTCACATATGATTACAACCACATTGGCAATGAATCTTTGCACAATGGGAGTAGAATGATAGAGCTATGGAGTAACCTCTTCAATCTCTACAAAATGACATGAAGTGGTCACGTACAAGGCTTGCTAATCGCCTCTTCCTTCTTGCTCCTTTTATAGCTATTCTTGGAGGGAGTTTTGAATTCGAATTCGAATGGCTCCACCTAAAAGTGATCCCCAAAGTTAGGAGAGATTCCCTCAGCTCAAAAATTCGTGATTTTGGTAGTTGGAGCCACGAATTTGCTTTTACATCATGGATGAGGTAAGCCATCCTTTTACTTTTTTCTTTTTCCATTTACAAGAGATAAAATGTACTCTTTTACAAGAGGTGTTCACATGACTACTCATGTGACTTACAAATGAGGATAATATCAAGCATATCAAGCATGTAGGCTTGGGCAAAATGCACCAACACACATGACTGTCAAGATCTTTGATATGATGCAAATGGTTTTCAAAGTCTTCCGATGCGTCAAGGCACCACATGTAAACACCCCGGGCTTCGAGCATGGCAATCTCGATCTTGCATATGATATGAGTACAACGCCATCGCTACGGGTGTGTTATGCCTGGCATTGCATAATTAAATACTTACCGGCGTGCTATAAGAAGACTTTCGAAGAAATGTTCACAATCGGTTTCTGGGAATACTATTCAGAGGTGTTCATCAACAGGCCCACGCATTTGCTTGAACTATTTGTCTGTGAACAGATGGCATATTCCACGCATTATCGACTCTCGCATTCAGATGAACTGCAGCCCATTGATTGGGAGAAACTCGAGGCAGATCTGGCCCGAGGCATTCGCACATCAGAGCACACCCTCGCTCAAGACCTCCTACAGAACTACATCCGATAGATCGCACAACAAGGTTCTGTCGAGGACGACAGAAGCGAGAGGGAGGGGGTGTTGGTAGTAGCCAGAGGCACAGAAGACGCGAAAGCATGTAAAGACAGAGCAGGGAGTCAGTCGAATCAATTTTTCAAATAAATATGTTTTATAAATATTTTTCAAACACGCAACAGTGATTTTCATCACTTTTGTACCATATGTAATATAGAAAAAACCATTTTTTGTAATTCATAGCTCCATTTTGTGCAAGCTGAGGAGTCCCTGAGCTTGAGGAGCTTAGGTAGAATGAGCGTATCAATTTTGGTTATTTTTAGACACCGTTTACCCTTTCAAATAGTGCCTAGAACCTATTTTTTAACTATGCCGGTCACTAGATGTGAAACCAGTCAAAACTATTCTAGAATCTATAAAAAGAGCTAGAGAGCTCATTTTTGGGGTTAGCTTGTTTGAGTAGAGAAGATCTTAGAGCTATTTTGAGCTTGTAAGAGTGTTCTTGAGTAATAGAGTTGATTTCCTACCTTCCATTGTGTCTTGCTTGTCTCTTCATTGTGTGTGTGTATGTGTGTGTGCATCTCTATGCTTCTCACCACCACTCTCACTTCATCTCACATTCACGATCTTCATATCACTCCTACCTCTTCCGCGGATTGACATTAAGGAGGTGGAGCTTCTTAATGTGGTTCTCACCATTGTGCTAGAGCAACACTATGTAACCAATAATGGATGCTTTCCCTCTACCTAAGCATAGACACTTGTCCTTAGTTCCACTCAGATATCTCAAAATCATCTTGACGACTTCCCAATGTTTCTTGCTAGGATTAGACATATATCTCCTCACAACTCCCACTGCAAATGCAATGTCTGGTCTCGTAGCTACCATAACATACATGAGACTACCAATAGCACACTGATAGGGAATTTTGGTCATGAATTCCTTTTCCTCATTTGATTTGGGGAAATCATCCTTGCTAAATTTCACATATGTGGATAAAGGTGTACTCAATGCTTTTCCACCCTGCATATTGAACGTGTGAAGTACTTTGGATATGTACTCACTTTGAGACACGTATATGCATCTTTTACTCTTATCACAGGTAATGTGCATGCCAAGAATATGTTTGGCATCCCCAAATCCTTCATATCAAATGTCTGACTCAAGTTTCGTTTCAGAATTGACAAGTCATAGGAGGACTTCCCAGCAATCAACATATCATGAAGTATCAAGCATATCAAGCTACCATCTGAGCATCTCTTTGTGTAGAGACAATGATCCTGAGTGCTTCGAGAATAGCCTTGGGACTTCATTAAAGCATCAAACTTTTTGGTACCATTGTCTAGGAGACTGTTTAAGTCCATACAAGTTCTTCTTGAGCTTACAAACTAGACTTTCCTTTTTAGGAACTACATAACCCTCTCATTGTTCCATATAGATCTCATCTGTAAGATCTCCATGCAAGCAAGTAGTTTTCACATGCATTTGGACTAGCTCTAAGTCCTCCATTGCAAGAATCCAAGAAACATGCACAAAGTAGCCATCTTGACCACTGGAGAGAAGATTTCCTCAAAATCATCACCATGTTGTTGCTTAAAACCCTTTGCAACAAGTCGTGCTTTATATTTTGGAGAAGCACTATCTGATCTAAATTTTAGCTTATATACCCATTTACATGGTAAAGCTTTCCTGCCCTTTGGCAAAGGTACTAAATCCCAAGTACCATTCTTGTGAATAGAATCCAGCTCACTCTTCATGGCATGCTCCCACTTGACATGATCCTCTGTCTGCATAGCCTCTTTGTAGCAACAAGGCTCACTGGCATCTATTAGCATAACAAAATCTAAACCTGGAACATATCTATCAAGCGGATGTGAGACACGTGTAGAACGTCTCAATGGTTGCTGAACAGGAACATGTGCAGACTGATCTGATCGAACATTCTCTTGAATGTCCCTATGTGCATCATTTTTATGCATGATAACTCGAGGACTAGTATCCTCAAACACCACTCTTCTCACTTCAACCTCCATAATGGGTTGTTTATGCATCTTAGACTCATTAAAAATGACATCACTACTTCTGATCACTGACCGTGTTTCAGGATCCCATAAGCGATATCCAAATTTTTCTTCTCGACCATATCCAAGAAAAATGCATTTCTTTGACTTATGGTCCAACTTTTGCTAAGATTCTTGGGTATATGAACATATGCTTCACACCCAAAAACTCAAAGATGATCATAATATGGTGGTTTCCCTGTCCATAAATCTTGTGCTACTTTCAGACCTTTGGTAGTACTAGGTGAAAGGTTAATCACATGAACTGCAGTCAATACTGCTTCTGCCCAAAAACCTTGTGAGAGGTTTGCATGATGCAACATAGAGACTACTCTATCTTGAATAGTTCTATTCATCCTCTCAACTACACCATTTTGTACTGGGGTATAAGGAGCTATAAACTCTCTATGAATCCCTCTAGACTGACAGAAAAGGTTGAATTCATGTGAGGTATACTCAACCCATTATCTGAACATAAAGCCTTAAGCTTATTTCATTTTTCAGTCTCAATTGAAGCAAGCCATTTTTTGAAAGTAGGGAATACCTCATCCTTTGATTTGATAGGATATATCCAGACTTTTCTAGTAGCATCATCTATGAAAGTGACAAAGTAAAGTGAACCACCTAAGGACCTAGTGGGCATAGGACCACACACATCTGTATGAACAAGATCTAAAGGTTGAATTGAAGAGTCAATGTGCGTTCTATGCACATTTCTGGTTTGCTTTCCATATTGACAATGCTCACAAAATGAAAAATCAAAGAAAGAGAACACAAGTAGCCGTAACGAGAAATATTTTCCATTCCACTATGAGACATATGGCCCAAACGACCATGCCAAATACAAGCTATAGGTTGTTCAGTAACAGCTAACAGGTGTTCTTTCTGTGATACAAATAAAGGATAAAGTGAGCCAACTTTGTTTCCTTTTGCAATAACCATATTGCTCTTTGATATACAAAAGAACTGAGCATAGAAGACCACCTTGTAACCAAGTTCATCAAGTTGACCAACTGACATCAAACTGAGTGATAACTAAGGTACATGGCGTACATTATGCATAGTAAATTTTGAACCATCAATGAACTGCACAATCACATCTCTAATCCCCACAACATCACACTGGTAAGAGCCACCAAGTCTCACCATACCAAGAGACTTTGCTACATAATTAGAGAACCATTCTTTGTGTGGTGTCACATGGAAAGAAGCACCAGAATCTAGCAGCCACGTGTGGGAAAGAGAATCAACCATAAGCGCCTCAGTTGGCACAGTACTATCAAGTGTCAAAACATCAGCATCATCAAAAATAGCATTAATTTCTTCAATCTTCACAGTCAAAGTAGATGGTGCAGGTAATTGTTTAACATGCTCATCAACATTCTGTCCTTTACCTTTAGCATTCTTTAACGCATAACAGTCTTTCTTCATATGTCGTTTCTTATGGCAATAATGGCATTCAATATCCCTCTTCCTTGATTTACTTCTACTATTATTCCGTTGACCATTCTTTTCCTTATTCTTGCTTCTACCACATCGTTGATTCTTTCCTTGGTAAGAATCACGAACATTATATGCATCTCCACTCTGAGTGCCAACCATAGATTTTCTACGAATCTCCTCACTCAAGAGTGCTCCACATATGTCATCATAGACAAGGTTACCACTAGGTGCATTATTGCTAATAGCTTTGCAAAAAGTATCCCATGATGATGGCAGGGTGCATAACAGCATTACTGATTTCATTTCATTATCCATATCCATTTTCTAAGCCTATAATTGGGAGAATATAGCATCAAACTCATTCAAAGCAGCAACACTATCTGTGTCATTCATATGAAGGTCATATAATTTTCTCATCAGATACACTTTATTTGATTCCGTCTCTTTTTCATATCCTATGAACAACTATCATACATCTCCTATGGCGAGGCTTGGTAAGTCTTCCACCTGCATCACTAAAGAGACCCCGACATCTGGGTGTCTCTCAGTTAAGAAAACCTCACCATGACCCTCTTTTTCAAACGTAAAAGGCTTTATGCAAAAACGTAACCGCTATATCAATGACCACGTGGACATACATAAGTGGTATCCACAAAAGCATACATGGTGTGTATGTGCTCAGTATATGCAATAAACTGACACTAAAAGGCTGAATGCACAGCCCAAAAACTAGCCAACAATACCTGCAAGTGTCTGTCAACTCTGATGTTTTAGGCTCAAAAACATGCATAAATTTGTAGTGGCTGCTCCCACCAAAATTGGAAACCTTTCGAGAAACCTATAGTTTTACGAGTGTGGCTGAAAATGCAGCCCCAAATTGTTGTTAGAGAAGTACAAAAAACACTCTTCTTGATGTTATTAGACCTGTATGAAGAGAACTATGTGTGAAAGTACTCCAAAATTGCTCCAAAAGGCATCCCAAAAATGCTATAGAAACAACCTTGAAAGCAAAGAATGAAGCTTTGAGGGACCAAAACATGTTCAAGGTAATGTTAACCTTAGTCTTTCCCCTTCTTCAGACACCACAAGAGTGTAGCTTAGTGGCAAGAGATTGTCACAGTTAAGCTATCTCTGGGGGGAACAATACTGGGATGGGTGACCTCCCGCGAAGTACCGAGAACCTCTATCTTCCTTGATCGTCGAGGTCCTCCCTCGCGTGCAGCCAATAGCGCCAATGGTGACTTCAGTGACTCGGATGACAAGGTATGCCAAGGTCTATGCCTTGGTCGCTGCCTTAGTCGTAAGCCTTGGAGAAATCTAGGGGGGTGCTCGCTTTGCTCGCACAAAAGGAACAAAGCTTTTGCCTCAAAATGATTTAATACCAGTGAAGTAATTTGATGGCGATGCACCACAGTGCACTCTCCTCCTAGAAAGCTTCACGACAATATCGTCAGAGTAGAAAACTGAGCTCCTACGGCCACACACAGTACTCCTCACAGAGCATGCACAATAGACAGGAAAAACACAGTACACAGGGAGCACAAAGACAAACTTCTTAGGTATTACAAATGCGGTCGAACTTACAGTCTATGACTGACCAGGCCACTATATGTTTTATTAAAGAACATATATAAAGAAGTGTCCAGTGGCCATTTGGCCTTTCACATGGACACTAACGGTAACATCAATCACCAAAAAGTATATCAGATTAGATCTTCACTTTTCCTAGATTGTAAGAAAGTGAATCGATTCTCTTCAACAAACTATCCTACCTTGATTTGACTTCAAAAATCTAGTTGTAGAAGTCATGCAACACTTCAAGAGTGTATATAAAGACTTCAAAACAATTTTGCAATACATTGAAGCAATGTACATACACTTTGTGTCATCATTGTATTGCTCCTTCATTTCTCTCCACCATCGTCTTCAACAACAATGAACTTGTAGAGGCTACTGCTCTCTCTACAAAACTCCAAATTGGATGAGTGAGAATTCGTTGGAAAGGCACTCAACCCTATGTATATCATTCCTCCAAAAGGAAGTTTTCCAACTATAATCATGCTAGGTGCTATGAGCATTTGAATTTGATCGTGCCATCCAAAGATAGCAAGTTACTGAGCTAGTCAATGTGCAAACCTATCTGTTTTGTATCAACTCTTTCTTCTTAATGCTCCAACATACATAGTGGATTTTATTGCACTAATCACATGCTTATAAGGTCTAATTTACTCTCCAAGTTCTCTCAATGGTATTAGAGCTAGATCAAGATGGGTGATGGCTTTCCCTCAATGATCAAGAAGATTGATAGAAATAACTATGCGGCTTGAAAAATTAGAATCAAGGCCTATTTGCAAGGCCGAAATCTTCATGGAATTGTAGTGGTGATGAAGCTATGCCTACTCGAAGATCCACAAGAGGACCTAGACAAGAGGAGAGAAATAAGCTCACACTTTGGTGTGCAAGGGATGCTTAAGCAAGGTCATACATACTAAAATATATCTTTGATTTTCTATTACCACATATTAGAGGATGTAAGACATCTCAAGAGACTTGGGATGCCCTAGAGACTTTCTTTTCTACTAGCACAAAGGCAAGGAAGAACCGTGTTGAGCCCATAAAAGTCATGTTGGTCAAAGTCAACTGCAGTCAAAGTCAACAGGTCAAAGTCAACAGGTGCAAAGTCAAAGTGCGTAAGTGCAGGTGTCAAAGTGCACAGGTAGTGCACAATGAATTGTCCACAAAGGGTAAATTGGAGAAAATAGGTTGTAGGTTGCAGAGGTACTTTCTCTAATTTCCCTAAGGTTCAAAGTGTGTTTTAAAGTGTTTTGGAAGGTTCAGGTGAACCCCCCTTATGTGCAAAAGTGAAGAATTAAAAGGAAATGTGAAGGCATGTGAAGCGGCAAAGTGTACGCACAGGTGAAAGTATGGCCCCCCATTAAAATTTTTGGTTTTAGACTAAAGTCACTACAGGACAAAACAGTGAGTAGTTGGCTGCCACTTGTGAGAGCAATCTTGGGACATCAAAGTGAGCACCAAGATTCACTTGCAGTTAGGAGCGTACGTGATCGACACACTCAAATCAAGGCAAGGGCCATTCTTGGACCAAGGTTAGAGTAAGCAAGAGAGCATAGGCTAAGTGGAGCAAGAGAGAGAAGTGCAAGGGTCACCAGAGTACGTCGCACAGAAGTGAAAGTGCAAGGTGCATAGAGGGTGACCAAGGATTTTGGTGCAGAGAAGTGCTAAGCTATAGTTCCCCCAAGTATCTCAAGGTCCTTTGGCAGTGTACGCTTGCCGACAGCAGGTATTCACTCCTCCCCCTTTGTGGAAGCTTGGTGCAAGGTGTGCACAAGGAGAAGCTTGAAGCAGGTGGAGGTTTGTTGCAGAGGAGGTCGGCAGCAAGAGGACATTGGGATATTGGATATTTTGTAATTGGGCACTCTGCGGGATTGTGCACAGAGGTATTGGTGTATCTTGTATTTCAAACATTGTACTTTTCTTACTGTAATCAAACGGCAGAGACTTCCAAGGTGTATTTTCTCTTTTGGTCCTTCCATTTTCTCCTACAAACCCTCAAACTCCTTCTTGTCAAAGAATCCCCCAACAAATTTGGCACGCACGGTGGGACTTCCAAGGAGCTTTGAGCATAGGAGGCTATATATTGCCATTGGAGGACAATATTCCAGTGTCGACAACATTACTCCAGTGGGCCAAAAGGTGCATACTTTTATCAAGTGTCTCATTTTAAGTGGACTATGCATAGCTCATGACCGCGACCCGGTCACAAACCTTGAGAATCAAGTGCAAGCAGACAAGAAGAAAGACGAACAGAAGATCATCGAGTCCACTTTCATCGACTTCATCGGTAGGAAGCATGGCAGGACAGGTGGACCTAGAAATCTTGCTCTCCAGATTAAACATAAAATTTCCCTCCTTCAGGGGTTTAGCCCAGGAGGACCCAGATGAGCACATTCGACGATTTCTTGCATTATGTAAGACTAGGGGGCTAATGGGTAGGGAAGATGCTTTCTTGATACTCTTCCCAGCCACATTGGAAGGACTGGCAGACAAGTGGTTCAGCCAGTTTGCTGAAAACCACTTTACCACTTGGGATTTGATGGAGGATGCTTTTAGAAATCAATTCCAGCAGGGGAACACAGCAGAGATTATCATAGAAGAGCTAGAGAACTTGAGATTGGGTCCAGGAGAAAAGTTCCCAGAATTTGTGACCAGAGCCAAAGCACTAATGGCCAAACTACCAGATCCACCCCATGATTTTTTTGTCAAGAAATGGTTAGCCAAGCCCCTACCAGTAGCCACTCAATGCAAAATAAAGGAATTAGTATTACCTACAGCCTCCATAGAGGAGTTCATCACCACGGCTACAAGACTGGAGCAAATAAGGCACCAATATGGGACAACTTCTTCACCACCAACATATGGTACAGAGATGGAGGATCCAGTGACCCAGCTGAGGAGGGAGTTGGAGGGCTTAAAGAGAAATAAGCCCTATAAAGAGGAGGAGACTGCTGTGGCTCAATTGAGAAGGGAGATTGAAGCACTCAAGCTCCAAAAGGAAGAGGAAGCCCAGGCAGAGGAATTAGCTCAGCTGCGACAGGAGTTGCAGGAGCTCAAAGGAGGAGGCATCAAGAGTGGTCTTTGGTGTTCCATGTGCAGCAAACAAGGGCATATAGTAAGTGAGTGCCCTCTGTTAAGTGTAACTTGCCAATTATGCAGGAAGGTTGGCCATGAGGCCCATGAATGCCAATCAAGGGGAATGCCTGCAACGACATACTGGACCCAAGGAGGACCCCCAACAACCACAAATGTGATGGCTGCACAAAATCAAGGTAACAACTATAACCCTAGACAGAGGAATAATTTTGGAAATGGGCCTAGGAGGCCAATAATCTGTTTTAGGTGTGGAGAATGTGGGCACTACCAAAGTAGGTGCACCCTACCAGAGAATGCACCTCCTTGTAGGAACTGCCCTGAGGCCAGAGACCATTATACATATGGTTGTCCTAAGAATCAAGCCTCTTCATCAGGGCCCCATATCCAAATGATTTCTGTGCAGGAAGAAGAAATGGCAAATCAAGTTAAGGTGCCATCACCATCTACCAGGGTGGTGCAGTTAGAGGAAATTGACTCTTTTACTGTGCAAACAAGAAGCAAGGGGAAGGCTCCAGTGGACATGGGTCAAGAATCATTGATTAATGGATTAAACAGAGACAAAGGTGTGTCCGAAGACCTAGCCACCACAAGTGTAGACACAAGGCAAAAGGAAAATTGCACAGGTACCAGTGATGCCATTGGACATGCATTCAGCAGGGCTCATGAGGAGTTGGATAAGTCAAATGGAGCCCAAGCTCTTAAGGAATCAGAAGCCTCCAGACTGCTCAAGTCCATGAAAAAGGAGGTTAGTATTTTTGATTTAATAAAGATGGATGGGAAGTTCAGGTCAGAACTCGTGCAGATAATTGATGAAGCTTCCACTACAAGTTTGGTGGCAAAGACTGCTGTTGTACATGAAGGAAAAATTGTAAGGGAAGCACCCCTTACAGATTATAAAAGTCCTCGGCTGACAGTATCTATCAAGGGTCATGAATTTAAAGGAGTTATTGTGGATGGTGGTTCTGGCATTAACTTGATGCCTGAACATACAATGAAAAGAATTGGACTCCACCCTTCAAGGCCTGCAAATTTCACTGTCACTTTGGCAGATCAGAGCAAAGTAAGGCCCTTGGGAGTAATCCCAAAAGTTCCACTTGAAGTACAAGGTAATTTATTCATCCTGGATTTTGTGGTTTTAAGATTACCCCAGGTTGAAGGAGGATTTCCTCTCTTAATTGGACGACCATGGCTGAGGCACGCAAGTGTCATTCATGATTGGGGCAAGGATACTATGTGGGTACAAAAGAAAGGGCAGGAGCTGACACAGATTCATTTAGAAGAGGGCCCAGATAATCAAGGAAACACTAGCATGATGCAAGCAGTTGGCATTTGCATGGAAACAGAATCGGAGGATCAACCCCAAATAGATTTTGAGGAAGAAGAGGATATTCTAAATTGGCTCCAAGCAGGCAACTCTTCCTCTTGTTTTGGAATTTTTCTTAATAATTGTTGTACAATTGAAGGTTATGATGAAGATAAGGAAAAAGTCCAGGTTGATGGATTGGGAGAGCCCATTACAAACCACAGAAGGGGCAGGAAGACAACCCTCAAATGCATTTTTGAGGAGGATATGACTACTACAGAAAATGAAGTTAATAAAGCTAAAGGCAAGGTAAAAGATTCTAGTGAAGAGTGTTCTTTTCCAATTCAAGAAATACCTACAGGATGGATGCAGGATAAGGAAGAACAGATTGAAATCCAAAACACCCCTGCTTATGAAGCAATACAAGAAAAGCTAGAAGACAAAGACAAGGAAGGAGAGGAGAAGGAGGATACTCTGGTAGAGAGAAATCCTGTCCAAGAAATACAATTAGGCAATCAAGACAATGATCGGCCAGTTTTGGTGGCCACTTGGTTGTGGAGCCACCCAGGGCTCCTTGAAAAGGTAAAATCATTCTTGACCAAATATATAGATGTTTTTGCTTGGCATTATAAAGACTTAGAAGGAGTGCCTGCAACTTATGGAGAGCATAGAATCCCTCTGGTTGATGGAGCAAAACCTATAAGAGGGAAGAGTTATAGACTTAACCCAAAATATGCTGAAGCTGTCTATGTGGAAATCCAGAAGATGGAGGATGCAGGAATCATCATTCCTGTAGAACACTCAGAGTGGCTCTCCCCTATGGTTATAGTACCAAAGAAGAATACTAATAAAATCAGAATTTGTGTTGATTTTAGAGCACTCAATAAGGTGACCATTCCAGATGGTTTCCCAATGCCTTTTGCAGAACAGGTCATTGAAGAAGTAGCTGGGCATGCCTTATATAGCTTTATGGATGGATTCAGTGGCTATAATCAAATATCAATACACCCAGAGGATCGAGAAAAGACTGCTTTTATCACACCTTGGGGAACATATGTGTATGTAAAAATGCCATTTGGGCTCAGAAATGCCCCAGCCACCTTTAACAGAACGGTCAATCTCATCTTTGGCCCCCTATTGCTGGAATCACTTAGAATCTTCATGGATGACTTCTCTTCGTTTTCAGGATCTCACAAAGAAACTCCTCTAGATTGTTTGGACCACCATCTGAGGCAGCTGCATAATGTTTTCAAAAGATGCAGAGAAACTAAGTTAAAGCTCAATCCAAACAAATGTCATTTTCTTGTGACAGAAGGAACTCTCTTAGGACATGTGGTGTCAGCTAAAGGTATGGCCCCGGATCCTGACAAAATCATTTCTATCTTAAAGTTGCCTAAACCTAAATCCCCTAAAGAGATCCAGAGTTTTTTGGGGCATACTGGATACCATAGAAGGTTTATTAAAATGTATGTAGAGATAGCTAGACCTCTGGCTAGACTTACAGGTAAGGAAGTACCTTTTAAATGGGAAGAAGAGGAAGAAAAAGCATATCAAACATTGCGGTCCAGGTTAGTGTCTGCTCCTATTTTGATCACACCTGAATGGTCAAGAATCTTTCATATACATGTAGATGCCAGTGCCTATGCAGTGGGGGCAGTTTTGACACAACCTAGTGAAGAATTTAAGATGGACAGACCAATTCAGTATGCTAGTAGAATTTTGACTAAGGCTGAAAGGAATTACAGCACCACTGAAAGGGAAGCCTTAGCAATGGTTTTTGCGGTCCAAAAATTTCATCATTACTTGTTGGGAGTAAAATTCGTTATTATAACTGACCACCAACCTCTCAAGTACTTGCTCAACAAACCACAAGCCACTGGTAGAATATGGAGGTGGTTATTGTTATTCCAAGAGTTCGATTTTTCTGTGGTCCACAGACCAGGTAAAGAGAATGTTATGGCGGATCACCTTTCCAGAATCAACATGATGGAGCAAGTTAGTGGAATCAATGATGATTTTCCAGATGCTCATCTGTTTGCTGTCCAGGCTCAAGGTTGGTATTATGATATCAAGAATTTCATTAAAACAGGGATGTATCCAGAAAAGGCTAGTGCTGTGCAAAGGAAGAGATTGCTACTCAAGAGCAGACCATACACCTTCCTTGAAGATAAATTATATAGACAGGGAAAGGATGACAGACTTAGGAAGTGCTTGGAGGAAGAAGAAGTGAGGAAAGTCCTTCACTCTGCACATGAAGGACCAGGTGGTGGGCACCTTCCAGGGCATATTATGAGTCAGAGGATATTAGATGCTGGTCTATGGTGGCCTACACTATTTAAGGATGCAGATGAATGGGGAAAGGCATGTGACGTTTGCCAGAGGTGTGGACCTAAGCCCACAACGCAGAGACATAACCCCTTGATTGTTTCCACTTCCTGGCAACCATTTGAAAAGTGGGGACTGGATTTTGTAGGGCCCATCTATCCTCTGACAATTCCAAAAAGAGAGAAATATCTCTTGATAGCTACCGATTATGCGACCAAGTGGGCTGAAGCTATTGCTTCCCCCGACTGCACTGCCCAAACTGTTGCCGATTTCATTTATAGTAACATCATTTGCAGGTTTGGATGCCCATTTGAAATTTGTACAGATCAAGGTACACATTTTGTCAATAAGGTCCTGCAGGAAATTTTTAACAGGTATAGAATTCTACATAGGACTTCTTGTGCTTACTATCCAAGAGCCAATGGACAGGCTGAATCGACAAATAAAGTTTTGATCTCAATGTTAAGGAAGGAATGTATGTTACAACCCACTTCCTGGGGCATTGCTTATCAAGGTACCCTATGGGCATACAGGTTAGCTTACAAAGAGGCCACAGGATATTCTCCATTTCAACTGGTTTATGGAATATTGCCCATTGAGCCCTTTGAATTTTTACATGGCTCACCTAAGATAGCATACATGCAGGGCAAAAAAGACTGTGATGTCTCTCAGAGAATAGGGGCACTACATAAAGTGGAGGAGATTCGTCTCCTAGCAACAAAACAATTGATCGAGACTCAGATGAAGAGGAAAGAGGCACATGATCGACACTTGTGGAACAACAACATTGAAGCAGGCATGTTGGTTCTTCTCCATAGACCTAACCTTCATACACAACTGAGAGGAAAATGGCTTCCAAATTGGGAAGGACCTTATAGAGTCAAAACAATGCTAAACTTGGGTGCTGTGGAGTTAGAGACGCTGAAAGGAGAGGCCTTGCCACTGGTCAACATTTCAAGGCTGAAGGCCTATCATCAACACACTTAAAGACGTATGGATCACCTGGAACTGCCAAATATGTCCAGGTTGTACATAACTTTCTCATCATATTTTGCTCAGTTTTAGTAGTTTTCCTTATCAATTTCATCTTTGTTATTGGTGTTTTTAGAAAACCTAGAAGATATTTCAAAACCACTGCCAAGCAAGCTCTTTTTTGGAAATTTTCTAGCAATTTTAGCATTTTTCTAGCAATTTTTATCCCTTTCCGATGTCTTTTTATTGCCCAATTTGAGGAATAAATGGAGGGTCTCTGTGGTTTGATGAAGGATTTTAGGCTCAACATGTAGAAAATTTCATCAAAATTTTTTCAGAATTTTTTTAGAATTTTTTGGCCAATTTTTGGCATTTTTTTCAGATTTTTCCTTGATTTTTCTCTAAATTGGGCTATTTATAAAATAAATAAATAAATATATTTAAAAAAAAAAAAAAAAAAAGACCCCTAGGGAATTTGCGGGTTCCCCAAAAAAAAAAAAAAAAAAAAAAAAAAAAAAACCCAGCCCCCCCCCCTCCCCCCCTGTCCCCCCCCCCTCCCCCCCTTCCCCCCCCCCCTCCCACCCTCCCCCCCCCCCTTCCCCCCCCCCCCCCCTCCCCCCCCCCTCCCCCCCCCCCTTCCCCCCCCCCCCCTCCCCCCCCCCCCTCCCCCCCCCCCCCCACCCTCCCCCCCCCTCCCCCCCCCCCCGCCCGCCCGCCCCCCGCCCGCCCGCCCGCCCGCCCGCCCACCCCCCCGCCCGCCCGCCTGCCCCCCCCCCCCCCCCCCATTCTGACAGCCCCCCGCCCCCCCCCCCCCCCTCCCCCCCCCCTCCCCCCCCCCCCCCCCCCATTCTGACAGCCCCCCCCCCTCGTCCCCCCCCCCCCCCCCTATTTTCTTTTTATTATTATTATTATTATTATTATTTTTTTTTAAATTTTTTTATTTATTTATTTTATTTTATTTTATTTTATTTATTAATTTTTATCTTTTATTTATTTTATTTTATTTTATTTTCTTCTTTATTTTATTTTCTGTCTGAGCGTTGAAAACGAAAAAAAAAAAAAGAGCGATCATTTTTTTTTTTTTTTTTTTTTACTTTATTTTTTTATATTTTCATGGCTCAAAGCTATTGGCTCTGGATTGTGCCTCGGTTGGCCGTTTTTTACAAAAATGGAGTCATTTTCATGTTTTTTGGCACCTATGAACTCAATTTTTGAATTTCTTTTTACAAATTCCCACTTTTTGTATGACTTTTGGTCTGAAACAACATGTTTTGAACACCTTTATCACATGTTTTTATTTCACAACATTGTCCAAATGATCTATTCTCACCTTGTCTTACCTTATGTTTAATAATCTCCCATATGTACCCTCTGTAGCCCTCCGGTTTGTTCACATTAGCCTCCTCCCGACCCCTGATTCCTACTCCCCATCCCTCCCTTTACCAATATGCCCAGCCACATCCTTTCCCCTCCCTACCCCATCCATATTCGCACCCTCAGCCCTCCCTTCCCCTTCCTTTCTCCCCTTCCATTGCCCCCCCTTTTTGCTTTTCCATTCCAAAATCCCACTTTTGGTTCTTCTCTGGGGCTTGTTCTCTCCTGTTTTGGTGGAATTGGTTGCTGCTCAGATGTCCTATTCAAGTTTTTGCGGCTATATCTTCATCGTGATCAAAGTTTAGCTATCGCTCTCCGGGACGGAGAGCACATTAGGTGCTGGGCAACTGTTGAGCCCATAAAAGTCATGTTGGTCAAAGTCAATTACAGTCAAAGTCAACAGGTCAAAGTCAACAGGTGCAAAGTCAAAGTGCGTAAGTGCAGGTGTCAAAGTGCACAGGTAGTGCACAATGAATTGTCCACAAAGGGTAAATTGGAGAAAATAGGTTGCAGGTTGCAGAGGTACTTTCTCTAATTTCCCTAAGGTTCAAAGTGTGTTTTAAAGTGTTTTGGAAGGTTCAGGTGAACCCCCCTTATGTGCAAAAGTGAAGAATTAAAAGGAAATGTGAAGGCATGTGAAGCGGCAAAGTGTACGCACAGGTGAAAGTATGGCCCCCCATTAAAATTTTTGGTTTTAGACTAAAGTCACTACAGGACAAAACAGTGAGTAGTTGGCTGCCACTTGTGAGAGCAATCTTGGGACATCAAAGTGAGCACCAAGATTCACTTGCAGTTAGGAGCGTACGTGATCGACACACTCAAATCAAGGCAAGGGCCATTCTTGGACCAAGGTTAGAGTAAGCAAGAGAGCATAGGCTAAGTGGAGCAAGAGAGAGAAGTGCAAGGGTCACCAGAGTACGTCGCACAAAAGTGAAAGTGCAAGGTGCATAGAGGGTGACCAAGGATTTTGGTGCAGAGAAGTGCTAAGCTATAGTTCCCCCAAGTATCTCAAGGTCCTTTGGCAGTGTACGCTTGCCGACAACAGGTATTCACTCCTCCCCCTTTGTGGAAGCTTGGTGCAAGGTGTGCACAAGGAGAAGCTTGAAGCAGGTGGAGGTTTGTTGCAGAGGAGGTCGGCAGCAAGAGGACATTGGGATATTGGATATTTTGTAATTGGGCACTCTGCGGGATTGTGCACAGAGGTATTGGTGTATCTTGTATTTCAAACATTGTACTTTTCTTACTGTAATCAAATGGCAGAGACTTCCAAGGTGTATTTTCTCTTTTGGTCCTTCCATTTTCTCCTACAAACCCTCAAACTCCTTCTTGTCAAAGAATCCCCCAACAAACCGTCTTTGGAATGAGTTCAAAAAAATGAAGAAGAGACCTAAACAAACTATCATAGAGTTTGTTACCAAGATTAAGGACGTTTTAGATCAGTTATCGTCCTTTGGACAGTTGATTGAAGAAGAGGCCATCATGAGACAGATTCTAAATGGAATTAGAAGTGATAAGCAATGACAATCCTTCGGCACGGCTTATGATCTCATCATGGATATACAAACCCCAGATTTCAACATATTCCTTGGACAAGTCTTCAATCAAGAGACTGACAATAGCATAAACAAAGGTAACTCTATCATGGTAATTCAACTAGTGACATATATGCAAATAAGGAGGACAAGAAGCTAAAGAAGAAGAAGAAGGAAGAGGATTAAGAGGAGGCTTCCCAAGCCAACTTTGCAAGCAAGAGCAAGTGAAAAGGGAAGAAGAAAGGACCAAAGAACGACAAAACCAAAGGCCAAGATGTTCAACCTTGTCCCATCTATGATAAAACCAACCACACCACTTAGAATCTTTGGTTCAATGGAAAGACCCAGAAAGGAAGTGGAAGAGGCGGATATGGCAGCATTAGAGGCAGAGGCGGACAAAACTTCAAGAATAAAAATAGAGGCCATAACAGAAGGGACTACAACAATTATTCTGAAGATCAACAACATGAAGACTCATTGCATTGGATGAATCTAAGCCATAAGGAAGGTAAAGAGGATGATCGTTTATTCTACATAGATTCAAGATGTTCAAATCATGCTGCAGGAAACATAGCTCTCTTATCTGACTTGGAAAGTCCAAAGCATAGACATGAAGTTCAAACAAGGGATGACACAAAGCATAGTGTGGAGAAGATTGGAAACGTCAAGGCTTCCAATGCATGACAAAATTCTGAGCAAGGTACTCTATGTTCCCACTATTACAAAAAACCTAATAAGTGTAGGCCAAATAGTTGAGAAAGGCTTGCAAGTTAGGTTCACCCAGCATGGAGCCTTTGTGGAAGATCCATATCAAGGCTTCAAGAAGATAGCTAGAGGTGAGAATCATGGTATGCTCTTTACTTTTGAAGTAGGAGAAACCAAAAACAAAGCTCTATTCAAATTTAGGTCTCAAACCCTAAGTGAGCTTGAAGTGTGGCATAAGAAGCTAGCTCATGTGAATGAAAGAACCTTGAAAGATATATGCAAGGATCAGAGTGTTCTAGGACTACAAAACATATCCAAGCAACTCATGATCAACAGATGTGATGCATGTTAGCACAACCATTCATCCACAACAACTTATTGGAGTTAGCACATATAGATGTATGGGGTCCAAGTCAAGAACCTTCATTGGAAGGATCAAGGTATTATGTCTCATATATTGATGACCATAGTAGATGGACTACTTTATACTTTATCAAGAGTAACAATGAATTGTTTGATTGCTTCAAAACATATGTAGCACATGTGGAGAATCATAACGGTAGATCACTCAAGAATCTTAGATCTGATGGAGGGGGAGAATACTTCTCCAAGGAATTTGATGAGTTCTTAAAAGATAAAGGTATCAAAAGGGAAGTGACTACCAGGTATTCTCCTCAATTGAATGGAACTATAGAGAGAAGAAACAACACATTGGTTGGATCAATGTATGACTCCTTATGAAGCATGGTATTAAGGAAACCTATTCTTGGACATTGCAAGGTATTTGGTTGTTTAACTTATGTTCATGTACCTTCACAAATTAGAGGTAAGCTAGATGAAAGTTCAACAAAGGTAGTATTTATTGGATATGATTCAACTCAAATGGGTTGCACGTTCTATAATCCTTCAACCAAGCAATTCACTATAAGTAGGGATGTTGTGTTTGAAGAACATAGCTCTTCTATGATGAAGATAACCAAAAGGTAACTCTACCATATGGTCTTGATTCTGGTTTCCATCAATGAGGAAGCAAGCATGATACATAGGTCTAGGATCCAAGAAGTGATATAGATGATGACCAAGATGAAAGGGAAAAGGATTACAAGCCATGGAAGTCAAGAGGCAAAGCAAAATTAATGCAGATTGTGGAATGCTCTAAGAAGCACCTAAAAGGTCATCAAGGGAGAAAAGACAACCAAAAAGTTATGGATATGATTCCACATTTGTTACAAAGCATTCAATCTACTTGGAAAAGGACTCAATTTCAAAAGAACCCTCAACTTATGAAGAGGCAAAGGGAAACCTTAATTGGTAAAAGGTTATGAAAGAAGAAATAAATGCATTGAAGGAGATGGAAACTCTAGATTTGCTTCCAATGTCACCCAATCAAAAGGTAATTGGTTGTAGATGGGTATATAAATTCAAAATAAACTCAGTCAGATCAATTTGCAAGTACACGGCAAAATTAGTTGCCAAAGGATGTTCACAAATGCATGGTATAGACTATGAGGAAACATTCCCACCAATTGCAAAGGTTTTATAATCAGAACATTGATAAGTGTAGCCTTTGCAAGAAATTGGATACTCCTCTAACTTGATGTGAAAAATGCATTTTTAAATGGTTGGATAAGTGAAGAGGTATACATGTCACAACCTCCACATTTTGAAAACCCTAGTCATGCATCTTATGTTTGTAGAATTAAGAAATCATTGTATGGATTGAAACAAGCTCCTACAGCTTGCAATTACAGGTTGGTTACATACCTACAAGATCAAGGGTTTAGACATAGCAGCTCAGATCCTTCTTTATTCATTAGAACGGATCACAATGAGTTTATCTATCTATGTGTATATGTAGATAAGCCTTACTTGAATGGCATACAAAGGATCAAAAGGCATATGGAAGAGGAATTGAAAATCAGTGATTTAGGTGAGCTCGCATTCCTCCTAGGTATGCAAGTCATATACACAGATGAAGAAATGTATTTGACTCAGAGGAGATACATTCAGGATCTACTTCTTAAGTTCAAAATGGAGAACACTAAACCTACAGGTGCACCTTTGGAGGTGAATCATAAACTAAGTGTGTATGGAGGTGAGAAAATTGAAGACATTAAAGAGTATCAAAGCTTGGTAGGTAGCTTCATATATGCTACTCATGTGAGGAGATGGAGAGATAGATTCCAAAGATGAGTTGGTGCTGCACAAAACCTACTTTTTACCTACCAAGTTAACTCCATGGATGCTTAATAGACTTTTTAGCTTCACAATGATGCATTTAGAAAGTCCTTTGGATCATCAATATCATATGTTTGTATCAAAATGGATAACTAGAATGTGCATGAAATGTGAATAACCTTCTAATTTGGGAATAGAAGGTCTCAGTTTTATGTTCAAAGCTCACAACCTGGTACAAATTGACCAGAGATATTTTTCACACATTAATGTATTTAACAAGTCAAGGGGATCATCTCGACTTTTCATGATCTAGAAGGTATGCAGACATAGTCACCTTCCTTACTTCATATCTTGAGATCTGTTGAATCTAACTTGATGAAAATTGATATGTGAACACTAGAAACTCTACTCTAACTATGTGAAGTTAAAGTATGTTGGAGATTGAGGTCAGAAGCATGCAAACATCACAAGGGGGAAGAAGAAGCTTGGATCCCAACACACAATAATGAATGTATTACCAAGAGAATGTTCAAAGACCCATTAGGGTTATAAACATATATACAAGCCAGGGGAAAAAACCTCCTAGACAGGGATAAAAGTGCCCTGGAGGTCCTAGTGTGTTCACACACATCACCACCTAAATATATCAATAAATATCCCCTCGGAGTGATGTGGTGAACAAGGGACTGGTAGTCATGTATAAGGAAGTGCCAAGCTATGTTGAATCAATCCACAAAAGCAAGTAAGCCCAAAGCTTTGTAGAAAGCTTCAAACTTCTCCCTAGGTAGGGCCTTTGTGAAAAGGTCTACAATGTTCGCCTAAGTGGGCACATATGCCAAACTGATCTCTCCAACAGAGAACCTCTCCCTGACATAATGATAGTGCACCTCAATGTGCCTAGTGCAAGCATGGAACACAGGGTTCCTCGTATCTGCCATTGTGCTCTGATTATCGGTGAAGATGGTGGTGGTAGAAGACTAACTAGCATCGAAATCATCCATAAGGCATCTCAGTCACACACACTCAGTATTTGTTGTGAAAGCTACCCTATATTCAGCCTCACAACTAAAAAAGGCTGCAGTATGCTTCTTCTTGCTCAAACAAGATATGCATGAGCTACCAAGCATGAAGCAAAAACCATTGGTGGACACATGAGTGTCATAGAAACCAGCCTAGATAGAGTTAGAAAAATCATGTAAATCTGGTGGTTGTGATCCCCCTTGGGATAAAACAATCCAAGTAGTTGGGTACAACTCAAGTAGCAAAAGATGCACTTAACCGCTTGCCAATGCTTAACACCTGGGCAATGTATAAATTGTTGATGTGTAAAAAACCACAAGAAATGAATTAATGTGACACTAGAACACCTTTGTGGTCACCATTAACTCATTGCTACTCCAAACTTTGAGAAATGATAGTCTAAATTGAGAACTTTGCTTCTACAGAAATTCCTAGTCATCGAAATGACATACCTTCAGTATTTTGCTGATTTCTCTTAGCTCAAATACTATTTCTCAAAGATCTTTGAGTGGATGAAACTAGAAGAGTAGAGCTTTCCAACAAGCTATGATATGCAAGAAACGGATATCTAGAGCTCAAGTTATAGCCTTCACAAGATGACCCTGTATGACTTTCCAAAACTAGAAATTTTGCCTCTTTTAGTAATTCTGAGTGTCTAAAAATGAAAATTTGATGCCTAGCATCGACTTGCAACCAAAAGTCAATGTCGGGCATCGACTTTGAGCTTTTTCAGCCACTTTCTCAGCACCAGAATTAGCCTATGAACACAAGACATGAGCAAGACCACTTTTATGTTAGAAGTCGATGCCAAACATCGACTTTATGCTGAAACTCGATGCCAGGCATCGAGTTGCTCCAAAAACCTCATGTTTTTAAGAAGTTCTAGCAGTACATGATAGTCAGAGAATAAAGCACGGCCTTATCAACACAAATTTGATGCCAGGCATCGAGTTGCTCAGAAAACTTGAACTTTTGAACTCATCACATAGTACACAAACATGGAGATGATGGAGAGAGCCTCGTACACAAAACTTTAACTATTTCTTCTCATAGCTATGAAAGCTCAGAAGTTTTACAGGTGCTTTCTCACTCAGAGACGCTCGACTATACTCAGTCGTACAAAATGAACTCCGTTTCACATTCTATCACTCTCTTCTACTTCTTCTCTCTCATCACGTCAGTTAATACAAACTAACTTATATAGATTTTCTCATTCTCGTGACTTTTAAAAAACTTCTAGAACTAAAGTGAACTAACTTTACAAATATAATACACTTGTGAATCTGTCCCTTCACATAGGCATGTGTTTTTCTTCTAAAGCTTTGACCTTCAAATATATGTCCAATTAGTGAGTGTTTCTCCAACAGCTCCCCCTCAATCACTAATTGACATTCCCTGTTTCTTCATATCATCTTCTTTTCTTTTACTCCTGCCATGCTTTTGAATATGCTGGTCTTCACACCATCCAAGCTCTTTGTCATTATGTCTGCTATCTGATCTTTAGTAGAAATGTACTCCACTTCAATCTCTTTCTCCATTACCTTTTCTCTCAGGAAATGATAATGTATCTCTATATGTTTTGTTCTTGCATGAAATACTGGATTTGCTGCAAGATAAAGTGAACTCATATTATCTCCATGTATTGTAGGTATACCTTGATCAATGTCCAAGCTTTTGAAGAGTGTCTGCATCCATATGACCTCCTTAGCTGCTTCCACAAGTCCTTTGTACTCAACTTCAGTTGATGATAATGCTATTGTATGTTGTCTCTTTGAACACCAACTTACAAGCTTATCACCAATGTATATCATGTAGCCATGAGTTGATCTTCTATCATCCTGGTTACCTACCCAGTCTGAGTCACTATAAGCTCTCAACTTCAAATCTGATGTAAAAGGATAATACAATCCTTCCTTTATAGTTCCTTTGATATATCTGAGAACTCTTTGACCTGCAATCCAATGTGGGTCCTTTGGACAATGCATGAATTGTGACAAAACTCCCACTGCATAACTAAGATCAGGTCTTGTTAGTATAGCATAAATCAAACTACCCACAAGAGATTGATACTTCCTCATATCTTTGTATTCTGTACCATCATATTTACTGAGCTTGTGATTAACTTCAAGTGGAGTTGAAGCTTCTCTGCAATTTTCCATATCAAAATTCTTATATAGATTTGAAAGATACCTTTCTTGTGATACATATATGCCATGATCTGTATAAGTGACTTCCATTCCAAGAAAGTATGACAACTTTCCTAGGTCACTGATCTTGAACTCTTTCTCAAGTAATCTCTTTACCTCCTTGATTCCTTCATCTGAAGTACCTGTGATTATAATGTCATCAACATAAATACAAATGTAGATTGTACCTTCCTCTGTTCTTTTGATGAGTAGACTTGGATCTTCTTTTGAACTTTGATATCCAAGATCATTGAGATACTTCACCAGTCTATAGTTCCATGCTCTTGGAGCTTTCTTCAATCCATACAATGCTCTTCTCAACCTGCAAACAAAATTTGGATACCTAGAATCTATAAACCCTTGAGGTTGTTCCATGAATACCTCATCTGATATATATCCATTCAAGAATGCATTCTTTATATCCAATTGACTTAGAGTCCATCCTTTTGAAGCTGCAATAGCAATAATTGTCCTTATAGTTGACATCTTAGCTACAGGACTGAATGTCTCATCATAATCTATGCCATAGGTTTGGGCATAGCCTTTCACCACCAGTCTAGCTTTGTATCTGGCTATACTTCCATCTGCAAGCTTCTTCACTTTATAAACCCATTTATTTCCAATTACTTTCTTACCATTTGGTTTAGGAACAAGTTCCCATGTCTTGTTCTCCTCCAGTGCATTGAACTCTTCCTTCATTGCTTCTTCCCATTGTTTCTTACCTTTTGCTTCATCATAGTTTTGAGGTTCTTCATCATCTTTGACCATATATGCATAGTTCTTCTGAGTTGTGTAAGAAGTATCATAAGAATACCTTTCTGGTTGCATCCTAGTCCTGCTTGACCTTCTTGGTTCACATTCTTCATATGTGTGTGGATACACCTCTTCATCAAATATAGGAACTTCTTCATTTCTTCTTGTTAATCCACTTCTGGATGTACTTGCTTGCATATAGTCTTCATCTCTATTCACCTGCACAATTGATTTTCCTTTCTCACATCTTCTTACCTCTTCTTCAAATTCTTCAGCTGTATGACCTTGATCTGCATACCAACTTTTCTGTTCATCAAATGTAACATCTCTAGAAACAAGAAATTGTTTGGTTAGAGGATTCCACAACCTGTAACCCATCTGCTTTTAATCATAACCAATGAACACATATTTTTCTGCCTTTGGTTCAAGTTTATGTCTAAGTTGTGATGGCACATAAGCATATGCAATTGATGCAAACACTCTACAATGATCTAGTGTTGGTTTCTTACCCCACCAAGCTTCATATAGAGTCATTCCATTTAGAGTTGCACATGGTAATCTATTCACAAGATATGTAGCTGTATTTATAGCCTCAGCCCAAAGATAATTTGGACAATTCTTCTCCTTCAGCATAGCTCTAGCAAACTCAACCAAAGTCCTGTTCCTTCTTTCTGCTACACCATTTTGTTGTGGTGTATACCTGCAAGTTATTTCTCTCTTAATACCTGCATTCCAAAGATAATCATTGAACTCTTGGGAGAAGTATTCTCATAATGATTTAATGAAAGTTCTGTTGATAAGACAAAAGGTTTCCACCTTTCATCCCCTCTCAATCCTGCAAGTAGTTGAGCAATCAATCTGTGATCTTCAACATCTTCATCTATGGATCCAAGACTATCTGCTAGATCCTTCATCTTAGTGACATAATCACTAATACTTTGACTTGGCTTCTTCTTGAATGTTGTAAACTCTGACCATAGACTTGCTTTCCTTGCTTTAGTAGTGCTTTGGAAATGATACTCCAATGCATTCCATATATCTTCAGATGATTCCAATCCTCTAATGTGTGGTAGCAAATGATCAGAGATTGTATTGTAGATGTAGGCTTTTGCACTTGCATCCTCCTTCTGCCAATGCTTTAAAGCATCAAGTTCTTATTTCTTTGGTTGGCTTTCATCTTCAAATACTGGCTTCTCTTCTTCACCTGTTACATATACCATGAGATCCTTACTCATAAGTAAGGCTTCCATTCTCATTACCCATGCGGGATAATTATCTCTGTCCAGTTTGTCAATGGAGATATGATCTGCCATACTCCTTTCCTTCTGCTACAACCTGTGAGCTTAAAGGATAAAGGATAATACCTTTTGGAGTTCTTTGTGTATGAGGATACTTTAACCTTTTGATGCCTTGTGTCTTCAAATGCTTCACCTTGCAAACTTTAATGAAAAACTTTCCAAAACTTCTCGTACCTTTGTCGCCTTCTGCTCTTTAAGATCTTTCTGCTCTGATACCACTTGTTGATGTGTAACACACCACAAGAAATGAATTAATGTGACACTATAACACCTCTATGGTCACCATTAACTCATTGCTACTCCAAACTTTGAGAAATGATAGTCTAAATTGAGAACTTTGCTTCTACAGAAATTCCTAGTCACCGAAATGACATACCTTCAGTATTTTGCTGCTTTCTCTTAGCTCAAATATTATTTCTCGAAGATCTTTTAATGAATGAAACTAGAAGAGTAGAGCTTTCCAACAAGCTATCACATGCAAGAAACAGATCTATAGAACTCAAGTTATGACCTTCACAAGATGACCCTGTATGACTTTCCAAAACTGGAAATTTTGCCTCTTTTAGTAATGTTGAGTGTCTAAAAATGAAAATTCGATGCCTAGCATCGACTTGCAACCAAAGGTCGATGTCGGGCATCGACTTTGAGCTCTTTCAGCCACTTTTTCAGCACCAGAATTAGCCTATGAACACAAGACATGAGCAAGACCACTTTTATGTTAGAAGTCGATGCCAGGCATTTTATGCTGAAACTCGATGTCAGGCATCGAGTTGCTCCACAAACCTCATGTTTTTAAGAAGTTCTAGTAGTACATAACAGTCAGAGAATAAAACATGACCTTATCAACACAAATTCGATGCCAGGCATCGAGTTGCTCAAAAAACTTGAACTGTTGAACTCATCACACAATAGACAAACATGGAGATGATGGAGAGAGCCTCATACACATAACTTTAACTATTTCTTCTCATAGCTATTAAGACTCAGAAGTTTTGCAGGTGCTTTCTCACTCAGAGAAGCCCGACTATACTCAATCGTACAAAATGAACTCCTTTTCACATTCTATCACTCTCTTCTACTTCTTCTCTCTCATCGCGTCAGTTAATACAAACTAACTTATATAGATTTTCTCATTCTCGTGACTTTTAAAAAACTTCTAGAACTAAAGTGAACCAACTTTACAAATATAATACACTTGTGAATTTGTCCCTTCACATAGGCATGTGTTTTTCTTCTAAAGCTTTGACCTTCAAATATATGTCCAATTAGTGAGTGTTTCTCCAACACAATAGACAAACATGGAGATGATGGAGAGAGCCTCATACACATAACTTTAACTATTTCTTCTCATAGTTATTAAGACTCAGAAGTTTTACAGGTGCTTTCTCACTCAGAGAAGCCCGACTATACTCAGTCGTACAAAATGAACTCCTTTTCACATTCTATCACTCTCTTCTACTTCTCTCTCATCGCGTCAGTTAATACAAACTAACTTATATAGATTTTCTCATTCTCGTGACTTTTAAAAAACTTCTAGAACTAAAGTGAACCAACTTTACAAATATAATACACTTGTGAATTTGTCCCTTCACATAGGCATGTGTTTTTCTTCTAAAGCTTTGACCTTCAAATATATGTCCAATTAGTGAGTGTTTCTCCAACATAAACCTACTCATCTATGAGATAGCAAACTGAATATCTGGCCACATAATGCATAAGTAAAGGAAGCATCCAACAACTTACTGATAGAGAAGAGCATCAACTGCATCTCTAGCATCATGAAGACAACCATAAACCTCTCTCCATAGGAGTGGCCATAGGTTTGCAGTCTTCAAGGCCAAAATGCTACAATAATGTGTCAAAATATTTTGTTTGACACAAAGCTATTCTGCCATCAACTTGTATAAGTTGAATGCCCAAATAATGATGGAAATGCCCCAAATCTGACATCTCAAATGAGGCATGCAAATCAGCCTTAAAGTTACCAATATGCTTCTCATGAGAACCAATGAGCAAAATGTCATCAACACAAACAACAATCAGAAGCACATCATTTGCACACTTAACATGTAAGGTGCTCTTAGTTGGATTGTTCTCAAAACCATGTGAAATCAGGTAGGCATGTATTTTTTCATACGAAGCATGTGGTGCTTGCTTCAAACCATACAATGTCTTTTTCAACCTGCATACTTTTTTTTCATGCCCTTTCTACACAGAACCATGAGGTTGAAAAACATACACTTGTTCATGCAAGTCACCATTCAAAAATGTAGTATTAATCTCCAACTGATGTACATTCCAACCATGATGAGTTGCAAGTGCACAGATTCTACAAACAGAAGTCATTCGACATGTAGGAGCAAAGGTCTCATAAAAGTCAATGCCTCTTTCTTGAGCATAACCCTTTGCAACAAGCCTAATCTTATACCTATCAATTGTTCCATCAAGTTTATGCTTCAACTTGTATACCCACTTAGTGCCAATGGCCTTCTTGCTAGGAGGTAAGTCACATAAAGGTCAAGTACCATTTTTCATAATAGCATCATATTGTGATTGTATAGTAGCCATCCAATTTTTTGAATTTTGTGCTTCATCAAATAAAACTATCTCATTCGCATCACAAAGACTTGAGGCAGCCATAACATAGAAATCTGATGCAAAAATAAGCACTATGAGAACTTGAAGGAGTATGATATGACATAGGTAAATGAGTGCATCATGTAAATGTGCATCAGAAATGAAATGATCTGCATCATCATGTGAAACTTGTAAAGGTTCAGAAGTTTCCTCATTAGGACTATCACTAGACTGTCCACCTATAAAAAGAGGTAGCAAAGTTACATACATGTCTTTGGAGCTAATTGATGTATCCTTAGTACATGAAAGTGATGGCTGAATAGCATCTTCCACAAAAACAACATCACAACTAACCAAAATGTGTTTAGTCTATGGATGATACAGATAATAGCCTTTGATTTCATAACTATACCCAACAAAAATACATTGCTTTATCATCCAATTCACTACGTTATTGTTCAAGCACTAATGCATATGCCAGACAAACAAAAACACACATATGAACAACAGATGGCTTACAACCATGCCAAGCCTCATATGGAGTGATAGACTATAATGTTTAGTGGGACACCTGTTAAGTACATATGTTGCACACATAACAGCCTCAAGCTAGAAACTATGTGGTAAAGCCTGATTCTTGACCATACACCTCTCCATCTCCATGAATGACCTATTCTTCCTTTCAACAACTCCATTCTATTGAGGTGTAAATGACCTATTCTTCCTTTCAACAACTCCATTTTACATGCTGACAGATTTTTAGCCAAAACTAGAAATTGTTTGAAGCACATAGACACTTTAGAATTTGTTTTCAATGGATATACCCATGCATGCCTGGAAAAATCATCGATGAAAGTCACAAAGTAAAGATAGTTCCCAAAAGAAGGTGTCGATATAGGACCATAGACATCACTTTGAGCAAGCTACAATTTTTTAGTAGCTCGAACCAAACCATCTTTTGGGAAGGAGGAACCCTACATTTTGCCCAAAATATAGCCTTCAGATATATGTTTACCAGGTGCCTCAAGTTTGGGCAAAGAGGACACCATTTCAAATTTTTGCAGGCATAGCAAACTAGAAACATTCAGATGACCAAAGCGTGCATGGCAAAGCTTTGCATATGATATAGCTTGAGAATCTTGAACTACACATGCTGAATCATTCACAGATTTTGCATAATCTATCAGCTTATACATCCCATGACATAAAATGCCAGAACCAATAATGATGTTGCCATTTGACACATCATGAACTGAACATTTGTGATCAACAAATTTCACAACAAAGCAAAATTTAGCTAATGCTCAAACTGATAACAAATTTTTCTTCGTCTGTGACACAAATAAAGCATCTGACAATGTAAAAAAACTACCATCAGTAGTAGTCACAATGATCTTACCAACTCCCATAACAGGATAAGAGGAGTTTTTGGTGCATGTGACAGTATTCCCTGTAGGGGCAGGCTCACGTGAAGTGAGGAAACTGCACTACAAGGTAATATGGTTGGTTGTACCACTATCAAAGTACCAAGCATTTGAGTCTACTGCAAAAATACACTACTCATGAGAAGATGGGTCATAATTGCAAATAATAGTAAATGCCCATTCTTCATTCTACACAAGATTAGCAGACTTTATTTTGGGTGTAGAGGCCTCTACAACAACCATTCTAGCCTCTTTCTTCTTTGCCTCTGTTGTAGTCAGAATTGGAAAAATCTTTATGACATGATCATTTCCTTTATAGTATTTGCAAAACAATTTTTGTTTTTCTCTTTTCTTCTCATCTTTCTCATATTTCCTTGATTATGTAGAATTAGCAGATTTTTGCTTACTAATTGATGAGCTCCATTTACCTTTGCCCTTTTGACTAGCCAAGAAAACTTGATCTACAACGCACACAATGGACATGTTCTGCCTAGATTGATCTTCCTGTAAAAAAAAATAGAGACTAACTCCTCAAATGTTAAGGCATTTGGATTGCCATTCATCATCAATCAAAGAGTAGAAGCAAAACTTTGATATGAATCTGGAAGACCATTCAAAATAGTTTGTAGAAGTGAACTATCATGCAAGATTTCATCAACAAAAGTCAACTACTCCTTCAAATCTTTGATCATCTTTGTCAAAAATTTGTCCATGAAATCTCCTACATTCATTTGCTCACTCTCCAATTGATTTTGGAGGTAAGCAATAGGAGCCTCATTGCTTGCTTGGTATTAAGTGCTAAGCATATCCCAAACATTCTTTGTTGTTCTGCAGGAGTGAATGTGAGGAATAATGGCATGTTTGATAGACAAAGCTATCAATGCATGTGCCTAAGCATCTTTGCCATCCCAAAAAAGTTGTTTTGCAATAGGTGCAACGCAAACCGCAACACGAACAAGAACATGAAGAGTGTCACCATCTTCAATGCCATCTGCATCACCTTCAATAACAGTATTGGTAGGTGTAATAGGACATTTTTTAACACCTTGCATAATATTCTAGAGTCATTTTGAAACCAATACATGATGCATCATATAAGCCCATAATGGGTAATTGGTACCATCCAACTTATCCTCAAGAGCCAACCTATGGAATACATCACTGCTTTTAGCCATGGCCATTGACTAAAATACCATGCTGTAGAAAAAATGAATGTATCTCAAAAAGTTAAACAAAACTACCTGCTTGAGTTTTGCTAAACTTGTAGCAAACTTTGAGATGCTTATATTGGCAAAACGAGACTAGTAATATCTTTGCCAAAAAATGATAAAATCACCTACATAGGTGCTACAATAGTGCATTCAGAGGCCAAAACGAGACCAGATTGCAATTTAAACACCACAACGTGAAACTGTTTTGAACTCCTAATTGCCCTGAGTATGCTCACCAAATTTCATGTGATTTTGAGACTGTGACCGAAGGCGTATCAACGATGCCCTAGATGAAGCAGAGACCTATTCTAATACCAATTGTTGGAGATTGAGGTCTAAAGAAGCACATGAACATCACAAGGAACAAGAAGAAGCTCCGAGCACAACACACAATATTGAATGTATTACCAAGAGAATGTTTAAAGATAAGTGACCCGCTAGGGTTATAGGCATATATATGAGTCGATGGTAAAAAACCTCCTAAAGAGGGAAACAGTGCTCTGGTGGTCCTAGCATGAACACATACATCACTGCCTAAATATATCAACAAAGTATAGCAAACGATTGAGTATACGTAGAGAAATTTTTCCACAAGATCATTGTAATGAAGAAGATTCAACAGTAGATAGTAGACAGAAATGTACTTGAAGAGATGTATCAAAATGTACATGCTAATGAACATATGATACAAGGGAAATGTAGTGGACTACACATAGGTAGTGTGAGCTCAATGTAAGCTCAAGTTTGTAGCTCAATGGCTCCTAGAATGGCTCTCATATCCCATGAATAAAAGTATGTGTATTTATACAAATGTTCTAAGTTTGAATTTGAATTTTCCATCACCTAAAAGTGATCCTACACTTTAGGTACTTCATGGATTTGATTCCTTCACCAAATAAGTCATGGGTTCACTCTCCTAACTTAATGAGATTCCATCTTCTTTTAACTTTGTACATTTATCCAAAGTAACTATGCTCAAATTAACAAGCATGAGTTCTCATGAGGTTCTCTCTTGTGAGGTAATTGATGGATGTGCAGTCATGAATCATTGGCAAAGCACTTAGGCTTGCTAATTGCACCAATACCTCCCCCTCAAGCCTAAGATGCTTGAATCTTCAATCCTTCATGATCTTCTGCAATCCAATCACTGATTTGAGTTTGTTTAACTTGCTTCCATCTAATGCCTTTGTCATCATATCTGCACATTGTTGATGAGTTTACACATATGAGAGTTGTACCTCTTTACTCATGATCTTCTCTCTGACATAATGGTAATGAACTTATATATGTTTAGTCCTTGCATGATAGATAAGGTTAGTAGCAAGATGTAGTGAGCTAATATTGTCTCCAAATATATGTGGAGTTGAGGTGTTCAACCATAAATCTGAATATAGAGTTCTAATCCACATAGCTTCTTGTCTAGCATTTGAAAGTCTGTTAGTCGGCCGCCGGAGTGGGACAGATGTAACGTAAATCTTTGTAAAACACGCGCGAAAGGTTGTTATGCGCATATTTGTAAATCTTTATAAAGCAATGAAAAGAAGCGCCCCAATGTGTGTGGGATTTGGGCCCATTGTTGTGTTACCGCCAAACTGTTCGTCTGGTTGTTTGTTTGAATATTGATGTAGTGTTTGTTTTGGCATAATCTCTATGTTTGAAGTCTTGTTCGTATCAGGTTTTGTCTATCGTTTGTTGTCCATCGTCGATCTCGGTTCTGTTGATAAATTGCATAGTGTTCGAGAGATAACTATACTATCAGTCTGAACGTTACTGTGTAACGATTGGAGTAACTCAGAGTATCATAGCCATCTTCCTCATAGACTAATGGTACTATGTGTATCTGTGTTTCTTACCTAGTGAACCCCATCAAGGTTGTGAGTTTCATTACTGTTGTCTGAATAAGTTGTTTATGCCTTTCCGTGGGACTGTGCTATCGTCCTATGTATTACGGCTCCTTGAAAGTTGTTTCTTCAAGAATTGATGAAATCCGAGAAACTGTGTTAATATTCTGATATTCAGATCTGTACTGTGTTGTTGTAGTGTTGGGATCTGTCTGCCTGCGGCAAGGTTAAGTATAGTAAGGATCTGCTAAGTTGAGTATTGGACCTCCAGTACTGCGTGCTGAACCCTCAAGTTCTCTGTGTTACGGTGTTGTTTGATCTTGATACCCGTTCTGTGAAGTTGCTAGAATACTCTTGTTTCTGGCATTTCCAGAAAGCTTCTGTGTAGATGCAATATGGTACCTTAGTGCATTTGGTACGTTTGGTTGAGCTAAGACTGTGACAGTAAATTCTAAGTACAGTACGCTGATAGAGCTCTCAGTAGTAGTGCAGTGCTGAGTGTGAACAGTACTTTTGGGAACTAAGTACAGGGCCTCTGTCTAACAGACCCCTACCACTCCCAAGAACCCCCCAAGAGTCGGTTAAACGCCCTTCTGATAGAAAAATGAAGCGGTTTAACATTTTAACACTTCTAACACTTGGCGCCGTCTGTGGGAAGGTGGCATCAAGATCGTTATTCATCTGTCAGAATAGAACATCAAGATTACCGTTCATTTGGCGAAAGTAGCAACAGAATCAGATTGTTGCAAACTTGCTATGGAAACGTGATTTTATCGATAGTGATACTACGCGATTAGTACAAAAGATGATACATGCCGGTTACTCGATCCGGTGAAACGTATCCCAAGAACCATCAGTCTGGAGTACTTAATGTACTAAAGACAACTCTGGAAGGTAGAAGTACAACTACGTCTGACCCAATTGTCAAAAAGTTCAAGAACGTTAGAATTGATTCCGATCATATTCCAGTGGAACGTGTGTGTTACGTCGTCGCTCAGAAGTGAGCGCGCACGGAGATCCAGATATTTCTTATTCCCCCCAGCCGCGTGGTTGTACTAATATATCTACTCTCTCTCTTGGAAACCCCAAAGGGTCAATGGTCAAAGTTCTTTACATGAGTGCCACTTGGCACTCAAGTGAATATCATACTCTTTATGAATAAGGGGAGGTTCTCACCTCATAACCCGGTTCATATATGATATTCCATGAGATCCATATGACATTTCCTTCCCCTTAATTCCATTTTTGTCCTCAAAAATGGTATTGGAAGGTCTAAAAGAAAGAGAGAAATGATAGTATCACCACTCCCACTATATCCCCATGTGTATAAATACATGGTCCTGTCTCCGTGTTGTTTCCCCATATCCTTCCCCTTAAGAAGACTCTTGGGAAGGTAATTTAAAACTGGGAAACCGTCTCTGAAGGGTGCTAACCCGCTCCCATGTGGCACTATCTTCTGAACTATCTTTCCACTTTACTAGACACTCTTTATACAAGTGACTCCTCGTCCGTTTCTCTCGAGTGCGTAGTATGCTCTCTGGCTCATGTGGAATAGATTGCACAGAAATAGGCTCTACTACCTCACTATCTGGAATGAGGTTGTCAGATTCACCCAGCCTTTTCTTAAGCCGGCTAACATGAAAAACTGGATGGATTTGACTATTCTCTGGAAGTTGGAGCTGGTAAGCCATCTTTCCTATTCTCTTAAGTATTTGGAAAGGTCCACAATACCTAGGAGATAATTTTGGACAAGGTCCCGTCTTCATGGTTTCAGACCTAGATGGAACTCTAAGATAGACTTGCTCTCCTACCTCAAAGTTGATATCTCTTCTTTGAGGGTCAGCATAGGCTCTAGCCCTATCCTGAGCTTTCCTAATGCTGTCCTTAGCAAGTCTAAGCATATCATTCATTTCTTCCAAGAAGTCCTTTGCAGCTTGAACTTTTTCATTCTGCAAGCCTACTGCATAAGGAGCCCTTGGCTGAAACCCATACATAAGCATAAATGGACTATGCCCAATGGAAGAGTGCTTGGCACTATTATATGCAAACTCTACTATAGGTAAATACTCTTCCCAATTAGTTTGCATTTCATTCACATATGCTTGAAGCATATCCTCTAGGATTTGGTTAACCCTTTCTATTTGCCCATCCGACTGTGGATGCTCGGCCATACTCATGCTAAGCTTTGTATCCAGTCTTTTGAAGACCGCTCTCCAAAAGTGGCTAGTAAACTTCCTATCCCGATCAGAAACTATGTCTAAAGGAAGACCATATAACCGGTATAGGTTCTCAACAAAGAGTTTAGCCAACTCTGGTGTCTTCACTGTAGTACGTGTCGGAATAAACCTAGCCATTTTGGTTAACCTATCCACAATTACCCAGACCGAGTCGTGCCCTCTCTGTGTCTTAGGTAATCCGACTATAAAGTCCATGGAGATACTCTCCCACTTCCCATTGGGAATATCCAATGGGTGGAGTAGCCCTCCAATCCTCAACCTCTCAGCTTTGTTGACCTGGCATTTATTGCACTTAAGCACATATTCTAGGACGTCCTTATGAAGTCCAGGCCAATAAAACTGCCTCTTAACAAGATCATAAGTCTTGTTAACTCCTGGGTGTCCCGCACTAGGTGTGTCATGACACTCATACAAAATATGCCGTCTCATCTCAGTATCTCTAGGGACACACACCTTACCTTTATATAATAGATATCCATCTTGGACACTGTAATTCTTCCACTTGAATCCTTCTTGAGTACCCGTCGATACTCCATCCTCATTGGAAACCCGTATCTCACGATCCCCATTCTCTATGGCTTCCCAAATTTCGGAATATGTAGGATCAAGCCTACATTTCCCTCTAAGAGACTCAAGTAGCTCACTAGTGATCTGAGTAAAACTCAGTCCATTGAGCATAGGCATGCGGCTAAGTGAATCAGCCACCACATTAAACTTTCCCTTCCTATACCTAAGCTCATAATCAAACTCTTGAAGGGTCTCTGCCCATCGGGCCTTACGACCTTTAAGGTCTGTTTGATTAGAGAGCCACTTAATGCTCTCTTGATCAAACACTATCGTAACTTTGGCACCATATAAATAATGACGCCACTTCTTCAAAGCATGGACTATTGCATACAACTCCTTCTCATAGACGGAGTAATTCTTTTGAGCCGGTTCTAGTTTCTTGCTCTCAAAAGCCACTGGTCGACCATCCTGTACTAAAACCGCTCCTATAGCAAAATCACTCGCGTCAGTCTCAACCACAAATGGTTTATTGGGATCTGCTATATGTAAAAGTGGAGCTGTAGCAATTACTACCTTCAACTTTTCCATACTTTGCTTCTGTTCGTCTCCCCAATGAAAGGCTTTCCCTTTCCCTTTAAGCTGTTCCGTCATCCGGACAGCAATTTTGGCATAGTTCTTAATGAATCTTCGATAGAAACCTGATAAACCTAGGAAGATCTGCAGCTCCTCCAGGTTCCGTGGATGTGGCCATTCCATAATAGCCCTTACTTTTTCAGGATCCATTTGGATTCCATCCTGGGAGACTATATGCCCAAGATATCTAACCTCTTTCTTGAAGAATTCACACTTTGACTCTTTAGCAAAGAGCGAATTTTCCCGTAGCACTTGAAATACTTTTCTCAAGTGTTCCAAGTGCTCCTCTTCTGATGCACTATAGATCAGAATGTCATCCAAAAAGTCTACTACAAAGTGTCCTAGATAAGGCCGTAAAACACTATTCATGAGTTTCATGAAAGTGGCAGGAGCATTGGTGAGACCAAAAGGCATCACCAAAAACTCATAGTGCCCATATCTAGTCCTAAATGCAGTCTTAGGGACATCCTCTGCCCTAATCCTGATCTGATGATATCCTGATCTAAGGTCAAGCTTGGTAAAATACCTAGCTTGATGTAACTGATCAAATAGATCTTCCAATCTAGGCATTGGAAATCTATTTTTGATAGTTACCTTATTAAGTGCTCTATAATCTATACATAGTCTCATAGAGCCATCTTTCTTTTTAACTGGGAGCATTGGCGATGCCCATGGTGAGTTACTAGGTTTGATGAAGCCTTTATCTAAATAATCCTGCAATTGCTTCTCAACCTCCTCATGCTGAGAAACACTAAGCCTATAAGGTGTTCTACAAATAGGGTTAGTGTTAGTAACAACCTCTATGGCATGGTCAATGTCCCCTCTCTCAGGTGGTAGCCCTCTAGGTAAGTCAGTGGGAAAAACATCTCTGTACTCAAACATAAGATCCTTAAAACTTTTAACTACACACTCTTGCAAAAAAGAATAGTAGAAAGTCTTTTTCATATTTACATTCAAAGCATGAAAATATACATCAGATGAGCTGTCTGTACAATGCTGCATATCATGACTATACAATAAAAACATATCCTGTACATGCTGTGAACAACAGAGACTATACAACTCTAATGATGAGATGAGAGGTGCACTAGGTACATCTCTCTCTCCCTGAATATAAACTTTACTTCCATTCTTTTCAAACTCGAGTGTGTTATTTTGATAGCTGCGTTTAAGTGTATCTCCCAACCCCCATAGCCACTCTCTTCCTAAGACTAGATCTGTCCTCTCCATGTTCATAATTTGGAAGTCCATATGATCTGTATAATCCTGCATTTCGACTTCCAAATTGGATACCATGGTATCCCATATTCTTTTATCTTGCCCTTGCATCATAGATACAATGTATTTATGTGCACTAGGCTGTTGGGGAATCTTCAATTTCTTGACCAAAGCATAGTTTATGAAGTTATGAGTGGCAGAGTCATCTATCATGACTCGCACCCTGGTCCCGTATACACTACCATGTAGCTTGACCAAGTCATGTGGCCCAAACTGCGGTGACCACAATGACTGAGTCAAACAACACGTGTGCTCTATATCCTCGTGCATCACCTCCACTCCCTTGCAGCTAGAGCTGCCATGAATGGGAAGGGTCTGCACTAGGTGGACCGCCTTTTTGCCCCTTTCAGGAGCCGTACTAGACTCTGGTCCTTTCTTCTTTTCTTCCCCCTTCTTGAGTGGACAATTCCACTGCGAATGGCTAGGGGATAGGCACCTAAAACACAGGTTCTCTCTTTTGGCCTTCTCAAACTGGTCTGTGGACAGCTTAGGCCCTTGTGATCTTTGTTTTTTAATAAAAACTTTGTTTTTCCCAAAAGGCAACTTTTTCTTAAATTTAGTGGTACTAAGAGGTTTAAGGGGCTGATCCGTCTCCATAGGAGTATACTGAGGACGATTATGGTCCTCATATATCTGTGCATATTTGATCGCCTCCTCAAACGTCTTAGGTGCATTCCTCTTGACTTCCCTCTTTATGGCTTTATCCAAGCCCCTAACAAACCCTCTGGTCTTTTGAAAATCATCTAGACCTTTAAGCTTCAAAGTGATCTCTCTATAGTGGGATAGATAGACTGAAAGAGGCCTGCCTCTTTGAGTAATCCTATCCCACTCATCCCAATTCCTCTCCTCTTCATTTTCAGGAAGAAACTCTTTTAGGAAAAGAGTCTCAAACTGAGTCCAATCACTAGGGATAGAGTTCGCCTCCTTAAGACTCATCCACCACTTATAAGCACGTGGGCCGAGGGAAAGACTCGCCTCTATCACACGATACTCAGGTGGGGTGCCCTTCAATTGATGCAAATCATGCCACTTTTGTAAAAAAGTGTAGATTGCATCCTTATTCCTGTCTCGGTCATCCCCCGTGAAGGTAGGTGGCTTCAAGTCTTTCAGGAGGGGAGCTTCCCTAGAGCTCTCTCCTTTATGCTTACTAGGAAGAGAGGTCTCTTTCCTAGTAATCTCTAGAGGAATGGTAGGAGTCTCTCTTTCCTTCCTAGCTAGGAAAGAGGTGACACTAGTCTCAAGGGAGATCATTTGAGACTTAAGTTGCTGTATAAGAGATGTGATGCTACCCAAATCTTTCTCTAACTTAAGGGTTTGCTCTTTCAAATGAATGAATTGGTCATGAGTGACAAATTCATCTATAAGCTCTTCATAAGTATACTCTTGCTGTGAAGGCTCTTTTTCTTCTACATTCTCTTCTATTTCTTGTCCTAACTCTACTTCTTCCATCCTAGCATCCGGATCCTCTAGTTGCTCTCTAGGTGGAGAAGTGGTCTCAACTACTTGTTTGCCTTTAGTTTCCATGTTTAAGTACCCTTCCCCCGTTTGCTAACTAGAGAGTATGAAAATGAATGGAAGTAGAGTTTAAATATGCAAGAAGAAGAGAAATATAACACAAGAGCACTTCCCTGATACAAAGTAGAGTTGCGGAAGCGAAATCCAAGTGGTCCTTGATGCTTCAAGCCGCTGATTTTGATTCCTCGCCAGTCCCAAAAGAAAATTGGAAATGTCCGCTTGGTCCGGGGAGGTTCTAGACACCATAAACTATCCAAAACAACACCAAAAGTGCATAGGAAAAGCCTCAAACGGGCAAACAGAGTGCAACTGAATAATTCCAGAGATATTCCAATCCTCGCCAGTCCACAGATTGTTGCCTAGCACCTGCACTTCAAGAATTTGAGACTATCCCAAGTGAAAAAATTGGATTTGGAGTCCGGATGATGAAAAACTAGGCCCGGGAGTGGCCGCCTAGTTCCTGCTGAAGCGCTGCAGAGAGATTTTGATGGGGCAAATCTCATCCAAATCCAACACCGATGGTCTCTAAGCGAAGCTTGGAAACGTAGCTTCGAAACGTGACCAAGATTTGCAAAATCCGATATCGTATGAGGAAGCTATGGTGCGGAGAAGTCGGGTATATCACTGATGGGAAGTAAAAATGCTAACCTTCTTGAAGTAGAGAGTTTGAAGAGCTCAAAACTGAAGGACTAAAGCTTTTCAAGAAGATCCCATGACCCAAAACCCATCTCCATAGCCCATAATACATATTTGAGTCATATTTTCCCCCAAACCTTGATCTAAATGAGGAATATTATCTGTCCAAGCTCAAAAAAAAATTTGAAAAAGAAAACACTTCTTATCTCTTCATGATTTTCAGCCGGCGAGTTCGATCTGGAGCAGTAGAAGGGAGTCGATTAATCCCACATATGGGCGCAGCAGTCCTGGAATTGTCTATATATACAAAAGATTAAGAGACATTCTTTAATCCTAGAGTGGGGAAGGAGGAGCAAGGTCCCCCCCCGTGGGCTAGCGGACGCCTGCGGGCTCTCCTCTCTGCGCACGACGGCGATTGCCTCGTTTGATGGCCTGTGGGCCGTCTCTCGCGCGTGCGGCGTCTGCTGGCGCTGTCCTGCTCCGATACCAGTGTTACGTCGTCGCTCAGAAGTGAGCCTGCACGGAGATCCAGATATTTCTTATTCCCCCCAGCCGCGTGGTTGTACTAATATATCTACTCTCTCTCTTGGAAACCCCAAAGGGTCAATGGTCAAAGTTCTTTACATGAGTGCCACTTGGCACTCAAGTGAATATCATACTCTTTATGAATAAGGGGAGGTTCTCACCTCATAACCCGGTTCATATATGATATTCCATGAGATCCATATGACAGTGTGACACCTCTGATACATTCCGGTACTATTTCGGCACAGTCTGTCGAAGATATAGTAACTCCAGAATCTACCAAGACGCAGTCTGAAGTTAGTTTAACAATCTTGGATAAAGATTCGAATTTGTTTACGATTAAAAACACATTAGCCAAAGAAATTAGCGAGGGCAAAAAAACACCTTATTTTGGCATAATTTCGGCACATTCCGATGACATTTCGGTAACAGAATCACAGTTTTTCGATGACGGTTTACCATTTTTTGGTGAATCTTCAGCCCAGCCACCACTTTTTGGAGTAAGTTCCCCTACATTGGACATCAAGGAAGGAAAGCTGTTCGAAACCGAGATCCGAAGCATATTGAGCAAAATCATCGCACCAGAAAGTGCACCATCCGACGATACAGATTCCGATAGTTCAGATATTCAGTCCCGAGATACAGAAGGTAGTCACGATACACTCACTATGAACGGGCAACAACAACAACAACAGCAGCAACAACAGTTATGTCCACCCAGGCCGCCTCCGACAGGAGTGACGTACACTAAATTTGGTGGATTCCCAGGAGATGATCCGGATGCTCACATACGAACATTCGAGATAAGCTACGCAGTTCTCAACCATCCACCAGATCCGGCGTATAAAGCTATTGTCTTCCAATCTACATTGGTCAACGAAGCAGCCAGATGGCTTACAGAATATGATATTAATCACTTCGGCACCTATGAAGTAGTACGAGATTCCTTTTTGCAGCGATTCAGGCTAAAGAAGAATCCAGCCGAAATTTTTGACTATCTGCAAAACAACAGACAGAAGGTAAATCAAGCAGTACAGGAATACGCTACTCTATTCAGGACTCACTTGAGGCAGTTACCACCAGCACATGCCAACCTACCGGACGACGTTATTACTCAGTGGTTCATCAATGGCTTGACTCCACAACTTAAACAGATTATGATCATACGCTGTGTAGGAGCTATGACGCTAGATGTAGTAATCGCAATGGCTCTGCAGCTGGAAAACAAGGTTGGAGGATTTACAGAAGATCTGGAGTGGTTAAAAACAAACAGAAATGTCGTCGAAGATATGACCAGACAAGTATACTGCATCACATGCAAGAATTCAGGCCATACTAGTGCCACTTGTGCACTTAATCAGCTATTCTGTGCTATCTGCAACAGTGTCGGACACACCACTGAAAACTGCGCATACAATGCCAAAGTACAGGGAACCGCAACTGTCAATGCTATTATACAAGAACCAGGGCAGCCAGTCAATCACTATGTGCCTCCGCAAATTAGAAACAACCAGCAACAGAGATATCGAAATTACAGAGGACAGAGAAACAACAACTATAATGCAAACCGCTGGCAGACCGGACCACCACCGGAAAATCCGAATCTGCCACCACCGCGCTGTCATTTCTGTGGTGAATTTGGTCACATTAGAAGATTCTGTAAGGATGCAGCTGAATATGATCAGAGGAAGAAGGAACAACAAAATCCAATGGCTAATATGGTACAAATCACACTAGTAGAAACACAAGCTGCAGTAATTCAGACCCGCTCCGGTAAACAACTGCAGCCTGCAGCAGAATTATTTGAACCAGGTATATGCGAACAACAAAGGATGTACAACAAAGCTAGTCAATGGACAACCGCAGAACCTCCAGTCTTCCCAGATCTTATTCCGATAACTCAGACTCCGTTAACCGAAGCAGGAGCACAAAAACAGGATTCCAGTTCAGTAGCAGGCACATTCATCAGCCGCAGGCACATCATCAACAGCAGGTATATCATCAGTAGCAAACACATCATCTTCAACAGATGCATCATCTTCAGAATCTATGGAAACAATCCAATCACAAAAGGCCTGGGAAATTTTATCTAAAGCATCCATCACTCTTCCTTTGGGCCAATTACTTGCACTAGTACTGGGAGTTCGACAGCAATTTCAACAACAGTTCAGTCTTGTGCCTTCTTGCATTCCGGCGACAGCAACTGTGCAACCAGAACCTGATTCTACGATCAATCATTCAGTTCCTTTGATAACGGTATGGTATAAGAATCATAAAATTACACAGGTACTAATCGATGGAGGATCTGGAGTCAACATTGCTACTGCTGCACTATGTAAAAGGTTAGGGTGGACCGAAATCGAACTAGTTCAGTTTTTTGCCAGAATGGCCGACCAATCAAGAGTCCATCCCATAGGACTTGTACGAAATGTACCAATCACTTTACAAGGTACAGCATTTAAAATGACCTTTGTCATACTAGATTTACCGGAATCCACTCTTGATTACAACCTCCTTTTCGGCCGACCTTGGCTGAAGCACGCTAAGGTGATACAGGATTGGTCTGCACAAGAGCTCACTTTCAAGGATAAAAATCGTAAATACATTGTAAAATTAGATGCCATACAACCTTGCGAGTTGCATGCTAGACCATATTTGGCAGAACCAATCCATATGCTAGATGGATTGTCAGATGATGAAGAAGAAGAATTTCTGAAAAATAATATTGACTTGATCTCTCTAGGAACTGTTGATCTACAATCTGTTGTAGATAATTGGAACCCTGTAGTTTGTACGATAATGACTGTAACAGAAGAAGATAAGAAGGAAGATACTGCTACTATAGATGATGCTCAACTACAACAACTTTTTAAGCCAGCAGACGATACAGAGAAGCCTCGACAATTTTATGTCCCAGAAGATCAGTTGATCACTTATAATTTAGGCGATGAAGATCATCCTCGTCCTATAAAGATAAAGCAAAACTTACTGGCAACATTTCAAGCAGGCTTAATTCAGCTACTCCGAGAATTCTCCGACGTCTTTGCATGGGATTACAAAGATATGAAAGGATTGGACCCGCGCATCTATCAGCACAGAGTCATGCTGAAGCCGGAAGCAAAACCGATCAAGCAATCCAGCTACCGGATGAATCCAAATTATGCATCACAGGTAAAAGCAGAACTTGATAGGCTATTCAAGGTTGGATTCATTGTACCCGTAGAGCACGCTGAGTGGATCTCACCATTTGTTATCGTCCCGAAAAAGAATAAGCAATTACGAATATGTGTAGATTACCGGAAACTAAACGCAGCTACAGTGCCTGATCCTTTTCCGATCCCTTTTCTTGACACAATGCTTGATAGAGTAGCAGGACATGAAATGTATTCATTTTTAGATGGGTACTGTGGATATAATCAAGTCAGAATGGCTGAACAGGATATACCAAAGACTGCCTTCATTACCAACTGGGGTGTATTTGCTTGTATTGTTATGTGGTTTGGATTGAGAAATGCCCCAAGTACATTTCAAAGATGTATGCAGGAAATATTTTCTCCTTATCTCACCTCTTTTATGCAAGTTTACCTTGACGATTTTTCAATTTTCGGTAAGATGATAGCACACCTGTTCCATTTACGGTGTTGCTTTCAGAAATGCAGAGAATACAGACTCTGTTTAAACCCAAAAAAATCTGTGTTTGCGGTTTCATGTGGCAAGCTACTTGGTCACATCGTATCTGCACAAGGTATACAAGTAGATCCAGATAAAATTTCGGCAGTATTAGAAGCCCCGGTGCCCACTAGACCGAAGGAAGTTATGCACTTCATGGGCCAAGTAAGATGGCATGGTCGACACCTACGGTGGCTTGCTCATTTGGCAATACCATTGAACAAGCTAATCACCAAGACTCCTCGACAATTTGAGTGGACCCAGGAATGTCAGATAGCATTTGATTGTTTAAAGAATTTATTAACACAAGTTCCCATCTTACAGCCACCGGACTGGGATCGCCCATTTCATGTATTTGTTGATGCTTCAGATATAGCAATAGGAAGTTTCTTGATGCAACAAATTGATAAGTGGTTCAGACCAGTGTACTATGCAAGTCGAAGATTAGCCCCTACTGAGAAGAATTACTCTGTAATAGAAAGAGAATGTCTAGGGCTAGTATATTCTATCAAGAAATTCAGACATTATTTGCTGGGCCGTAAATTCACATTTCATGTAGATCATGTTGCACTTTTCTATCTAGTTCGGCAACAACATTTAGGTGGACGATTAGCACGATGGGTTCTACTTTTACAGGAATTTGACTATGAAGTCATTCATCGGCCAGGTAGTTCACATGCCTTAGCAGATTTTCTTTCTCGCTTAGATTTCGGTGAAGCTCCGGTAGGCATAGATGACACAACCCCGGCTATTTATGTCTCTGAACCAACGAATGATGAAATTACAGACCCACCCACACCATCTACATATTATGATCAGATCATGACCTTTCTCACTGATGGCTGCCTTCCATCTCAGATTTCTACATACTACACAGGAAAATTGCAGTTTTCAGTCGCCGATTTCGGTTAGTTGCTGGAGAATTATACTATGTGGATCATACCAGAATTTTACTTCGATGTATTCCACCACATGAAGTTAACTCAGTTATTACTTTGGCTCACTCAACTCCTTCCGGTGGTCATTTTGCTGCGGACCTAACCCACCGTAAAGTTTTGCAAAGTGGTCTCTGGTGGCCAACTATGTACAGAGATGTATCACAGTTTGTCAAACAATGTGATACTTGTCAAAGAACTGGACAGCCCCTGCAACGTCATCTGTTCCCTCTACAACCTATCTTACCATTGGAACCTTTCCAGAAGTGGGGTCTAGATTTTATCGGTCCGATTACACCTCCAGCAGTCTTCAGTAACAATCATTACATACTGACCTGTACAGACTATTCAACCAGATGGGCAGAAGCCTGGGCTTTACGGTCTGCTACAGCTGTTGCGGTAGCAAAGTGTCTGCTAACCGATATCTTTCCACGTTTTGGTTTACCACTAGAACTTGTTTCAGATCAAGGCACTCATTTTGTGAACAATTTAATGAAGGCACTAACACAGTCGTTCCAGGTCACGCATAAGTTTAGTTCCCCTTATTATCCTCGTGCTAATGGTTTGGCCAAAAGTACAAACAAATCTCTGCTGAATATGCTTCGGAAATTGATCATGGAAGCACCGGAAAGATGGGATCAACTGCTACCTGCAGTGTTATGGGCATATCGGACTACATACAAGGTAACAACAGGATTAACACCTTTCAAACTAGCTTATGGATTAGAAGCAATAGCACCAGTGGAGATAGTTATACCAAGTTTACGAGTAGCAATCGCTCAGAAACTGCTACCGGAAGACTCACTGTCATTTCGGTTGGATACACTCAGAGAGTTAGACGAACAACGATGGCACAGCTTTTTAACTATGCAGGAAGTACAACTAAGACAGGCTCGGACGCGTGATCGACACTTGAAAACTCCAGTCTTTACGGTGGGACAACTTGTCCTTTTTTATAACGCAAAGTCGAATCGGTCTGCTGGTAAATTCAAATTGCGTTGGTATGGCCCTTACCAGATTTCAGAACAAGTGGGCCCAGCAACTTTTCGGTTGACTACATTGACCGGAAATCCTCTTCCAAAAGTAATCAACGGTTTGAAGCTGCGGCCATACCAACACGCATCTAACCCGCACTGAAACGTTTTTCGGTGGGCCGCGTCGTTTGGCGCTCGCTTTTCTTTCCTTTTCTTTTCCTTCTTTTATTTTTGCGTACTTAATAATATAAGTCTGTAAATATCCGCGTTTTGAACAATATTTATGACTAAAGCCGCCTTGCCCCGTCGAGCTCTTCATGCATGCATACCGAAGTTAAAGAATTATCATCCCCCTGCCACGTGATTATTACTGCTTTTGATTACTCTCTGCTACAGCACCACTACATAACCTTTTCCAGTTCGCCGAAAAACGCTATTTTGTTTATGTGATTGTGCTTTGTGTTTTCACTGTGCTCTGTGTACCTGTGTTCTGTGTCTTCGTGCGCGCCATGGAAGCCTTGGCTAATTACGCCGCTTTCCGTGACGGTCTCCCTACCGAGGTTGGAGAGTACCTGCGCATACGTGGGTTGGCAAACTTCGCTGAACTGCCTTGGCATTCAGTAGAGTCCCACCCATTCTTCGCCAACATCATCTCCGCCATAGCCAACACACCCGCCAATGAGCAACGATGGGCTATCACTTCCTTACCCTCCCGAACACTTATCACATTGCAAGCCTTTGCAGAAGCTTTTAGACTCCCGTCGCAAGGCCGAGAAAATGGCCCAAGCCTGACAGTTGCTCGTATGAGTGAACTATTTCCCAAACATTCATCTAACGAGTATGCAATCCTCTGCCGACCAGAACCCGAACGAGAAGCCCTTCAATTTTTAGTAGCCATACTCAACCTCCAAAAACGCACATATGGAATATCCCACCCTTTCTACTCCGCCATAGAACTAGCCGCACGAGAACCAGTGAACTTCGCCTCTTTCTTCTTTCACCGCATCCACAAGGAATGCGTAGCTATCATGAAACAAGTAAACAAGGGAGGTACGCCGAGATCCAGACTACCCCACATCATCTCATTTCTCTTTCCGGCCATACTCGCAGCGCAACCACCACCCAGGGGACTAGTTCTACGACACGAAGAGTCAATACAACTGTGGGACGACGAGGAAGAAGACGAGGAAGAATTAAATCAACTATTTCGAAGAAAAAGAATAAGGATTAGCTCTTCTGAAAGCGAAGCACAAGGATCTGCCGGAGGAAACAATGAGGGCAACGAAGAAGAAGATAAGCAAGAAGAAGAAACATTCCACGACACCACAACCTCGATGCAAAATGAATCATCTGCGCAATCTTCCCAAGAGCAACAACAAGAAAATCGTACTGAAGCAGAAACAGCAAAACAGCCATCTGAAGAAGAACAACACATAGATGAAGAACAAGTGGCTAAAGAAGCACTCAAAAGACTGCTTAAAGCAGTTGAGTCTGCAGTCGAAGACACTACACAGCAAAACTCAGATCAGGTAACCCAAACTCACACCGTCATTCCCACTCCCCCACCGGAACCACCCATCGATCCCATTATCCCTATCCAGCCCAACCACCCCAATGAAGCCACAGCCTCTTCTTCATCAACACCCAACTACTCTCCGCCAAACTCCCAACAACTCCTCACGCCATCCTCGTCCCAACCTCGGCATCCTCCTCAACTCCCACCCATCCCCATATTCTTAGAGTTAGAATCAATGGGTCAGCTTCTAATAACTTTATCACAACAACTGCCACAACAATTGAAGCAAATCACAGATACAGTTCGAGAAGACTTCCAACACAAATTGGAAATAATGGAGGCAGATATCACTCCCCTCCAGGAGGAACTACAGACTGTAAAAGCGGAAAACCATGCACTTCACGCACAATTAGAGCAATTACAGGCCAAACTTCAAGAACAAGATCAAATTACAACTCAGCGAGATGAAGCCCAGGCAGCAGCAAAAGAGAAGGAAGAGCTGCTACTAGTTGCCGATGCAGAAATAATCAAACTGAAGCAAGATATCCAGGACAAGGAAGATGCACGGATCACCTTAGGCAACTTACTCGATGAAACCAGGAAGCAATTACAAGAACTGGTGCAGCAGAATCAAGAACAGCAGTTGTAGCAGAAAAGAACAGAAGAAGAACTACATAGAACCAACGATAATCTGAAAGATGTAAATAATATGCTCAAGCACTACCTAACAAAGGAAGGCCAGACACAGAAGCTTATTGCAAATCTCAAACGAGAGAAGGACTCATACAGCAAAACTATAGATTTTCAAGTTTAGGAGATAGAGGTGTGAAAACCAACTGGCAAACATTAAAGAAAGAGTACAGAAGATGGAGCAACAACTCGAGGAAATGAAGACGTCCAGAGATGTTGCATTAGCCAATGAATTTTATCTGCAAGAAGCATTTTTGCAAACACAGGCAGAGATTCTGCTCACCGATGCCATCGCTCTTAGCTCTGTTAGAATAGATGCGCAACTAGTAGAACCAAATACCCTTAAACAAATGTTAGAAACACTTAAGAAAAAGATCGCCCAAACTTTTAGACTAGCACGGAATATGTATTTAGAAGGAATAATTGATGAACAGTAATTTTGTAAACTTGCGGGTTCGAGTCCACCATGCATGCCAGAGTGTTAGTCGGCCGCCAGAGTGGGACAGATGTAACGGAAATCTTTGTAAAACATGCGCGAAAGGTTGTTACGCGCATATTTGTAAATCTTTATAAAGCAATGAAAAGAAGCACCCCTGTGTGTGTGGGATTTGGGCCCATTGTTGTGTTACTGCCAGACTGTTCGTCTGGTTGTCTGTTTGAATGTTGATGTAGTGTTTGTTTTGGCATAATCTCTATGTTCGAAGTCTTGTTCGTATCAGGTTTTGTCTATCGTTTGTTGTCCATCGTCGATCTCGGTTCTGTTGATAAACTGCATAGTGTTCGAGAGATAACTATACTATCAGTCTGAACGTTACTGTGTAACGATTGGAGTAACTCAGAGTATCATAGCCATCTTCCTCATAGACTAATGGTACTATGCGTATCTGTGTTTCTTACCTAGTGAACCCCGTCAAGGTTGTGAGTTTCATTACTGTTGTCTGAATAAGTTGTTTACGCCTTTCCGTGGGACTGTGCTATCGTCCTATGTATTACGGCTCCTTGAAAGTTGTTTCTTCAAGAATTGATGAAATCCGAGCAACTGTGTTAATATTCTGATATTCAAATCTGTACTGTGTTGTTGTAGTGTTGGGATCTGTCTGTCTGCGGCAAGGTTAAGTACAGTAAGGATCTGCTAAGTTGAGTATTGGACCTCCAGTACTGCGTGCTGAACCCTCAAGTTCTCTGTGTTACGGTGTTGTTTGATCTTGATACCCGTTCTGTGAAGTTGCTAGAATACTCTTGTTTCTGGCATTTCCAGAAAGCTTCTGTGTAGATGCAATATGGTATCTTAGTGCATTTGGTACGTTTGGTTGAGCTAAGACTATGACAGTAAATTCTAAGTACGGTACGCCGATAGAGCTCTCAGCAGTAGTGCAGTGCTGAGTGTGAACAGTACTTTTGGGAACTAAGTACAGGGCCTCTGTCTAACAGACCCCTACCACTCCCAAGAACCCCCCAAGAGTCGGTTAAATGCCGTTCTGATAGTTAGAACGAAGCGGTTTAACATTTTAACACTTCTAACAAGTCCTTTGTATTCAGCCTTTGTTGATGAAAGAGCAATTGTGGGTTGCTTCATTGAGGACCATGAGATCAACTTTGTACCTACAAAAGTAAGATAACTAGAGTTTTTGAACAGAAGAACAGGTCACTCATGGAGATGGTGAGGTGTATGGTCAAGAGTCAGGCTTTACCACATAGTTTCTGGCTTAAGGCTGTCATCTGTGCAGCATATGTACTTAACAGGTGTCCCACTAAAGCACTACAGTCTATCACTCCATATGAGGCTTGGCATGATTGCAAGCCATCTGTTTCTCATCTGCGTGTTTTTGGTTGTTTGGCATATGCATTAGTGCCTGAACAACATCGTAGAAAATTGGATGATAAAGCAGTAAAATGTTTTTTTTTTTTGGTACAATTTTGAAAGTAAAGGCTATCCTCTATATCATCCATAGTCTAAACGCATTCTGGTTAGCCCTGATTTTATTTTTGTGGAAGATGCTATTCAACCATTGCTTTCATGTACTAAGGAGACATTTGTTAGCTCTAAAGACATGTATGATACTTTGCTTCCTCTTTTTACAAGTGAAGAGTCTAGTGCTGGTCCTAATGAGGCAACTTCTCAACCTTTGTAGGTTTCATGTGATGATGCAGATCATCCCATTTCTGATGCAGATTTACATGATGCACTTGTTGATGAGAGAGCTGATATTGAGGAGGCAAAAACTATGCCAAAATGGTTGGTGAAGACTTTGCGTGACAACAAATTAGATGCACCTCTATCATATCATACTTGATCAGGCTCTCATACTACCTCTTTTGCATCAGATTGCTATGATATGGCTACATCTAGTCTTTGTGATGAGACTGAGCGTGTTTCGTTTGATGAAGCACAAATTTCAGAAAATCGGATGGCTGCTATGCAATCTGAATATGATGCTATAATGTCTTTATGTGACTTGCCTCCTGGCAAGAAGGCCATTGGCACTAAGTGGGTATACAAGCTAAAGCATAAACCTGATGGTACAATCGACATGTATAAGGCTAGGCTTGTTGCAAAGGGTTATGCACAAGAAAGAGGCATTGATTTTGATGAAACCTTTGCTCCTACTTGCCGAATGACTACTGTTTGTAGCATATGTGCACTTGTAGCTCATCATGGTTGGAATGTACATCAGTGGGACATTAAAACAACATTTCTGAATGGTGACCTACATGAAGAGTGTATGTTTTTCAGCCCCGTGGCTTTGTACAGAAAAGGCATGAAAACCAGGTGTGCAGGTTAAAGAAGGCATTATATGGTTTAAAGCAAGCACCACGTGCTTGGTATGAAAAGATACATGCCTATCTGATTGCACATGGCTTTGAGAACAATCCAACTGAAAGAACCTTATATGTCAAGCATGCTACTGATGTACTTCTGGTCATTATGGTGTGTCTTGATGACATGCTGCTCACTGGTACTCATGAGAAGCACATTGCTGATTTCAAGGTTGAATTACATGCCTCATTTGAGATGACTGATTTGGAGCATTTGCATCATTATTTGGGCATTCTATTTATGCACATTGATGGTGGAATGGCTTTGTGTAAAACGAAACATATTGACACACTATTGGAGCGTTTTCACCTTGAAGACAGTAAACCTATTACCGCTCCTATGGAGATAGGTTTACGATTGAGTCTTCATGATGCTGGAGATGCATTTGTGCTGTTCTCTATCAGCAAGCTATTGGATGCTTGATTTACTTATGCATTGCTCGGCCAGATATTCAGTTTGTTGTCTCACAGATGAGCAGGTTTATGCATTGGCCAGGAGTCAAGCATTGGCAGGTGGTTAAGCGCATCTTTGCTACTTGAGTGGTACTCGGCTACTTGGGTTGTTTTATCCTAAGGGAGGATCATTACCACTAGATTTGCATGCTTTTTCTGACTCTAATTGGGCTGATTGCTATGACACTCGTGTGTCCACTAGTGGCTTTTGCTTCATGCTTGGTAGCTCATGTATATCTTGGTTGCGCAAGAAGCAACCTATTGTGGCCATTTCCAATTGTGAGCCTAAGTATAGGGCAGCTTTCACAACAGTTGTTGAGTGTGTGTGGCTCAGATGCCTTATGGCTGATTTGGGTGTTGGTCAGTCTTCTGCCACCACCATCTTCACTGACAGTCAGAGCGCATTGGTAGTTGCGAGGAACCCTGTGTTCCATGCTCGCACTAAGCACATTGAGGTGCATTATCATTATGTCAGGGAGAGGTTCTCTGTTGGGGAGATTGGCTTGGCATATGTGCCCACGCAGGAGAACATTGTAGACCTTTTCACAAAGGTTGTGCCTAGGGAGAAGTTTGAAGCTTTCTGCAAAGATTTGGGCTTACTTCCTTTTGTGGAGTGATTTCCACATAGCTTGGCACTTCCTTATACATGAGTGCCAGCTCCTTGTTCACCGCATCACTCCTAGGGGGGATTTGTTGATATTTAGGTAGTGATGTGTGTGAACACACTAGGACCGCCGGGGCACTTTTTTCCCTCTTTAGGAGGTTTTTTTCCCCTGGCTTGTATATATGCCTATTGCCCTAACGGGCTACTTATCTTTGTACATTCTTTAGTAATAAATTCAGTATTGTGTGTTGTGTTCCAAGCTTCTTCTTCTTCCTTGTGTTGTTCGCATGCTTCCGCAGATGTCTAAATCCAACATATGTATGATTTTGGAGAGTCACAACTACCCAATGTTCCAATTGATAAAAAAAAGGTGAGTTATTAGTACCAAAATCTAGATTTCATGACAAGAAACTCATATGTATGATTTTGGAGACTCACAACTACCCAATGTTCACAAAGCAAGGGTTAGATTACCCAAAGATGGCACATGAAAGAAACTACCTAAAGATAACTCGTTTAACTGGTTTAAATCTACCTAAAAGCAATATATTACTTAGGGTCCACAAATATCCTACCCTAGAGAAGGGTTGAACCTTCACCCCCACTTCAAGAGGTGAAAGGCCCAACTAACGAGTGTAAGGCACATGGACGCTCTCAAATTTTTTTTTATTTCTTTTATTTTTTATTTTAAAGGAAGTTCGGCCTTGGCCTATTCTCCCGGACTTTAATTAAAATAAAGAAGAAAAGTTACAAGTGAATGGGACTAGTGCCCATGGGACCCCCCAAATCCCACAAAGCAAGGGGCAAGTTCGATAAGCTAGAGGGCATTACAAATGAGGCGTATAAATCTATCATCTCCCTCATGCGGGATCCATTTGGGTTTCAGCTTGTTATCAACGAGGAGATAAATGCAATGGTGCCTAAACGGAGGAGATCTCTTATCACAGGGGATTCTTTTACCTAAAAGAAACAAGGATTTCTCAATCGACCATTCCTTTGGGGTTTGGCCAAAGTTGACAGCACATCGCTCCCTTCAAATCTTCCAAAGAGTCTCACCCCTGATGGCATTCCATAGCCTTGATGAGCAGCCAACCGCCTCACCCAATAGCGCCTGTTGCCAATTGATTTGGTTCGTGAGTCTCAAATCCTGTGTCACGTGATGCCAGATAACACGGGACTTGGGGCAATCGAAGAAAAGATGAACAAGATCTTCGATGCATTGATGGCATCGCTTGCACCATGGAGGCACACCACAAATTTTGTTGGCCTTTGCATTGTACCAAATACCCTTATGCAAGATCTGCCACATGAGAACAAACTTTTTGATCTCAATAAGGCGGTGCCAAATAGACATGAACTTAAGTTCCCATCGAAGTTTGGTCCAAGAAAGGCACCACACCTTGTTAAGAGTGTGATGACCAACTAAGTTTTTTTTTAAGTTGAGAATTCTGGATAGTTTCTTACCGTTGCTTCATTTGAGGCCCTCCATGCAAGGAAGATCCTGTCCGTAGAGAAGGCGGGTAGTTGAGCGGTCCCACGCTAAACACCTGTTTTGAAGAAGAGTCCATTCCTCATGGAAACTCTATGTCTCGGGTATAAGTCTTCAAACCTGATCCACTTGCTGGTCTCTTGATTCCAGAGCTGTTTCCACTATTTGAACCCCTTGTTCCAAAGCCGCTTAGCAGTTTGGAGGTTCCAAGACTCGACCCCCCTTATGCCGAAGATCGAGAACCAGATAGAGTCATTTTGTCTTATCCCAGCAGCCCACTTCCACTCATCACTGATTCTGATGAATTGTTTGGCTTTGTTCCAACTCTTCCATAAGGAACACACGAGGCTAGAGCCTTTAGGGGACACCGGGTAGGGGGAGAACAAAAGCGTGAGGATCCTAATGTCCTTCCAATCAGGAAGACCAACTAAGGTAAGGTCTTTTAAGTTTCTGAAGATCAATTTAGCCCAAGAGGACTCGCTATTGCTCCAAGCCTTGATAAACCACTTTGCCGCCAACTTTTCGGCCAACCCAACGATATCCAAAATACCCAAGCCCCCTGAGTCTTTCGAGCTAATACAAGTTTCCCATTTGATTTTGGGAATCCCCCTTCTATTGGGGTCTCCAGTCCATAGGAAGTTTCTACAGATTCTTTCTACTTTGACCAATTCTTTCTCCTTAGGTCTCCAACAAGAGATAAAGTAAATAGTCGTAGAAAGCATAAATGTGTTGACAACCATAGCACTCCCTGCCAAGTTAGCTTGCATACCTTTCCAATGATTTAGTTTGCTATCGAGTTTGGATAGCACCAGTTCCACCGTTGGTCCATTGAGATGTTGAAGCCCATCGGAATACGGAGGAGACAGAACACTTGACCACTAGGGATAACTTGACACCCCTGATCAATCAACAGTTGAGGTGGAGGCCCACGGATTGCTCTGAAAGCAGTTTTAGCATGGTTGATTTTTGAATCAGACGCCACACAAAAGATGTCGAGGCAACTCCAAAACCTCAATGCAGTTGATATTGTTAAGAACAAAGGCATTCATGTCATCGGCAAAGAGTCTAGCAATCATTTGGCCATGACCAAAAGGTAGGGAAAGACCTTTGAGATTGCCAACATCCATCTGATGCTTAAATAAGCAACTGAGGCCATCTGAAGCGATAACGAAGAGTAGTGGAGCCAGTGGGCAGCCTTGCCTCATAGATCTTTTTCATTTGCTCTCTTCTCTTTTACTAGTGCCATACATCTTGTGTAAATACTTTCTTACACTCGTACTATGTCCTATCCATTTCAATGCCTATTTACTTTTCATGTACAGTATTTGGTTCGTGTTTGTTAGTGTGACTAGTAACTACACGTTGATGCATGAGCCTCCTCGTTTTCTGCATTTTCACGTTTACCCACGAACATGATCGTACTACTACTACGTGCTATCTATCGCATTGCTTTTGACGTACACTCTTTAGTTCATGTCTGTTAGTGAGTCTCGCATGTCGATGCATGAACGTACTCTTTTTTGTGGATTTTTCACACTAACGCATTTGACATGATCATGCAACATGGACTATATGACATGATAAACTAAGATTTCTTGGTTCCTAAGTTGATATCCTCCGAAAAGACACATAAGGATATATGAATTTTTAAAATACTTTTTTTTTAAATATAGAGATGCACACACATCCTCTCTATAGCCATCTATTAACTTACCTTTATGACTTTCTAAAAGAAAACGGATTCTGAATCATCTTTTTTTATAAAAATCTATTTTGGACTAAAGAGAATCACCTAGAAATACACACATTTTAACACTTTTTGACCGTGTGCATAGTTGCCAAAATATGTCCAATGTCTATCGTCATGATTATATGATATATTTCATATTTGTAAGTCCCTCATATGAGACATACTCTTGCCCATGTCTAGCACACAAACAAACAAGCTTGCCCATGTCTAGCACACACACTTTGCCCATGTCCAGCAAGTCACACACGTGCCCATCTCATCATTGTTGTACTTGCTATTAACAAAGAAAATTTCAATTTACTTACACTAGTACTACGTGCTATCTTCGGTATGTACTTTCTTACACCATTACTTTATACATCTATGTGTTCTCTTTACTTTTAATTAGGTACCAGTATCTTATTGTAGTCACCAATAGTATTGTAGTATTGTAGTCACCAGTAGTACTCTGTAGAGTACTATCTCTACTTTTAATGTAGTCACCATTTGAGTACTCTGTATAGTTCTATCTTTACTGTCTTACACCATTTGAGCTCTTTATAATACTCTTTATAGTACTCTGTATGGTACTCTATACAACACTTTGTATGGTACTCTGTACAACACTCTGTATGGCACACTGTATGAAGGATGATTTGAGCTCTTTATATCACCATTTGTATTTCCTTTCTAGAGCTCTTTATATCACCATTTACACTATGAGTGCATGGCTGAACAATGCCATCATTGTTACACTTGCTATTAGTAATACACCCTACACCCCTCAATTTTTTCTGTATTTGTTCTCTTTTAATCATCTCCCTTTTGTAGTTTCTTTCTTTTGTATTTGCTCTCTTTTAATCATCTCCCTTTTGTAGTTTCTTTCTTTTGTTAGTGTTTTCTGCATGTCGATGCATTTTCATATTCATGGATGACCATGATCATGCAACATGAACTATGTAGTACTCTGTATATTACTCTGTATGTACTTTTCTTTTTAATAAAGGAAGTTCGGACTTAGCCTACTCTCTCGAAGGGGTCCCATGAGCACTAGCCTCCTTTCACTTGTACTTTTCTTTCCTTTTATTTAATACTCTGTATGTACGTTGATTTGAGCTCTTTATATCACCATTTAAGAGTGCATGGCTGAACAATGCTATCATTGTTACACTTTCTATTAGTAATACACCTCTCAATTTTGTTCTATATTTGTTCTCTTCCATTCATTTCCCTTTTGTAGTTTCTTTCTTTTGCACTCTTTGGTTCGTGTTTGTTAGTGTTTCTGCATGTTGATAAATGAACCTACTATTTTTTTTGTTTTTGTAATTTTCACATTTATGGATGACCATGATGATGCAACATGAACTACATAAAATACTAAAATTTGATAGACTAATTACTACACACTTTTCAAGATTGCTTGGTTCATGGGATCATAGCCTGCTGAAGGCCACATAAGGATATGTGAATTCGTATCAGTTCATTTTTCTCACCAAGCAAATTTAGGTGTGCTAAAGTACTTTCTTGGCATTGGGGTGATCTATGGGAAGGAAGGTATCTATCTCTCTCAAAAGAAGTACCTTCTAGATGTGTTGTTTAGGTTTGGCATGACTGATTGCAAACCAATAGCTCAACCTATGGATACAAATGTCAAGTTAAGCAAGGAAGATGGTAAGAGGCTAGAAGACCTTACACTATACAGGAACATTGTGGGATCATTGATCTATGCTACACTCACAAGGCTTGACTTGTGCTGCATAGTTGGAGTTCTATCTTAGTTCATGCATGTAGCCATAGATACACATCTCGATCATGCAAAGAGAGTGTTAAGGTATGTGAAGAGTGTAGTTAATCATGGGTTGCTATACAGGTATGATGAAGAAATTCAAGTAAGAGCATGGAGTGATGTAGATTGGGTAGGGAGTGTTGATGATAGAAGGTCAATTTCTAGCTATGTTTTCAAGCTAGGTACAAAAGCAATTTCATGGATGAGCAAAAAGTAACCCATAGTTGAATTGAGTTCAATAGAGGCTGAATATAGAGCTTTGGCCCTCACTACATGTGAAGCAATGTGGCTTAAGAAGCTCTTCAAAGATCTTGATATACAACTTGGACCAATTCCAGTTCATGGAGATAACATGTCAAGCCTACATCTTGTTAACAATCCCATGTATCATGCAAGGAGCAAGCACATTGAGGTGCATTATGTAAGCCGCGGGATTGGCAACTGTAAAATCCTTTTTCCTTTTCATATTCCGCACGAACTGAGAAGTCGCTGCAAAGAGATGTAACTTTTTATAAAGCAATGAAAAGACACTTTCGGTGACGACCAGTAGATCGCCAGACTGTCTGTCTGGGCGATACGTCTGTATAGTACCAAAGTGTTGTGTTTTCATAACTCTGAGTCATATTGTGTCTTTCTGTTGTGTTTGATTATCTGTATCTATGCGTTACAGATTGAGTTACGGTAATGTTTACATTAAGTGAAGTATTGAATCGCTGTTCTGTAAGTTGTTTACTGTAAGTCTGTGTTACGGTAGCATTCACCTTGTATGCCGGTTACTGAGAAGTCTTAATCTGTGTATGAGTCGATACTTTGTGAGTGAGCAAATCAGAATAGTAAGTCTGTAAGGAACGAGTCTGAGTTCTCTGTTGATAAGTTTGATTAGCAGAGTTGATGAACAAACTGTCATGTGAAGTGATTATTTGGGAAAATCAAGTATAGGGCCTCTGATTAACAGACCCCTTCCACTCCCAAGAACCCGAATAGAGTTTAAACGCGTTTTGATGTCAAAAGCGTGTTTAACACTGCCGCCGTCTGTGGGAAAGTGGCACCAGAATGTTGCATATTAGTTGTGGGAAAGTGGCAATAGGTTGTTGTAAAGTGATTATCAGAAAGTGGCAACAGAGTGTTGCACAGTGATTGTGGGAAGGTAACCATAGATTGTGAATCGACAGTAAGATAGAGTAGTATGCAAGTGTAGCAAAGGTGTTATATGCCGGTTACTCAATCCGACGAGTCGTATCCGAAGTACAGACAGCCTTGGGTGGTACCAAATTTGCGAAGGACACCCCCAGGAGGAAGAAGCGCAGATCGGTTAGGTCTGGTCGTCAAAGAAGCAAAGCATATTAGTAGTGATTCCGGTAACTTTTCGGTGGAACATACTATAATTTTGGTAAATTCCGGTGAAATCTCGGTGCAGTCTGCAGCAGAGACAATAACTTTGGAGTCCACAGGAACACAATGTGTAGTTGATCTGACATTGTCTGGTCAAGATTCAAATCTCTCTACGGATAGAGGTGTATTATCCAGAAAGGTCATTGAAGGTGAAAGAATACCCTGGATTGGAGAAAGTTCCACTAATTCCGGTGGTAGTTCGGTCCTGGTTGCATAAAATTTACAATTTTCCAGTGACAGTGTTATACTTCTCAGTGAATCTTCATTCCGGACACCACTGTTCGGAGCAAGTTTACCTACGTTTGATACCACAAAAGAGGATAAGCTATTCGAATTAGAAATTCGTAAGAGGTTAAGCGTTATTTTCGAACCGGAAGGAGAGCAGTCTAATCATACAGATTTTGAAGAACCGGAAGCACATCCTCAAAACTCAAGAAATAGTAACAGTACCAACATGAGTGGGCAACAACAACAACAACAACAACAATAGCTACTTCCACCTCGTCCGGTTCCAACAAGAGTCACCTACACAAAATTCGGTGGATTTCTAGGTGATGATCCTGATGCTGATGTACGTACCTTTGAAATTAGTTATGCAGTACTTAATCATCCACTCGATCCGGCATACAAGGCCATAGTATTCCAGTCAACATTAGTTAATGAAGCCGCCAGGTGGCTTACAGAATATGATATCAATCATTTCGGCACCTATGAAGCAGTAAGGGATGCGTTTCTGCAGAGATTCCGGCTAAAGAAGAATCCTGCTGAAATTTTCAATTACCTGCAGAACAATAGACAGAAGCTGAATCAAACAGTGCAGGAATATGCCACCCTATTCAGAACTCATTTGAGACAACTACCGCCAGCACATGCTAATTTACCATATGATGTCATCACTCAGTGGTTTATTAATGGTTTGACTCCGCAACTTAGATAGATTATGATCATTCATTGTGTGGGAGCTATGACATTAGATGCGGTTATTGCAATGGCTTTGCAGCTCGAGCATAAGGTTGGAGGCTTTACCGAAGACTTGGAGTGGTTAAAAGCCAATAAAAGTGTTGCAGAGGATCCGGCTAGACAAATGTACTACACTAAGTGCAAGAATCCAGGGCATACCAGTGTCACATGTGCCCTTAATCAAATGTATTGCCCTATCTGCAATACAACCGGACATTCCACCGAAAATTTTCCTCTTCCATTTCTTGACACCATGCTGGACAGAGTGGATGGACATGAGATGTACTCATTTCTCGACGGTTATAGTGGCTATAACCAGGTCCGAATGGCTAAGCAAGATATATCGAAAACAGTGTTTATTACGAATTGGGGTGTTTTTGCTTGCACAGTCATGTGGTTTGGATTAAGAAATGCTCTTAGTACCTTTCAGCGATGTATGCAGGAAATCTTCTCACCCTATCTTACTTCTTTTATACAAGTATATCTAGATGATTTCTCTTTATTCGGTAAGATGGTAGCACATCTGTATCATTTACGGTGTTGTTTTGAGAAATGTCGTGAATACAGACTCTGCCTGAACCCAAACAAATTTGTTTTTGCGGTTTCATGTGGTAAGCTTCTTGGCCATATTGTATCTGCACAAGGCATACAAGTTGACCCAGACAAAGTTGTAGTTGTGTTAGAAGCACCTGTGCCTACTACGCCGAAAGAAGTAATGCGCTTCATGGGTCAAGTCAGATGGCATGGTCGACATTTACGATGGCTTGCCCATTTGGCAATACCCCTGAATCGGCTAATCACTAGTACTCCTCGACAGTTTGATTGGACACCGAAATGTCAAATTGCATTTGATCGTCTAAAAGTTTTATTAACGCAGGTTCCAATTCTACAACCTCCTGATTGGGAACGCCCCTTTCATGTTTTTGTAGACGCATCAGATATAGCCATTGGATGTGTTTTAATGCAATAAACTGATAAGTGGTTTAGGCCTGTCTATTATGCAAGTCGAAGGCTTGCTCCTGCTGAAAAGAATTATTCAGTCACTGAAAGAGAATGTCTTGGTTTGGTGTATTCTGTAAAGAAATTCCGGTATTATTTGCTAGGCCGAAAATTCATCTTTCATGTAGATCATGTTGCGCTGGTATATCTGGTTCGGTAGCAGCATTTAGGTGGTCGTTTAGCACGTTGGGTTTTACTATTACAAGAATTTGATTACGAAGTGATTCATCGACCTGGAACTGCACATGCATTAGCAGATTTTCTCTCCAGGTTGGATTTTGGTGAAGCTTCGGTCGGTGTTGATGACACCACACCATCTATTTATGTTACTGACATGACTAATGATGAATCTGCACAACCTCCTGTGATACCTACTTACTATGATCAGTTATTACCTTATCTTACTGATGGATGTCTTCCTTCTCAAACTTCCCCTGCAATGCGCCAAAAAATTGCAGTTTACAGTCGCAGATTCCGGTTGATTGCCGGAGAGTTGTATTATATGGATCATACTGGGGTTTTACTTCGTTGTATTCCTCCACATGAAGTAAACTCAGTAATCGCTCTGGCACATTCCATAACCTCTAGTGGACATTTTGCAGGAGATTTAACGCACCGAAAAATTCTGCAAAGTGGGCTCTGGTGGCCTACTATGTACAAAGATGTATCTCAGTTTGTGCAGCAATGTGACGATTGTCAGCGATCTCGACAGCCTTTACAACGCCATTTCTTTCCTCTACAGCCTGTCTTACCTTTAGAACCTTTTCAGAAATGGGGTCTTGACTTTATTGGACCAATCACACCTCCAGCAATCCTTAGCAACAACAGATATATTCTGACATGCACAGATTATGCTACCTGATGGGCAGAAGCTTGGGCTTTACGGTCCGCCATAGCTGTTTCGGTGGCAAAACGTCTAATGAAGGATGTATTCCCACGTTATGGATTACCTTTGGAACTTTTCACAGATCAAGGGACCCACTTTATCAACAATTTAATGCGAGTGTTAACACACACTTTTCAGATTCTGCATAAATTCAGTTCACCTTATTATCGTCGTGCTAATGACTTAGCTGAAAGTACAAACAAAAACTTGTTGAATATGCTTCGAAAATTGATTCTGGAATCACCAGAAAGATGGGATCAGTTACTACCTGCAGTATTATGGGCATACCGAACTACTTACAAAGTTGCCACCGGACTGACTCCTTTCAAACTTGCATATGGAATGGAGGCAATTGCACCAATGGAACTTGTAGTACCAAGCTTACGTGTGGCCATCTCTCAGAAATTGTTACCTGAAGAATCTTTACCATTTCGGTTGGACACACTCAGAGAATTAGATGAGCATCGCTGGAAAAGTTTTTTGACTCTTCAAGAAGTGAAGTTGAGGCAAGCTCGTACACATGATCGATATCTTAAAACTCTAGTTTTTACGGTAGGACAACTTGTGCTGTTTTATAATGCAAAATCAAATCGTTCTGTTGGAAAATTCAAATTACAATGGTTTGGTCCTTACCGGATTACTGAACAAGTGGGCCCAGCTACTTTTCGATTGACTACTTTGATCGGAATTCCTCTTCCGAAAGTGATAAATGGTTCAAAGTTGCGGCCGTATCATCAAGCGCCTGATTCGCACTGAAGTGTTCTGCGGTTGCCCGCGTATTTTTTTTTCTTTTTCTCTTTTCTTTTCTTTTTCTTTTTTGGTTTTGCTTGTTAGTTGGATAAAAATCATAAACTCCTCGTTTTGCTACATAATCATAAAACTCCTCGTTTGGATACATAACCATGAATAATCGCCGCCTTTTGTTATTGATTCCGCTCATGCATGCACACCATAGTTATGAGGTTATCATCTCAACATAGCGCGATGATTAAACAATTTCAATCGCTTGCCGTTGCCAAGTATCTACTTAACCTTTTCCATTCCGCTCTTAATCGCTATTGTGTCTGCGTGCTTTGTGTACTTTGTGTTTCCTGTAATTCCTGTGTCTGCTTACTATTCGTGTGTGCATCATGGAAGCTCTGGCAAATTTTGCTACCTTCCGTGACGGACTCCCTGTGGATGTGGGTGAGTTCCTGCGTGTACGTGGGTTGTCCAATTTCACTGAATTGCCTTAGCATTCAGTGGAATGTCACCCATTCTATGCCCATATTATTGCCGCAATAGCTGCCACACATGCTGGGGAGAAGAGTTGGCCAATTACTTCCTTACCATCTCGGGTAGTAATCACTCTACAGACTTTTGCTGATGCTTTCCGACTCTCTCCGGAAGGTCGAGAAAATGGCCCTAAACTGCCGATAGCTACAATGATCCAATTGTTTCCTAGATATTCTTCAAATGAATATGCCATCCTTTATCATCCTGAGCCTGAAAGAACAGCCCTGCAATTTTTAGTAGCAATACTAAATTTGCAGAAACGTACATATGGCATATCTCGCCCATTCTACTCAGCGATAGATATGGCTGCTAGAGAGCCTGTTAATTTTGCCTCGTATTATTTCCGGCGCATTCACCGTGAATGCGTTTTGGTAATTAAACAGGTTAACAAAGGATATATGCCACGTTCTCGTCTCCCCCACATACTAAGTTTCCTGTTTGCGGTCCTTCAAGCAGTGCAACCACCACCCAGAGGTCCTGTTTTGTATCATGAAGAATCCGCGCAAATCCTGGAAGATGATGAAGAAGATGACGAAGAAATCTTCCAGCTACTCCGCCGAAAACGCATCAGAATAAGTTCATCTGACAGTCAAGTACAGGGTTCAGCCGCAGGAAATGAAGCCGACAACAATGAAGAAGAAGGACATGAAGAAGAAACTTTCCATGACACAGCTACTTCGATGCATCATGATTCATCAGCTCAATCATCTCCAAACCAGCAAAAAGAGCATGATGATACCGCAGATTCTAGAGCCAGTTCTTCTAAAGAAGAATCTCAGCAACACTCCAAACAGGATAAGCAAGAAGAAGTGCAACATATTGTTACCGAAATTTTTGAAGAATTGATTACAACAGTGGAATTTGCAGTTGCCCATCCTGATGACACTTCGCAACAACAAACCGAAGCATCCAACACTCTGCAACCCATTCCTCCACCATTGCCTCCAATTAAGCCCATTATCCCCGTTCCACCCATTGTCCCTGAGGAACCTACCGCTTCATCCTCCTCACCCAGTTACTCTCCACCGGATTCCACTCATCTTCTGACAGCCTCTTCATCCCAGCACCCCCTTCCTTCGATTCCCATGTTCACCGAATTAGAATCTATGGGACGAATGCTCATCCAGTTTTCCCAGCAGCTTCCGGTACAACTGAGAATGATGACAGAAAATATTCGTCAAGAATTGCAGCATAAGGTGGATACCCTTGAAGTAGATATCACTCCATTGCAGGAAGAGGTAGATGCCGTAAAAGCAGAGAATCATAATCTGTATTTTCATATTAGCCAGCTTCAAGCACAACTTGCTCAACAGGAGACAATAATCAGTCAAAGACATACTGCCTTAGCCGAAATTACAGTAAAAGATGATTTATTGTGTGTTGTTGATGCAGAAAACATGCAATTGAAACAGTTACTACAGGATAAGGAAGATGCATGCATAGCTCTGGGCAATTTGTTAGAAGAGATAAGAGTACAATTGACTGAAGCAGTGCAGAAGGGACAGGAAATGTCCATTCTACTAAAACAAACCAATACAGAGTTAGAGTTTGCAAATGCCAACCTGACTGAATCAAATGCTGCTCTTAAAAGCCAGACGATGCTGGTCGCTCAACTACAGAAGGAGATACCAGGGATAAGAAGAGAGCGTGATGCATATTACAGGACCATCCAGTTTCAAAATCAAGAATTGGAAAGATGAGAAAATCAACTTGGAGCTCAAGCAGAAAGACTATCAAGAATAGATAAACAGATTGCAGACATGAAGGTCAGTCGTGATGCAGCTTTATCAAATGAATTTTATTTACAGGAAGCTTTTCTGCAAACACAAGCAAAAATTTTGATAAGCCAGGTCATTGCAACCACTTCAGTAAGAACTGATGCCCAGTTAGTAGAACCCAAAGTCCTAAAGCAGATGTTAGATTCATTAAAAAAGAAAATTGCCCGAACATTTAAATTAGCTAGAGCAATGTATCTAGAAGGTATAATAGATGAACCGTAATATTTTGTATACCTGCGGGTTCGAGTCCACCGTGCGTGCCAGTGTAAGCCGCCGGATTGGCAACTGTAAAATCCTTTTTCCTTTTCATATTCCGCACGAACTGAGAAGTCACTACGAAGAGATGTAACTTTTTATAAAGCAATGAAAAGACACTTTCGGTGATGACCAGCAGATCGCCAGACTGTCTGTCTGGGCGATACGTCTGTGTAGTACCGAAGTGTTGTGTTTTCATAACTCTGAGTCATATTGTGTCTTTCTGTTGTGTTTGATTATCTGTATCTGTGCATTACAGATTGAGTTACGGTAATGTTTACATTAAGTGAAGTATTGAATCGTTGTTCTGTAAGTTGTTTACTGTAAGTCTGTGTTACGGTAGCATTCACCTTGTACGCCAATTACTGAGAAGTCTTAATCTATGTATGAGTCGATAGATACTCTGTGAGTGAGCGAATCAGAATAGTAAGTCTGTAAGGAACGAGTCTGAGTTTTCTGTTAGTAAGTTTGATTAGCAGATTTGATGAACAAACTATCGTGTGAAGTGATTATTTGAGAAAATCAAATATAGGGCCTCTGATTAACAGACCCCTTCCACTCCCAAGAACCCGAATAGAGTTTAAACGCATTCTGACGGCAGAAGTGTGTTTAACAATTACCATTATGTAAGGGAAAAGGTTGCAAGTGGGGACATTAATGTTCATTTTTTAGGTACAAAGGACCGATTTGCAGATATCTTCACCAAAAGCTTGTATGTGACCAAGTTAACAAAGTTTTCAAAACACTATGAGCTTACTTGATATAGACACTACCACCTTAAGCTTGAGGGGGAGTGTTGAAAATGTGAACTATGCAAGCTTTAGGTGAATAAAGGGATCAAAAGACCTTAATGTGGACAAAAGTCACCACTCAAATCACTTAGGGTAGTCTCCACATGGATCAAGGTTGAGCAAAGCAGTCCTAAGGTGGTGGAAAAGTCAGGAAAGGCATCCAAAAGCTATAAAAGGAGGTGAAGAGACACCAAATCCATGGAAGTCATGTAGGTCATTGAAGACCAAGAGACATATACTCAAGGAGGCTCAAGGAGAGAGTCATCCAAGGCTCAAGGAGCTAGAACACACTTTTCCAAGCTAGGAAAAATGTAGAGGAGGATGTCACATGCACAGAGGAGGAGTAAGGAGGAGCTATGAAGTCCACACCCCCTCTAGTCTCTTGTAGGTATAGACATAGTCTGCTTATAATAGTAATAACCCTTTGTGTACATATCCAATTCAAGAGATTTAAAGTGCATTTTGTAGCTTATACATGTGCCTTACTTTGTCTAAGAGGGATTCTTGAAATTAGTTTTTTATGTGCAGAGAAATTGGTGTATCTCTGTAACCCTAATTTTTGCATATTCTACATCTTTGCATAGTCTGTGTTGTATAGAGTTTTTGACTGACCTAAACAGATCCATTTGAGGTTTTCTATAGCTTGTTGGAAATTTTATGAATGATACTAAGTGTGGCTAAAAGATTAGGTGATTTGGATCAATATAAGGCAAGTGAATCAGACTTTTGCTATAGGGTAGCAAAAAAGGTGTATGAAGGTACCTAGGTATTGGGTTCATTTCACTTTTAATGTGCAAATCTGAGGGATCAAAATCCATCATTGAAGCACCACAAGAGTGTAGCTTAGTGGCAAGAGATTGTCATGATTAAGCAAGCTCTTGGGAGAACAGTAATGGGGTGGGTGACCTCTCGAGAAGTATCGAGAACCTCCATCTTCCTTGATCGTTGAGGTCCTCCCTCGCGTAGTCAACGATGCCAACGATGACTTTGGTGACTCGAATGACAAGGTATGCCAAGGTCTATACCTTGCTTGCCACCTTAGTCATAAGCCTTGGAGAAAGCCTTGGCTGGGTGGGTGGTACTCTGCTCAAAGGCTGTAGAATATGCAAAAAAACATTGTACATCCAGAGCACGAAACACAGACTTCTTAGGTGTTACAAATGCGGTCAAACTTACAGTTTGTAGCTGACCAAGACACTATATGTTTTATTAAAAAACATATACAAAAGTGTCCGATGGCCATTTGGCCTTTCACGTGGACACTAATGGTAACACTATCTTCTTGCAGATAGCTATACCATATCTGTTTGGGTATTCTTCATCAAATCAAAGTAAGAAGCTTTCTCCAAATTCAAAAATTTGACAACTCAAGCTGAGAATGAATCTTCTACATCTTTGAAGTTTGTTCAATCTGATGATGGAGGAGAATTTCTAAACCATGAGTTTGACAACTTTCTCAAGAAAAAGGGGATCAAATAATAAGTCAATCAACTTCACACTCCATCTCAAAATGGGCTTGTAGAATGCAAAATTCAAAGCATCATGGAAACTGATTGAAAAATGCTTGACAAAAAAAAAAACATCCTTTGAAATTTTGGGTTGAAGTTGTTCACAATGTTGTGCACATCCTTAAAATTGAGGTTTCACATGTGCACTTTCCAACATGACACCATTTGAGGCTTATCATGCAAGGAAGTTCAATGTCCGCCTATGTCCACATAACCAAGGAAGATTGGAATAAGCTTGCTTCCAAGTCAAATAAGCACATCTTTATTGACTATAGTAAGCAATCTAAAGCCTATAATCTATACGATCTCCATCATCATTCAATAACCATTTCCAAGGATGTTATCTTTGATGAAAGTTCCAAGTACTTGAAATATCCAACACCCGACTCTAGCCCTACCATCGATGCTTGAGAAGGGGATATAATTCTCTCCAAACCCACTCTGGAGGCAAGTACATCAAAACAACCAAGAAGGTCTCAAAGACTTCCAGAGAAACAAAACAAAGGGCAAATTCACTTGATCATCTATGCCCTCATGCATAGGATACAAGAGATACATGAACCTTCAATTTATTAAGAAGGTAAGGGTCATCTAGATTGGAAGAAGCCACAAACTCCAAAATTCAAGCCATCCAAGATAACAAGACTTGGAAACTGAAGTATTTTGATGGCAATGCACCATAGTGCACTCTCCTTCTCGAGAGCTCCACGACGATATCCTCGAAGTAGAAAACTGAGCTCCAAGCACCGCACATGGTACTCCGCATAGAGGCTGTAGAATATCTAGAAAAACATAGTACACAAGGAGCATGAACACAGACTTCTTAGGTGTTACAAATGCGATCAAACTTAGATTCTATGGCTGACCAGGCCAGTATATGTTTTATTAAAGAACATATACCAAAGTGTTCAATGGCCATTTGGCCTTTCACATGGACACTAACAATAACAATCTCCCACTAAAGGCCAATATGGCCAAAGTAACTATCGGAGAAAAAATCAAGAATGATAAAGAATACTTGAGCATAAGTATACAAACTATACCTCCCACCTGATGGGGATGTTACATGGTATACAAGTGATGGTGTAAGATCATGAATCAAGTAACCCCCATCAAGTGACAACAATGTCGAAAGCTATCCTCTGGTAGAGCTTTAGTCAAAGCATCTCCAACATTATCTCGAGTATGAGCCCTCTCAAGAATAATGCACTTAATGTCTAAGCAATCTCTAATGAAGTGATACCTCACCTCAATGTGCTTGGTATTTGCATGATAGACTAGATTCTTATCCAAAGCAATGTCACTCTCATTATTGCTGAGCAAACGAGGTACATGCTGAGGTAGACCCATATCACAAGCAAGAAAAGAAAGCCACAATGTTTCCTTACATGTCTCACTTGCTGCAACATACTCTACTTCTATGGTGGAAACAACTATACATTCTTGAAGACGAGATCTCCAGGAGATAGCATCTCTAGCAAAATGAAAAATGTACCTTGAGGTAGACTTACAATTGCCTACACAACCAGCATAGTCTGAATCCATGTAACCAATAATTGATGCTTTCCCTCTACCTAAGCATAGAGACTTGTCCTTAGTGCCACTCAAATATCTCAAAATCATCTTGACAACTTCTCAATGTTGCTTTCTAGGATTAGACATATATTTGCTCATAACTCTCACTGCAAATGCAATGTCTAGTCTCGTAGCTACCATAGCATACATGAGACTACCAACAACATATACTGATAAGGAATTTTGGTCATGAATTCCTTTTCCTCATCTGATTTGGGCAATCATCCTTGCTCAATTTCAGATATGTGGGTAAAGATGTACTCAATGCCTTTTTACCTAGCATATTTAACATGTGAAGTACCTTGGATATGTTCATACATTTAGCTAGTGATGTGTGAACACAGTAGGACCGTCAGGGCTCTTTTTTCCCTCTTTAGGAGGTTCCTCCCCCCCCCCCCCCCCCCCCCCCCGTCGGCTTGTATATACACCTATAACCCTAACGGGTCACTTATCTTTGTACATTCTCTTGGTTATACATTCAATATTGTGTGTTGTGCTCCAAGCTTCTTCTTCTTCCTTGTACAGTTTGTGTGCTTTTGCAAATGTCAAACTCCACCAATTGGTATCAGAGTAGGTCACCACTTCATCTAGGGTGTCATCGACACCCCTTTGGTCACAGTCTTAGAATCGCACGAAATTTGGTGAGCATACTCAGCGTGATTAGGCGTTCAAAACAGCTTTATTGTGTGCTATTGAAATCACGATATGAGCTTGTTTTGACCTCCGAATGCACTATTGCAGTGCTTGTCTAGGCAATCTTGTCTTTTTGTGCCAATAATATATATAGGTTTCGGTTTGCCCGTATAAGCACCTCAAAATCTGCTACAGGTTTAGTAGAACTCGAGAGTAGTTGTGTTCAACTTTTTGAGATACAATCATTTTTCTGCATTAGGGTATTTTCATTAGTGGCCATGGCTAAAAGCAGTGATGTATTTCATATGTTGGTTATTGAGGATAAGTTGGATGGTACCAATTACCCATTATGGGCTTATATGATGTGTCATCTATTGCAAAAGGATTGTGGAATATTGTGTAGGGTTTTGAAAGACGTCCTATTAAACCTTCAAAACAATTACTGAAGGTGACGTAAATGGCATTGAAGATGGTGATATTCTTCAGGCTCATGTTCATGTTGTGGTTTCTACTGCACCTACTATAGAGCAACTTTGTTGAGATGGCAGAGATGCTCATGCACATGCATTGATATCCTTATATGTCAAACGTGCTATTATTCCTCACATTTGCTCCTCCATAACAACAAAGGATGCTTGGGATAAACTTACCACTCTATACCAGGCAAGGAATGAGGCTCTTGTTGCTTACCTCTGAAAATAGTTGGAGAGTGAGCATATGAATGAAGGAGATTCCATGGACAGTTTTTTGACAAAGATCAAAGATTTGAAGGAGCAATTGATTCTTGATGATGAAATCTTGCCTGACAATTCACTTGTGCAAACTGTTCTAAATGGTCTTCTAGATTCATATCAGAGTTTTGTTTCTACTCTTCGATTAATGATGAAAGGCAATCCAAATGCCTTCACATTTGAGGAGTTAGTCTCTATTCTATTATAGGAAGATCATTCTAGGCAAAACATGTCAATTATGCATGTTGCAAATCAAGGTTTCTTGGCTAGTCAAAAGGGCAAAGGTAAATGGAGCTCATCTATTAGTAAACAGAAATCTGCTAATTTTGCACAATCAAAGAAAGATGATAGAGACAAGAAGAAAATAGAAAATCAAAAATTGTTTTGCAAATATTGTAAAGGAAATTATCATGTCATAAGCGTTATCCAAAACTGACTGCACAAGAGGCAAAGAAGAAAGAGGTTGGAATGGTTGTTGTAGAGGCCTCTGCACCCAAAACATAGTTGTTAATCTTGTGCAGAATGAAGAATGGGCATTTACCACTATTTGCAGTTATGACCCATCTTCTCATGAAGAGTGTATGTCTGTTGTAGGCTCAGATGTTTGGTACGAGGTAATATGACCAAACATATTACCTCGTAGCATAGTTTCTTCACTTCACTTGAGCCTACCCCTATAGGGAATACTCTCACATGTGACAACATTCATTAGCCAAGATTGGCTTGGTTGTGAAATTTGTTGATGATAGATGTAAAATTCATGATCTATCAAATGGTGATGTCATTATTGCTTTTGGCATTTTATGTCATGGGTTATATAAGCTCATAGACCTTGAAAAATCTGTGTATGATTCAGCATGTGTAGTACATGATTCTCAGGCTATGTCAGATGCAAAGCTTTGGCATGCATGCTTTGTTCATATGAATTTTGCTAGTTTTTTTATGCCTACAGAAATCTGAAATGGTGTCCTCTCTACTCAAACTTGAGGCACCTGGTACACATGTTTGCGAAGGCTGTATTTTGAGAAAAATGCAGCGTTGCTCCTTCCCAAAAGATGGCTCAATTCGAGGTACTAAAAAATCACAAGTTGTTCACAGTGATGTTTGTGGTCCTATGCAAACACCTTCTTTGGGGAATTACCTTTACTTCATGACTTTCATTGATGATTTTTCCAGGCATCCATTGGTGTATCCACTGAAAGCAAAGTCCGAAGTGTTTATGTGCTTCAAAAAATTTCTAGTTTTGGTTGAAAATCTAACAACATGTAAAATGGGCACCCTCCATTTTGATCGAGGGCAAGAATATATGTCTTCTAACTTTAATGCATTTCTGGTTGAACATGGGATAAAACATCAATGTGCAGTGCCATATACACCTCAACAGAATGGATTTGTTGAAAGGAAGAACAAGACACTCGTGGAGATGGCTAGGTGTATGGTCAAGAGTCAGGCTTTATCACATAGTTTCTGGCTTGAGGCTCTCATGTGTGCAACCTATGTACTTAACAAGTGTCCCACTAAAGCATTGTAGTCTATCACTCCACATGAGGTTTGGCATGGTTGGAAGCCATCTATTGCTCACTTGTGTATTTTTGGTTGTTTGGCATATGCATTAGTGCTTGAACAACAATGCAGGAAATTGGATGATAAAGCAGTGAAATGTATTTTTGTTGGGTACAGTTCTAAAAACAAAGGCTATCATCTATATCATCCACAGACTAAGTACATTCTGGTTGTTATGACACACCTGTGTCATAGCAAGAAGCAACCTATTATGGCCACTTATAATTGTGAGCTTGAGTATAGGGAAGCTTTCACACCGACCATTGAGTGTGTGTGGCTCAGATGCCTTATGGCTGATTTGGGTGTTGGCCAGTCTTCTGCCACCACCATATTCACTAACAATTAGAGCACATTGGTAGTTGTGAGGAACCTTGTGTTCCATGCTCGCACTAAGCACATTGAGGTGCACTATCATTATGTCAAGGAGGGGTTCTCTGTTGGAGAGATCAGCTTGGCATATGTGCCCACACAAGAGAACATTGCAGATCTTTTCACAAAGGCTCTGCCTAGGGAAAAGTTCAAAGCTTTTTGCAAAGCTTTGGGCTTACTTCCTTTTGTGGATTGATTCCACATAGCTTGGCACTTCCTTATACAGGAGTGCTAGCTCCTTGATCACCGCATCACTCCCAAGTGGGTTTCGTTGGTATATTTAGGTAGTGATGTGTGTGAACACACTACGACTCCCAAGGCAATTTTTTCCCTCTTTAAGAGGTTTCCCCCCCCCCCCGGCTTGCATATATGTCTATAACCCTAACGGGTCACTTATCTTTGTACATTCTCTTGGTAATACATTCAATATTGTGTGTTGTGCTCCAAGCTTCTTCTTCTTCCTTGTACTGTTTGCATGCTTCCGCAGACCTCAAACTCCAACAGGATATTTACTCACTTTGAGACAAGTATATGCATAATTTACTCCTATCACGAGTAATGTGCATGCCAAGAGTATGTTTAGCATCCCCCAAATCCTTCATATCAAATGTTTGACTCAACTTCTTTTTGAGAATTGACAAGTCATAAGCGGACTTCCCAGTAATCAACATATCATCAACATAAAGTATCAAGCACACCAAGCTGCCATCTAAGCACCTCGTTGTGTAGACACAATGATCCTCATTGCTTCGAGAATAGCCTTGAGACTTCATAAAATCATCAAACTTCTGGTATCATTGTCTAGGGGACTGTTTAAGTCCATATAAGCTCTTCTTGAGCTTACAAACTAGACTTTCTTTGCCAGGAACTACATAACCCTCTGGTTGCTCCATTTATAGATCTCATCTATAAGATCTCCATGCAAGAAAGCAGTTTTCACATCCATTTGGACTAGCTCTAAGTCCTCCTTTGCAATGAATCCAAGAAACATGTGCTAGGTAGTCATCTTGATTCTTGACCACTGGAGAAGATTTCCTCGTAATCAACACCATGTTGTTGGTTAAAACCCTTTGCAACAAGTCATGCTTTATACTTTGGAGAAGCACTATCTGATATGAATTTTAGCTTATATACCCATTCACATGGTAAAGCTTTCTTGCCCTTTGGCAAAGGTATTGAATCCCCAAGTACCATTCTTGTGAATAAAATCCAACTCAATCTTCATGGCACGATCCCACTTGACATCATCCATTGTCTGCATAGCCCTTTTGTGGCAAGAAGGCTCACCAGCATCTATTAGCATAAAAGAATCCAAACCTGGAAGATATCTATCACGTGGATGTGAGACACATGTAGAGCATCGATTGCTGAATAGGAACATTTGTACACTGATCTGATTGGGGATTCTCTTGAAGATCCCTATGTGCAACATTTTTATGCATGCTATCTAGAGGACTAGTATCATCAAACATCACTCTTCTCACTTCAACCTCCTTAATGGGTTGTTTATGCATCTTAGACTCATTGAAAATGACATCACTATTTTTTATCATTGATCATGTTTTAGGATCCCATAAGCGATATCCAAATTGTCCTTCTCGACCATATCCAAGAAACATGCATTTGTTTGACTTATGGTCCAACTTTTGTCTAAGATTCTTGGGTATATGAACATATACTTCACACCCAAAAACTTGAAGATGATCATAATATGGTGACTTCCCTGTGCATAACTCTTGTGCCACTTTGCAGTACTAGGTGAAAGGTTAATCATGTGAACTACAGTCAATACTACTTCTACCCAAAAGCCTTGTGAAAGGTTTGCATGATGCAACATAGAATCTACTCTATCCTCAAGAGTTCTATTATTCCTTTCAGCTACGCCATTTTGTACTAGGGTATAAGGAGTTGTAAAATCTCTATGAATTCCTCTAGACTGACAGAAAAGGCTGAATTCATGTGAGGTATACTCACCCCCATTATCCGAACGTAAAGCCTTAACCTTAGTTCTTTTTCAATCTCAACTGAAGCACGCCATTTTCTCAAACTAGGGAATACCTCATCCTTTTCTTTGATAGGATATACCCAAACTTTTCTAGTAGCATCATGTATGAAAGTGACAAAGTAAAGGGAACCACCTAATGACCTTGTGGGCAGAGGACCACACACATCTGTATGAACGAGAACTAAAGGCTAAATTGAAGAGTCAATGTGCATCTTGTGCACATTCCTAGTTGGTTTCCATATTGACAATGCTCAAAAAATGAAAAATTAGAGAAAGATAACACAAGTAAGTAGCCAAAACGAGAAAGATTTTCCATTCCACTATGTGATATAGGGCCCAAACGGCCATGCCAAATACAAGCCATAGGTTGTTCAGTAACAACTAGCAAGTGTTCTTTCTGTGATACAAATAAAGGATAAAGTGATTCAACTTTTCTTCATTTTTCAATAACCATATTGCCCTTTGATATGCAAAAGGACAAAGCATAGAAGACCACCTTGTAACCAAGGTCATCAAGTTGACCAACTAACATCAAACTACGTAACTGAGGTACATGGCATACAATATGCATGGTAAATTTTGAACACTCAATGAACTGCACAACCACATCTCCAATCCCCACAATGTCACACTAGTAAGAGTCACCAAGTCTCACAGTACCAAGAGACTTTTGTGCATAATTAGAGAACCATTCTCTATGTGGTATCACATGGAAAGAAGCACCTGAATCTAGCAGCCACATGTGGGAAAGAGAATGAGCCATAAGAGCCTCAGTTGGCACAGTGCTATCAAGTGTCAACACATTAGCATCATCAGAAATAGCATTAATTTCTTCGATCTTCACAGTCGAAGCAAATGTTGTAGGTAGTTTAACATGCCCATCAACATTATGCCCTTTACCTTTAAAATTCTTTAATGCATAACAATCTTTCTTCATGTGTCCTTTCTTATGAAAATAATGCCATGCGATATGCCTCTTCCTTGATTTGCTCCTACTCTTATTCTGTTGACCATTATTTTCCTTGTTTTTGCTCCTACCACATTGTTGATTCTTTCCTTGGTAAGAATCACAAACATTATAATCATCTCCACTCTAAGTGCCAACCATAGATTTTCTACAAATCTCTTCACTCAAGAGTGCACCACATATCATAGTCTAGTTTACCACTAGGTGCACTATTGCTATAGTTGTGCAAAACGTATCCCATGATGATGACAAGGTGCATAACAACAAGACTACTTTCATTTCGTTATCCATATTGAGCCTATAACTGGGAGAATATAGCATCAAACCCATTTAGATGAGCAACAACACTATCTGTGTCCTTCATGCGAAGGTCATGTAACTTTCTCATTAGATACACTTTATTTGATGTCGTCTCTTTTTCATATGTATTGCATAACTTCTTCCAAAGCTCCTCTTCACTTTTACAGTCTAATATTGTAAAGTAAACATTATCTGCTAGGAATCGAATGGTAGACCTGGACATTTCATCTAACTCATCTCAATCATCTTCATCCATGTCAGCAGGATTCTATGAGATTCCATTTACCGGTTTCTGTTGCCTCCTCTGAATCAACACATCTTTAATTTGATTCTTCCATAGAGCAAGGTTTATGCCATCAAATTTTCAGATCTCAAAATGTTCTTTGCCCTGCAAGTTATAGCTCCTCCTCAAAACACTGGCACTAGACCTTGATCCACCAAATGTGCCTCAAGCCTCTGATGCCATGATGATAGAGAAATGAATAGAATGATAATGGAGCTAGAAGAATCCAAACACTAGTAAAGCACAACGAAGGATGACCAAGTATCAAATTCTGGGAGAGAATTCAGTAGTCTTCCCATAAAAATGAATTAATGAACGATAATGACCAACCAAAAGGATTATGTGAGAATAAATGTGCTCACACCAATAAGTGTATCAAGGAGTAAATCGACCACTGTATAGTTGACAAAACCAAAAAATTTGGAAAAAATTTGGCCCCTTCAACCACAAGAGTGTAGATTAGTGGCAAGAGATTGCCATGGGCTTCGGGGTGAATAGTACTGGGATGGATGACCTCCCAGGAAGTACTGGGAACCTCCATCTTCCTTGATCGTTGAGCTCCTCCCTCGCGCACAACCAATGGTGCAAACAATGACTTCGATGACTTTGATGACAAGGTATGCCAAGGTCGCCTTGTTTGCCACCTTAGTTGTAAGCCTTGGGTGGGTGGGTGGGTGGGTGCTTTGCTCACACAAAAGGAACAAAGCCTTTTGCATCGAGACATTATGATACCAATGAATATTTTGATGGCGACGCACCACAGTGCACTCTCCTTCTTGAGAGCTCCATGATGATATCCTCGGAGTAGAAAACTGAGCTCCAAGCACCGCACACAGTACTCCACACAGTGGCTGCAGAATATGTAGAAAAACATAGTACACAGGGAGCTCAAACACGAACTTCTTAGGAGTTATAAAAGCTATTGAATTTACAGTCTGTGGCTGACTAGGCCACTATATCTTTTATTAAAGAACATATACAAAAGTGTCGGATGGCCATTTGGCCTTTCACATGGACACTAATGGTAACAAAAACCTACATCGAGACCACTCAATCATCAAGTAATTGGCATCGAATGGATTTACGTGGTTAAGTATAAGTCACATGGAATCTTAGAAAAATATAAAGCTTGACTATTTGTGAAAGGATACAAGCAAACACATGACATCTATTATGAAGAAGCATTTTCTCCTTACATGACAATCCACACACTACTTGCTCTAAGTGCTCATTACGAATGTCCCGTCTACCAACTAGATGTAAAGAGTGACTTTCTTAATGGATAACTTCAAGGAGGCATATATGTGGAAAAATCCAAAACTTTCCAAATCAAAAGACAAATATCAAACTTCACAAGAACTCTATGTTCTAGAGCAAACACCTTGCACATGATATGAAAAGATACTCTTCTTTGTTGAGGCCAATGTATTTAAAAGAAGTTCAATAGATGCCAAACTCTGCATTTACAAACAAGATTCCTTGCTTGCCTTTTTCATAGTTTAAGTTGATGGCCTAATCTTGGCCAATTCTACTAATGATTGCATCAAAATTTTCATGTCCCAACTTCATGAACAATACATGATAGATTTAGGACTTCTTCACTATTTGTTAGACATGGAAGTTTGGCAATTAGATGACGGCATCTTTCTATCACAAATGAAGTATTGTTTTGATCTCCGTTGCAGGTATATTATGAACTAGTGTCACTCTATTTCTACACGTATAGACCCCAACATCAAGCTTACATTGGAGGATACATCACCATTTATGTATGTACATGCATATCGATAACTTGTTGGCTCTTTGATATACTTAGCAAACACTAGACCCAACATCACATATGCATTTGGTGTTCTTAGTGAGTTCTATCATCAACCTTGTTAGACACACTAGAAATTTCCTCCAAGATTACTTTGTTTTCTTGACTGCACTTGACATATGGTCTTTGTTCTAGGGGGGACATTGATCTCATCCAATATTCTACTTCAAATTGGGTTAGTAATCCAGATTATCAATGTTCCATCTCTAGCTACATGTTCTTGCTTGGTGCAAGACCCATCCCTTAGGCAAGTAAGAAGTAGCCTACGGTTGTTCTTTCATCCACAAAGGTTGAGTATCAAGCATCCTATTTTGCAGCATGTGAGGCCATATAGTTTAAACGTTCATTATCTAACATTGGTATTTTATAGGACTTATACATACATCCACATTGATAGTTAGCTAGCCTTGGCCATAGCTTGGAGTCATCTTCCATGCTCAACACATTGAGATCCAAGATCATTTCAACTGTGAGAAGATCCTATCTTATGGGATTATATATAGAGCAACATATCTCTCAAGAGAACTTGTCTGACATGTTTACAACGGCTCTACCTCCAATTCCTTTCCAATGCTTGGTGGAACTTTGTATCATTCAAACTCTCCAAAATGGATCTAGATAGGGGGTGTTGAAGAAATGATCCTATTTCCATTCATATTTCCATTTTCCACTTATATCAATATTCTATTTCCATGGGTGCATCTCCATTTTGTATCTAGGAGTGAGTCCATTTTGTATCTCTTTAGTTGTATTTGGGATCCCTTGAGATTTGCATTTACCTTTGTATTCATTCTCCTTCAATGAAAATTATCCCACATATGATGTATTTTGAGAACCTCCTCCAAATTTATATAAGGAGGGCCTCTCCCCGACTTTGTACTTTGTTAGAAGCTTGAGATCTCACTTCATGCTCTTAGAAATCTCACTCTAATCCATATGCAAGTTTTCCCATTTCATGGTCTACTCACTTTTGAGTCTCACACTCTTTTCATTTTGTGATTATATATTCTATTTCATTTAGTTTCTACCTGTGTACTCTCTACATGATCTTCTTGCCACAAAGTAGAAACTAACTCCTCATAAGTTAAGGAATTCATGTTTCCCTTCATCGTCAACCATAGAGTAGAAGTAAAACTCTAATAAGTATTACATACTCCATTGAGAATAGTCTTCCTAATTGGACTATCTAGTAAAATTTATTCTAAAACAGTCAATTTCTCCTTCAAATATTTGATATTGGTGAGAGAACTATCCATAGAATTAGCTTCATTCATATGCTCACTCTCCAATTGTTTTGAAAGAAAAGCATCACACGCCTCATTTCTTACCTGATATAATGTGGAAAGAGTATGCCAAGTGTCCTTAACTATTTTGTATGAGTGAATATGAGGGATAGTGACACAATGACAAATAAGCAATCAAGGCATGTGATTATGCATCCAATCCATCCTATTGAAGTTTAACTATAGTGGCTAAGGGTGTTGATGGTATACATGACATAGTCAAAAAATTAAATTTACAAGAGGACTCAACGTAAGAATGACACTAGAATTCGAACTACAACATCCTCAATACCACCTTCATTAGGTACATTTTGAGCATTTTTAGTTGCGACAAGAAATATTTCAACATATTTCAATCCCTTTGCAACCAATAGATAGTGAGTAATTAAGGAAATTATGGGTGGCTAAGTCATCTATCATGACTAGGGCCCTTTCCTTTCTTATGCAATCATGGAGTTTGAGTAATGCTCTCTGAATTGATTTTTGGGTCCACATGGAATCAGAGAAACAACACTGGTGTGTGCATTCCTCATGCAAGTCCTCCCATTTTTTCCAAATTTTACTATTTTCAATGTTCAAAGTTTGGACAAGGTCAAATTGTGCCTTTTCTTTTTTGCTTTGCTCGCAGATGGCCTTATGTTACACCCTATTAGTGCCTTTTCTTTTTTGCTTTGCTCGCAAATGGCCTTATGTTACACCCTATTAGTACATTTTTTACTCAAATGTCTTGGATTTAAGCACTTAAAGGAAGGTTTTCATTCTTTGCTTTTTCCCAGACTTTAAGGTCAAGTATTTAAAATCTTCCTTCCTAAAAGTGATTACTTTCTATTTATTTCTTTTAATAGTAGTCATTCGACATGTAGGAGCAAAGGTCTCATCAAAATCAATGCCGCTTTCTTGATTATAACCTTTTGCAACAAGCCTAGCCTTATAACTATCAACTGTTCCATCACACTTACACTTTAGCTTGTATACCCACTTAGTGCCAATGGACTTCTTGCCAAGAGGAAAGTCATATAAAGATTAGGTACCGTTTTTCATAATAGCATCATATTTTGATTGCATAATAGCCATCCAATTTTTAGAATTTTGTGCTTCATCAAACAAAACAGACTCATTCTCGTGACAAAGACTACATGCAGCAGTAGCATAGAAATCTGATGCAAAAGAAGCAGTATGAGAGCCTGAATGAGTATGGTGTGATAGCATTGCATCTAATTTTCTATCTTGCTAAGTCTACACCAACCATTCAGGCATAGTTTTTGCCTCCTCTATATCAAAACCTCTCATCAACAAGTGCATCATGTAAATCTACATAAAAAATGGAATGGTCTGCATCATCATGTGGAACCTGCCAAGGCTGAGAAATTACCTCATTTGGACAAGCACTAGACTATCCACCTGTAAAAAGAGGAATCAAAGTTTCATACACATCTTTGGAGCTAAATGATGTCTCCTTAGTACATGAAAGTAATGGATGAATTGCATCTTCGAGAAAAACAACATCACAACTAACCAAAATGTGTTTAATCAGTGGATGATACAGACGATAGCCTTTGCTTTTAAAAATGTACCCAACAAAAATACATTTCACTGCTTTATCGTCCAAGTTCGTGCATTGTTGTTCAGGCACTAATACATATGCCAGACAACCAAAGACACGCAGATGAGAAATTGAGGGCTTACAGCCATGCCAAGCCTCATATGGAGTGATAGACCACAATACATTAAAAAGGGACACTTGTTAAGTACATATGCTTCACACATAACAACCTCAAGCCTAAAACTATGTGGTGAAGCCTGATCCTTGACCATATACCTCGGCCATCTCCATAGGTGACCTACTCTTCCTTTCTGCAACTCCATTCTGTTGAGGTGTGTATGGCACTATATACTGATGTTTTATCCCACATTCAGCCAGAAATGCATTAAAATCAAAAGACATATATTTCCCCCCTTGATCCGAAGGGAGGGTTCCCATTTTACATGTTGACAGATTTTCAGCCAAAACCATAAACTGTTTGAAGCACACAGATACTTTGGATTTTGTTTTCAATGGATATACCCATGCATACCTTGAAAAATCATCAATGAAAGTCATGAAGTAAAGGTAGTTCCCAAAAGAAGTTGTTTGCATAGGACCACAAACATCATTGTGAACAAGCTTCGATTTTTTAGTAGCTTGTACTAAACCATCTTTTGGGAAGGAGGAATGCTACATTTTGCCCAAAATACAGCCTTCATAGACATGTTTACCAGGTGCCTCAAGTTTGGGCAGAGAGGACAACATTTCAAATTTTTGCAGGCATAACAAACTAGCAAAATTTAGATGATAAAAATGTGCATGGCAAAGCTTTACATCTGACATAGCCTAAGAATCTTGAACTGCACATGTTGAATCATTCACAGATTTTGCATAATTTATGAGCTTATACAACCCATGACATAGAATGCCAGAGGCAATAATGATGTCGCCATTTGACAGATCATGAATTGTACATCTGTCATCAACAAATTTCACAACCAAGGCGATCTTGGCTAATGTTGAAAATGATAACAAATTTTTCTTGATCCTTGGCACAAATAAAGCATCTAACAATGTAAAACAACTACCATCAGTAATAGTTAGAATGATCTTACCAACTCCCATGATAAGATAAGATGAGTTGTTGGTGCATGTGACAATATTCCCTGGGGATAGGCTCAAGTGAAGTGAAGAAACTGTGCTGCAAGGTAATATGTTTGGTTGCCCCACTACCAAAGTACCAAACATCCGAGTCTACTGGAGACATACATTGTTCATGAGAAGATGGATCATAAGTGCAAACAATAGTAAATGTCCATTCTTCATTCTGCACAAGATTTGCAGACTCTGATTTGGGTGTAGAGGCCTCTGCAACAACCATTCAAGCCTCTTTCTCCCTTGCCTCTTTTGCAGCCAATTTTGGATAACTCTGTATGACATGATCATTTCCTTTATAGTATTTGGAAAATAATTTCAGTTTTTTTGTTTTCTTCTCATCTTTGTCATCATTCTTTAATTGTGCAAAAGTAGCAGATTTTGCTTACTAATAGATGAGCTCCATTTATCTTTGCCCTTTTGATTAGCCAAGAAAGCTTGACATGCAACACACATAATGGACATGTCCTGCCTAGAATCATCTTCTTGTGACAAAACAGAGACTAACTCCTCCAATGTTGAGGCGTTTGGATTGTCTTTCATCATCAATCAAAGAGTAGAAGAAGAACTATGATATGAATCTGGAAGACCATTATGAACACTCTACACAAGTGAATTGTTTGGTAAGACTTATCAACAGAAATCAACTGCTCCTTCAAACCTTTGATCTTTGTCAATTAATTGTCCATGGAATCTCCTTCATTCATGTGCTCACTCTCCAACTATTTTCGGAGGTAAAAAACACGAGCCTCATTCCTTACCTGGTATAAAGTGGTAAGTGTAACCCAAGCATCCCTTTATTGTTTTGTAGGAGCAATTGTGAGGAATAATGGCATGTTTGATAGACAATGTTATCAATGCATGTGTCTAAGCATCTGTGTGATCCCAATGTAGTTGTTCTGCAGTAGCTGCAGCAGGAACTGCAACATGAATAGGAACTTGAAGAAAATCATCTTCAATTCCATCCGCATCATATAATGGGTAATTGGTACCATCCAACTTATCCTCAACATCCAACATACAGAATACATCACTACTTTTAGCCATGGCAACTAACTAAAACACCCTAATGCAGAAAAATGATTGTATCTCAAAAAGTTGAACATAACTACCTTGTCGAGTTTTGCTAAACCTGTAGCAGACTTTTGAGGTACTTATAGTGGCGAATCGAAGCCTATATACATTTTTGGCACAAAAAGACAAAATTGCCTGCATAGGCACTATGATAGTTCGTTTGAAGGTTGAAATGAGCTTAGATCGTAATTTGACACGACAATAGTGCAACAATTTTGAACTCCTAATTGTTGTGAGTATGGTCACCAATTTTCATGCGATTGTGAGATTGTGATCGGAGGGGTGTTGATCATGCCCTAGATGAAGGGACGACCTACTATGATACCGATTGTCGGAGTTTGAGGTTTGTGGCAGCACACGAACAACCCAATGAAGAAGAAGAAACTTGGATCACAACACACAATACTGAATGTATTACCAAGAGAATGTACAAAGATAAGTGACATGTTAGCGTTATAGGTGCATATACAAGCCGGGGAAAAAACCTCCTAAAAGAGGGAAAAAAGTGCCCTAGTGGTCCTAGTGTGTTCACACACATCACTATCAAAATATATCAACAGGATCCCCCTTTTTTTGCAAAGATAAGAGAGGACAAAAACCTCCGCAGTGGTACCTTCTCCAAGACATCAAAAAGAGGGTTAATCTCCACATGCAAGAACTTCCAGAATTGTCTGCACAAGTTCCTAAAGAAGGTGAAGCAAGAAATCATGTTGAGATAAACCTGAACTCTAGGTACCACTCTCATGAAGCTTCTAAGCCTTTAATTTAATGACCACCTTGTGAGAGTGAGAGGACCTATCCACCCAACCAACTCCACCCATATATATACCTCTAGACTATAGGTATAAGCTTGCCTTGTGTCCAAATCACATGGATTCCAAAGAAGGGTTCTTCACATGGGTTTCTAAGTCAAGTAATGACATGGATTCGTATGGAATCACATGCGATCACTTGAAATCACATGGTTTCTTAAGTGAGAGCTCTACTTGTACGTACACCTCAATGAGTCTTGACTTGAATATTTGTTCAAAGGCTAATGCTCCTCACCTTAGGATAAAAACCTAAGATTCAAACCATTCAGTTGACATAAAATACCGAAGATTTATTAAATAAAAGCAAAGGGTCCTCCAAAGCTCCCCCAAGGGTTTGCTTATGAAATCCAAGGATCTTGAACCTTAGAACCTAGGCAAATAGCTCCATGATTTTACAACAAAGGATTTTCAAGAACGAGTCAATACAATCCAATATATAAAACAAATTATATACGAAAACCTTGATAAAAATTGGCGAAATAAGTGTGTCATCATTGTTGGCAGGTAAGATATGACAGTGAAACTCAACACATATTTGGAGAATGTTTGCATATCTAACACACATGCCATAGATAAAATAAAGTAAATAAACGTGATATATGATCCCAAAGCATCAAGTTTTGAGCTCGATACCTCAACATCTAACCCCATTTAAGACACTTTTCATTGTAGAAACCTATTAAGGGTTGTGCTCTAACTTCTACAAAGGCATCCCCCCGGTCCCCTTTAGATCCGCTCTTTTCCATGCAGTAAACCATGAAAAACAATGATGATATAATTTATATTCATTCCGCTTATTTCATGTATGACTCAAGCTCTCCACTCTAGAATAAGGGGAGCTATCAAGAGTACAATATAGATATCTTTCTGCCATGATCAATTTCTATGCTTATGGTGTGCGAGCCCTATTAGAACAATCATTACTTCCTTATTTTAAGCTACCCTTCATCCAATGCATCCATGAGTGTTGGTCATGGTCACATACCCACCATGCATCTTTTGCTTGTTAGTAGAAAAGGGGTAACTTTAACATGTGTGTTAGTGGGGATCTAAAATCCATGCTTGAAAATTCCCAGATGCGCAACACTTGGAATATGTTTTTTTTTCCCTCATTTATTAGATAGCTATGTGTGGTAAGCGTAAGAGAAGGGTTCAATAGTTCTCGATGGCAAAGCGCCTCAAATATGTATTTAAACTAATGATTTTCTCATTTGATTGTTTGAGTGGAGTATGACTTCGGCCCATGCCAAAGATGATGGGCATTGTGTTATTGCACCAACATCTATAGTGTGGGCGTATATGGTGTGTGTAATAAATACGTATGGTTGGCCAAATGGATGCATGACATATGCATATGCATAGCAGGATGTAAGAACATAGTCGCTAAAACCTTTATCGCTGCTTACTCGCTTGGGAACTGAGTACTCCCGCGGCACGGGAAAATTATGAAGTAGAGAATGATGCAGGTCGGAGCCAAGACTTTACTCCGGCGTTTGTCAGGCTCTTATCCTCAAGTCAAAGCCTGTTATGCGCCGCAAAATCTTTATACGGTAATCTTACATCCTTTCATGCAGGGCTCTTGTAGGAGTTTTTCTCTGTCCAACTTATTTTGTAACAAGTTTTCCCTGGACGTGTTGATCCTTACATATAGACAAGTACTTGTCAATGGTGGACCATGTGATAGCAACAATAAGATTTCTGCTGCTGCTGCTGTGTGTGTGTGTGTGTTTTTTTTTTTTTTAATAATAAAATTTATTTATTTATTTTTTAAATTTTATTTTAATAATACTTAAACGTGGGTCTTGAGGCGAAGGATTTTTGAATGGCTACGTCTGAATAGCTTCTCGGTGGCTAAAAAATGTCTGTTTGATCTGTTAGAGAGTGTTCTGACAAAACTTGTGCTTCCGGAGCTGGATGGCTACGTCTGAATATTTTTCTCTGTGGCTAAAACATGTTTGTTTGATCTGTTAGAGAGTGTCTTGACAACAACTGTGCTTCCGGAGTGAGGCTCTCATTTAAGGCGATAACAGATTGCTACATAACATTGAATTTAAATAGAAGCTCTTTGGAAATGTAAACCAGCACAAAGATTAAAGCGTTAATTCACTTTGAGTCTTTGTAACATCAAGTATCAAGAACACACGAAAAAGTTGATCATACAATGCTCTATGACATGTAAGAATAACCGCAACTTTGTTATCATGTAAAAATTATTGCAACTTAGATACCTTGGAAGGGAAGGGGAAAGGAGATCCCTCTCAATCTTGACACAAAGTATGTGGATTATGGATACAGAATGAGAGTCATCAATTATGACACATAAAGTCGACTTAAGGAAGAAAGAGAGAACACTAGATTTAAGAAAACTCATTAGATTGATAATTAAGTCAATAGAAATGGACTCAAAGTAATATGAACTCAACTAAAAAACAAATGTATAATTGAGCTCAAACACTAAACAAGAGATAGATCGATCTCTTCACCCATGTGATCCTACTATGGAGCTTAGATGACGAATTTGAGAGATGATAAGTGAAGGGCTGTAGCTTAGGACAATGAGTTACTAGAGTTTGATCCTCTAATGGTTCCAAACTCCACAAAACATGATTATGGATGGATAGGCCTACATGATCAATCAAGGAAAAATCGGTCATACACCCAATTTAAGTAAGGGAATACCTATATATATGCACCTATATGTGTTTCATAATTTATAGGTCGGCCATCCATTAGATATAGTTCACGAAGACCTTACTTTCACCCATTTATGTATGGTTTACAAGCCATAGGTGTACTGAATTAGCCTCATATCCATGTGAGTGTGGTCCAACATCATTTTGAAGTGAGTAGATTTCCAAACGAGGCCTTTTAGGTGGCCTCCATTAGGATAATACTAGGGAACATGTACTTCAAACTTTGTCCTATTCAAGTTTCAACCCAAAGATCAAATCCACATAAGGTCACTTTTGTTACCTCTTAGTCACAAAGACCATCTAACATGGAAGTTAGGGTTCCACAAGTGTTCGAGCTCACAAAATGGCTTCTTGTACTGGGGACCTTATAACTTAGAGCATCATGGACCATTTGTGGTCTCTCAAGGTGGAGTATCGAATACATCTAACACCCCTCCTTAATGTCCACGCGGCTCGCGAGGGTGAACTACTTCCTTGGCTTATTGCGAAGTCTTTGAAGATGTATTTGAAGTAGATGCTTTATAAGCACTTAGGACCATTATCAATATCGATTCATGTATTAGAGTGCTCACTTGCCAACTTTCCAATGTCTTTGATGAGGTTTGTTTGTAAACTTGCTCAAACATATGACTACAATATTAATATTTTGTTTGGTGCCACATGGGTAGATGAGATTGCTATCAAGCGTGGTGTATCTCCCAATGTCTACTATTATTGATGTATCCTATTTGCACTCCATGTTGAATGCGTTCAATATCTTGCATGCATACTTCATATGAGAAAGAAAGATATCTGGAGACTTCTTCCAAACTTCAATCCCCCAACAATAGTGAAGTATGCCGAAGTATGTCATTTCAAACTTTGAGCTAAAAGAAAATTGAGTTTTGTTAATCATCTTCATGGTGTCTTGAAATAAGGTCATGCACATAAACAACAATTATAACAAACTTTTCACTTTCTGTGTACACATACAAGTTAGCATTTGACTCTTGAGGCACATCTTTTGAAGTGCTGGCTGAGTAGAAACATGTTTATTTGTTGGTACCATGCTCTAGGGGCTTGTTTCAACCCATAAAACATCTCTTTCAGCTCATATGCTTTGTTCTTGAATGGGGTCCTCAAACCTTGATGGGGGAGCCACATACATCTCCTCCTTGAGATCACCATTCAACAACATTGATTTGACAACCCTTGGTGGACTAGCCATCCATTATGAGCTGCAAGTGCAACTATTCACTTTGCAAAGCTTCATTCCATGATGGACCTACAAGAACTTCTTCTAAATTGACTTGAGTCTTTACTCCTTTGATAATGTCAATCATCAAGGCCATATTGACTATTATGTGAGAAGAAACCCTTCCTTGCTCCTCTATTATTTGAAATTTCCTCGGTCCATCTACCTTCTCTTCAATAGTCTTAGGCATAGGATTAATTTGATCATAGAACCGCATATAGGTTGAGGATAAAGTTCTTTTTCATCATTTGATGAGGATAAAGTTCTAATTGGTTGATATAGGTTGATAAAGTTCTTTTTCATCATTTGATGAGGATGATGACTCTTTCTTCTTAAAGGTGGGGATGAATCTTGGGGTAGATACATAGTAGATTACTCCTCTATGTGATGTTAAAGTGGAAGCTTTTTCCTTGTCCTCCTCCATTATATGTGGTCGTTTTCAAACATCACATCAAACGTCTTCTTTACCTCTTCATCATACGATATGTAAGCCTTTTGCTCTGCACTATGACCTAAGAAGATGGATTTCTTGCTTTTTGGTTTCAACTTGGTTCTCAACTTGGTTCTCTTGACACTTGAGACATGAGCGCATTCACTCCCAAATATTTGAAAAAGTGTGAGAAAGATGGTAACTTATCAAAGGAAGGTTCATGAGGTGTTTCTCCCTTTAGAGCCTTTTATACAACTCTTGTCAAGAATGTAGACTTTAGTGTTTAAACTTTATAGTATCTACTCAAAATTGATTAGGAAAGTCCTTTTCTTTGAGAATCACCTCGCAATCTCAACAATGGTGTGATCCCTTCATTCCATGGCACCATCCCTTTATAGTATGTGAGGTTGTTGGAAATAATGTCAAAATAACACAAAAACCCTAAATTTCAGCAACCCTAATTTTGGGTACTTAGTCAATTTTTGGTCATAGAAACTCAAAAATTATTATTAGCCCATTAGATACTGCTTCAAGAAAGCTTTCATTTGGTATATAACATTCAATCATCAAAGGTCGAGATTGGGAGAAAACCCTAACCCTAATTTTTGCTAAAATTAGTTTTTCATCTATTCTAGATCCCCTCAACATGTATATTTCAAAAACCTACTTCATAAAGTTGTACAGCGGCTAATTTTGGAGATCGCAGCCCCTTTAGGCTTTAAAAGCACATTCGGCAAATTTAAAAGCTCTTCGCTAAACTTAGAGATTTTCACTAATTCTAACGCATGCGAACAACTTTTTTAGCTTTTTCGTGGGCTGATTGCTTGAGCTTCCATAAACCTATAAAGGAAGGCATTGGACTCAATTCTTGGTATCTACTATCAACTCAAGGAGTGCTCAAGCATACACTAGCTTGGAGTCATCTTCTACACTTGGAGGACGTGTGCTCTATCTTTGGTGCAACATTGGAGGAGATTTTGGAAGCCAACCATCAGCATCTCGCTGAGTATTGTGAGTAACAAGACTGATTTCAGTTTCCATCTTGCTAGTTCATTAGTTACTTATTTAGGGTTTTTGAAACCCTAATTTCAGAATTAGGGTTTGTTGTAAAGCAGTTCTAAATTGTTCATATTCACTCCATTCTCACACACTTTCTTACATGTCAAAAGACTTTAAGTCTTTTCTTGAAGACAAAGGTATCTCTCATCAAATAACTATTGCTTATACTCCATAACAGAATGGTGTTGCAGAGAGAGAATTGGATACTTGTTGAATGATGTGTAGTATGATGTCATCCAAAAAACTTTCTCCTAAGTTTTGGTTTGATGCACTACATATAGCCAATCACATTCCAAATGGGTCTTCCACAAAAGCTTTAAAGATTATCATACCTTATGAAGCTTATTATGGGAAGAAACCCAATGTGAGTTACTCCAAAGTTTTTAGTTCTCCAGCTTATGTTCACATTGAGAAGAAGGATCGTGGTAAGGTTCATGTAAAAGCCATTAAAGCTATCTTTATTGGTTATGCTATTGAAAGCAAAGGATACAGATTCTATGTTCCAGAAACTGGTAATATCCTACTCTCATGAAATGCACATATGGTAATGTTTCCTTATAGGCAGAAGAAGATTCAGAACCTTTTGATGCTACTTTGTATAGTCAAGGAGTTGGTCGCTTGATTTATTTATGTAATACATGTCCTGACATTGAGTTTGTAGTTTCTCAAGTATCTAGGTTCATGCACAGTCCGCTCAAGATCCATTGGAAAGAAGTTAATAGAATTTTCAGATTATTTGAAGGGAACTACCAGTTATGCGATGGTATTTCTGAGTTCGCCATATTTTTTACTCAGAGGTTTTTTAGATTTTGATTGGGCAGGTGATAAAGACTCAAGAAGAAGCACAAGTGGCGATCGTTTCTTGCTTAGAGATTGTCTTATCTCTTGGTTGTCAAAGAAACAGCCTAAAGTTGCTACATCTTCAAGTGAAGCAGAGTATAGGGCTTCCTTTATAGCTACACTTGAAGCTATTTGGTTGCAAGGCTATCTTGATGTTGAAGTTCATCTTCCTATGCATATATTTTCAGACAGTCAGAGTGCTATTGCTATTGCAAAGAACCCTGTTCATCATGCTAGGACAAAGCATACTCAGTTACATTACCGCTACATTCGGGAATCGATATCTAAGAATGTTGCATATATTTTTACCAAATCATTATCTAGAGAAAGATATCATAAGTTTTGCAACTTATCGAACCTTGTGTTGGAAGATTTCTCCTCCAAATGCACAACAAGAAGCTTGGACCCCTCCCAAGACCTATCTTCCCTTAGACCAGTACTCACTAAAACTGGTATATCTCCCAATTCCCGAATCCAATCCAAAAACCCTTTTAGCCACAAAAACTAGACAAAGGGCTTTCCAATGAGCTATCAATCATTGGATTTGGACACCTGTAGACCTGTCAACTGAGTCACATAAGACAACCCAATTTCCCTAGCAGGTTTTGGGACAAAACAGCTGACAAAGAAATAACTATATCCCACAGTACAAGAAGAGTTTTGCCAAAATTCTTTTTGGAATAGAATCCTTGCTTTATAAGCTTTCTAGCAAGTACAAGAACTCTCAGAATGGAGCTTCCTACAAAGAGAAAATGAAGTCCTAACAGGCTGCTACAAAAATGAAGCACCCTTTGAAAAGGGTTGGAGAGATATACAAGAGAATACGAGCATCTATGAGAGCCTATGGCTCAATGGCACATATATATGCAGCACCGCGACTTCATAGCATCCACACACGCCTTGAATGAGCTTGGATGGTCTTTATATAGCCATGAGAGCCTTCTATGACTCTTCATATGTCTTCCATGTCTCTTCACATGCCCTCCTTGTCTCTTCACTTGCCTTGTGACTTTGTCTCTTCATTGGAGTGGCTTTTGGTGGTCCAATGCCTCCTTTTTGATAAGGTTGCGCCTTCAAACTTGTTCTTTGACTTTCCTAAGGTTCAAAAGCCTTCAAATGGAGTTATTTTATGAAAACAAAACTTGAGCTTGCCCTAGAAATGCATATCTTTTAACACTCCCCTTCAAGCTCAAGTTCCTTTTGCTTTTGAAGTTGGTTCCTTGAGTTGTATGGCTTGCTTCAACTTAGCAAGCTTTCCAGCATCCAAGAACTTTGTTAGTAGATCAGCGACTTGGTCCTTTGTACTTACATGATGAATATCCACTTCCTTTTCAAGCACCTTCTCCCTTATGAAGTGATAGTGGACTTCGATGTGTTTGCTCCTTGCATGAAAGATAGGATCGTTTGCAAGATAGATGCTTGATATATCATCTCCAAACAAAGGAACTGACCCAACCTGCACATTCAAGTCTTTCATTAGCTTTTTCATCCACATTATCTCACAAGTATCTTGGGCCAAGGCTCTATATTCAGTTTCGGTTGAATATAAAGCAACCGTGGATTGCTTCTTTGAACTCCATGATACACAATTGCTTCCTAGCATGATCACATAACATGTGGTGCTTCTTCTATCATCTTTGGAGAAGGTCTGATCAACATTTGCATATCCTTTGAGCTCTAATGATCCTCCATAAGCATAGAAAAGTCCTTGATTTATTGTACCTTTGATGTATCTAAGTATCCTCTTTGCTGCATTCAAATGATCATTATTAGGAGCATGCATATATTGAGAAAGAACTCCTACACTAAATGCCAAATCAGGTCTAGTTATGGTTCCATATTTAAGTGAGCCTATTAGGCTCCTATAGGTATGAATGTCCTCAAGTTCTTCTCCTTGGGTAGAGCTAAGTTTGGTGTTTACATCCATTGGTTGCTTTAGTGGTTTGCATCCACTCATTCCAAACCTATATAATACATCCAACAAATATTTTCTTTGCATCAAGTAGAGACCATCATTTTTGTACATAACCTCAATGCCCAAGAAGTATTCGAGGATTCCAGGATCTGATATAATGAATTCCTTCCCAAGCTTTGCCTTAATTTCTTTGATACCTGCATCATTATCACCTATTATGAGAAGATCATCAACATATATGCATATGTATATATTTTTTCCATCAACCCTTTTGATGTAGAGTGAAGGATCGGAATCACTTGCAACATAACCACACTTCATTAGGTACTCAACTAATCTCTGATTCCATGCTGTAGGTGCTTGCTTGAGTCCATACAAAGCCTTCTTTAGTTTACATACAAAATCATGCTTCTTTTCATCTTCATAACCTATGGGTTGATACATATAAACCACTTCTTCCAAATTTCCATTAAGAAAAGCATTTTTAATGTCCAATTGATACATTGTCCATCTTTTAGAAGCTTCCATTGAAATCAAAGTTCTAATTGTGCTCTTATTTGCAACAGGACTAAAAGTTTCTTCATAATCAAGCCCATATGTTTGTGTGTAGCCCTTAGCTACTAACCTTGCTTTGTACCTTGCTTCCTTGAGAGCTTGAATCTCCTCATCCATAGCATCTCTCCATTCCTTGTGTTGGGTAGCTTCCTCATAGCTTGATGGTTCCTTATGTTTGATAACCTGTGTCATATAAGCATAATGCTTTGCAATAAAGCTATCATAAGTGAGCTTTTGAATAGGATGTTTTACCCTTTCTGACCTCCTTTCACTACCTGCGATTGGATATTTCTTCAATGTCCGTTTCTTTTGCACTTTAGGAGTTACAACTTCTTCAAATTCATCTTCATCTTCACTTGAATGAAAATCTCTTACCAAGTTACCTCCATTACCTCTATTGTGGCTACATTCTGATGTATGCTCTAACTCCTTTTGCTTGCCCTTCCATGATGATGAACTTTGTGAAGGACTTGGCATACTTGGTCCACTCAATGTAGTGCTAACTTGCACTTGCTCTTCATGTACCTGATCTGCATGTACAAAATCTTCTTCCTGCAAATCATTCACACCTCCATACCAAGGTTTTAACTCATCAAATACAACATCCCTTGACACTCTAAGAATTTTAGTGACTGGATTATAACACGTGTACCCCTTTTGCTCATTTGAGTAGCCAACAAAAATGCATTTTTCAGCCCTAGCATCAAGTTTTACCTTCTCTAACTTCTTGTGGGACATGAACATAGCATTTGCAACCAAAAATCCTTAAATGAGACAAATCTGGTTTCCTTTGATAGTATACCTCATCTAGAGTAAGATCATGAACTCCTGAAGTTGGTATCCTGTTCATAATATATGCTGCTATGGTTGCGGCATCAGCCCAATATGAGAAAGGTACATTCATCTCATTCAACATACATCTAGCTACCTCTGCAATTTGTCTATTCTTTCTTTCTAAAATACCATTTTGTTGATGCCTCCTTATGCCTTCATCTTCTAAGAACCTTGTGAACTCATTGGAGAAATATTCTTCCCCTCCATCTGACCTTAGCGTTTTAATCCTATGACCTATTTCATTCTCAACAAGTGCTTTGTACTTTTTGAATACTTCAAACACATCTGATTTTTGCTTGATTATATACAGCCAAATTTTCCTAGAACAATCATCAATAAAGGTAACAAAGTACCTATTACCTGCATGTGAAGGTTCTCTTGAAGGTCCCCATACATCTGTAAGCACTAAATCCAAAACCCTTGGAGAAACATACTTGTTTGACTTGAAAGGCAACCTAGTTTGCTTCCTAAATTGACAAGCTTCACATACCTCATGAAGATGTGATGTTGAGAAGTTTGGAAGCCCTTTTACCGATGCACTTTTCTCCATGTTCTTTAGCTTTCAACGTTGACATGTCCTATCCTTTTATGCCATAAATCCAAATATGCAATTCTTCTATTTCTTGAAGTGATGAACATTACCTTGTTGGGGTTTTGCTTGATATTGAGAGTAAACATCCTTCCATGCTTTTCTCTTTTTGCCACAAGCTGAAATCCATTCTTTGGATCCTCTATGAAGCAACCTTTGTTATTGAACTTCACTTGGTATCCTTTATCTACCATTTGACCAAGAGAAATGAGATTCTTTGTAATAGTAGGGACATATAGTACCTCATATAGTGTCTTGCTCTTCTTGCCATCCTGAAACTTGACATCACCAATGTGTTTGATCTCATGCTCGGTGTTAGTCACCTGACTCTACACATCCTTTTTGCTTTGGAGCCTGTAAATTGCAAAACATGTCCTCCCTACAAGACATATGATTGCTACAACCACTATCTATGTACCAAGTATCATCCTTCTCATGTTTACTATCCCCATATGCATGACTCATGGCAAGAACTTGATCACTAGACTCATTTGAAGCATAGTTACCTTGAGCATTGTTCCTCCTTTGGTAGCATTCATTTGCCCAATGTCCTAGCTTCCCACAAATGAAGCATCCATTGCCTCTAGATCCTCTTCCTCTTCCTCTATTGTTCGTGCCTCTACCTCTTCCATTTGAAGATGAGCCTTCATTTGAGTCTTCTTGGTTGTCACTTTGCTTGCATTGGCTTTGCCTTCCTCTTCCTCTATCTCTTGATGCTTTGCCTCTGCCTCTACCTGCATATAGCATTTGACCTTGGGCACCTTTGCCCTTGCTTCCACCTTGCAATATTTCTTCATTAACCATTAAAGTGTTCAATTGATCAAAATCAAGCATGTTCTCTCCTAGCATACAAAGAGGATATGAAGTTCCTCCACTTGTCATCATCCTTAAGACCATCAAGTACAAATGCAACCATGTCATCATCATAAATTGAATGTCCTATGGCTTCCAATGAATCTCTAATACCTTTGGCTTTAATTATGTAATCGTGTATGGATTGGTTACCTCCTTTCTTCAAGTTGTTGAGCTCATTTTTGAGTTGTACCTTCTTTGCCTTCGTGTTTGTGGTGAACATCTTCTCCAAATATTCCCACATTTCCTTGGCCGTTTCCATGCTTTGAATGTGAGAACTATCATTGTGTTGCTTACATGTTGAGATATCATAAACATAACCCTTTTCTTACGTCCCATTCTCTAATTGCTCTCCTTTCTTGGTCGGTAGGGTTAGTAACCCAGTTTTCCTAGCAGGTTTCGGGACAGAACAGCAGACAAAGAAATAACCATATTTCACAGTACAAGAAGAGTTTTGCCAAAATTCTTTTTTGGAATAGAATCCTTGCTTTATAAGCTTTCCAACAAAAACAAGAACTCTTAGAGTGGAGCTTCCTACAAAGAGAAAATGAGGTCCTAACAGGTTGCAACAGAATTGAAGCAACCTTTGGAAAGGGTAGGAGAGATATACAAGAGAATATGAGCATCTATGAGAGCCTATGGCTCAATGGCACATATATATGCAGCACCTCGACTTCCTAGCATCCACATACACTTTGAATGAGCTTGGATGGTCTTTATATAGCCATGAGAGCCTTCTATGACTCTTCATATGTCCTCCATGTCTCTTCACATGCCCTCCTTGTCTTTTCACTTGCCTTGTGACTTTGTGTCTTCATTGGAGTGGCTTTTGGTGGTCCAATGCCTCCTTTTGGATAAGGTTGCACCTTCAAACTTGTTCTTTGACTTTCATAAGGTTCAAAAGCCTTCAAATGGAGTTATTTTATGAAAAACAAAACTTGAGCTTGCCCTAGAAATGCATGTCTTTTAACACCTTGTACCATTATGACATTGAAGGGGGGATTGTTGGAAACAATGTTAGAATAGCACAAAACCCCTAAATTCCAGCAACCTTGATTTTTGGGTACTTCGCCAAATTTTGGTCATAGAAGGTAAAAAATTATTATTAGCCCATTAGATAATGCCTCAAGAGAGCTTTCATTTGGTATATAACATTCAATTATCATAGGTTTAGATTGGGAGAAAAACCTAACCCTGATTTTTGCTAAAATTAGTTTTTTGACCTATTCTAGCTCCCCTCAACATGTATATTCCAAAAAGCTACTTCATAAAGTTGTCTGATGGCTAATTTTGGAGATCGTAGCCCCTCTAGGCCTGGAAGGCACATTTGGCGAATTAAAAACTCATCGCTAAACTTAGAGATTTTCGCTAATTTTAACGCATGCGGCCCATGCGAGCAACTTTTTAAGCTTTTTTGTGGGCTGATGGCTTGGGCTTCCATAAACCTATAAGAGAAAGCATTGGGCTCAATTCTTGGTATCAATTCAAGGAGTGCTCAAGCATACAGTAGCTTGGAGGAGTCTTATATATTTGGAGGAGGTGTGCTCTATCTTTGGTGCAGCATTGGAGGAGATTTTGGTAGCCAATCATCAGCATCTTGTTGAGTATTGTGAGTAGCAAGACTAATTTCGAGCCGATACTGTGCATAATGGAGCTGAAATGCTATATAGTCTTGTGGTTTACTACCATGAGCTTATAGTTGCACTTCCATGTGAAGGTGAATTTGGGGTTTACCTTGATTCATTCTGATATTTGTATAGTTGGAGATTGAGAGAAATCACATGCACATAGGTAAGGTAGAAAGAGATAAGATGGAAAAAACACAAGATAGAGTGAACACTAAGTCAATAGAAATAGACTCAAAGTAATAATACTGGAACTCAAACAATAAACAAGAGATAGATGGATCTCTCCACCCATGTGCTCCCACTATATGGAGTTTAGATGGAAAATTAGAGAGATAATAGGTGAAGGTTTATAGGCGAACACAATGGGTACTAGAGTTGGAGCGTGTATTTATTTCAAACTCCAAAAAATATGATCATGGATGGATAGGAGACCATCCTTATATGATCCATCAAGGCTAGCTCGTCCATACACTCAATTTAGTTTGTGGAATACCTATATATAATTTATATGCACTTATATATATATTGCATAACGTATACCTCACTAGATATAGGTTGTGGAGACCTTATTTTTACCCATTTATATATGGTTTCCAAGCCTTAGGTTGACCCAATTGGCCTTCTATTCATATGAGTGGCCCAACATCATTTTGAACTGATTAAGCTTTCAAAATAAGCCTTTTGGGTGGCCTCCCTTAGGATTGTTTGGAAACAATATCCTATTGAGGATCTATACTCTAATTTCCAGCAAACCTTAATTTTTAAAAATGATCAAAATGGTTAAAGATGGTAAAACTTATTATTGGATATACTTATAGTACTCTTCAAGAGCTTTCTTTTGATGTATAGTATGTCACCATTTGAGACCTAAAACCTAGAAACACAAACCCTAGTTTTCTGATTTTGTGATTTTCAAAAGCAAGTTACATCAAATGATCAAGGACGTAAAGCTTATTTTAAAAAGCTAAGTAGTATCTGAAAATTAGGTCATGTCTCCTCTCAATAGGCTAATTATAATTTTTGCGAACCCAAAAGCAATGTTTTCGAATTCATAATAGAGAAAGCACTTTTTTGGCTTTCTCAAGGCAGATTTTTGCAAAAGCTCATAAGGGGCTTAAAATTGTATATGAGGACAACAAGGGGGGCACATATGCTATCATGTACACTTCACTCTAAGTGCCGACGAGTGTGTGTTGCTGCCGATTTTTGTAAATTGCTGCAATATTTTGTTAGTCCTATTCTCTTTGTCGGACCAGGTTTTCCTATGTACTAACTCAAGAAGAGAACCCTCTCTGGCTTCTTATATCAAAGAAGAAACCCTAAATTTTGTAGGGTTGTAGAAATTTTTACCCTATTTACAGCACATAGGCTGTTTTTCCTAAAACAATCCTATTTTCTCTTCTTGTTTCAGCACACTTTCACTTTTTCTATCTTTAGGCACACTTCTCTAATTTATGTACCTAGATCCATTCTATGTTCAGCTTTTTGTCCAAATTTTGTATATTACCCACATTGTATAGTGATTATTTCATCAAGTTATTTTATTTAGAGTAGCCTATTAATTGCTCGTTTCACATCTCCTCTCTTGTCTATTTTTGTAATCATTCATCTATCTTATTTGGTTCAAGATGTGTATGTGTGCAAGGGTTTAAATGTTAGAAAGATCCTATGAAATTATTTTTGGGCCTACTTCACTTCCAATATTTGGTATCAGAGCTCTTGTTGCACATACATAGCTTGTTCCCAAGGTGAGTGATTATAGAGATAGGTTGGAACAAGAAAACAAATTTGATGGAATGTCTAACTATCCTATGTGGAGTTTCATGATGAAGTTGCTAGTTTCCATTGTGGAATATTGTCAGTGGTAAACTTCCAAGACCAAGGGAGTTGGTCGAAGATGTTGGCTCTTCTTCAAAGAAGTTTGCATCTCCAATTTCTGCCAAGAAGACAGAGGAGGAAGAAGAAGACGAAGTTTAAGAAGAATGAAACTCAATAATCAAAGAAGGAAAGTAAGTCATCTTCTTCTAAATCTTCAAACACATCTTCTTCAACCTTTATTTCAAGTATTTCATCTACACTTAAGGAAAAATCTACTTCATACACATCTACATCCAAGAAGGGAATATTTCATTATCGCAAGAAACTAGGTCACTATATTGCAATGTAGAAAGAGATTTTTTAATGAAAAGAAGAGAGCATGTAACAATGATGAAGGGGTATCAAAAGGAAAATTTTCTTCTGAAGAAGATACTTTTACATGTGTTTGTATAGAAGTGTCTTTTGATCAAACATCATTGAATGCGATGTCAGAGAATCCTTGGATTTTTGATTTTGGAGCTACTAAACATATGATAGTTTGCAAGAAGGTATTTTCATCACTTACTAATATTACGGATAGAAGAGTGATCATTGTAGATGGTCATGATTTGGATGTAGTTGCTGAGGGAGAAGTCACACTTAAATCAAGAGAAGGTGGTAATTTCATCGTTTCTAATGTTTTGTATGTACCACAATCCAAAAATCAAGAAGAATTTGCTCTCTACCTCATCATTTCTAGTAGATGACCAAAAAGTTACTTTTAAGAAGGATTCATGTCAAATCCTTACACCTAATGAAGAGCATTGTCTATTACAAGATTAAAGTAGAAGTGGTATGCTTGTTTTATAAAATTCAGTCGTGCTAATCTTTGTTAGGTCATCTACCTCTCACCAAAAGAAAATATGAAGTGTGCAAGATTCGGTCGTATCAATTATATAGCACTCAACCATATGAAGGACAAAGGTATGGTTGAAATTTTCCAACTTCTGATTTATCACACGATGCAGATTTTTGTGAAGAATGTCTTGAAGGGAAGTTACATAAACTACCATTCAAAAAGCATGGATTTGTTACGGCCACTAGAAAGTTGCAGATCATTCATTCATGTGTGAAAGGACCTATGAGAGCATACTCTTTACATAATCTTAGGTATTTCATCACATTTATTGATGATTTTTCAAGTTATTCTTGGGTATTTGGTTTAAAAACAAAGTCTGAAGTTTATGCTACTTTCAACAAATTTGCAAATTGGCACTATGGTTGAAAATGAAATCAATCTAAAATTCAGATTTTTAAGAAATGATAAAGGAGGTGAATACATGTCTCATGACTTCAAGTCATATTTGGAAGACAAAGGTATTTCTCATCAACTCTGTATTGCTTATACTCCATAGTAGAATGGTATGGAGAGAGAAAGAATCGTACACTTGTTGAAATGACACATAATATTGTTGGAAAACAATGTCACATAAGTCCAAAATCCTTTTAGGGCAGAAACCCTAATTTTGGTACTTAGTCATTTTTGGCAAAAAAACTAGGTAAAATTTTTATGAGCCTATCTTGCAGAGCTTGAAGAGAGTTTTCCAATGGTATATGACATGCAGTCATCAGAGATCAGATTGGGAGAAAACCCTAACCCTAATTTTCTGCTGATTTAGGGTTTTTACCTCATTTGATAGATCTCAGCTTGGAGGTCATAGAAATGTTTTCAGATTATTCATCAGGTGGTCATAAGTGTGAAAAAGAAGGTAAAAAAGAACTTTCAGAGATTAGTTTAAAAATAAAGCAAAAGCTATTAAAAACTTGCGTTGAGTTAAAAAAAAAAAATAATAAAAAAAAAACGATCAGCTTTATTTAACTTCTATTGCCAAGTTTTTACGAAAAAGCTGCTTTATGGTCGCTAACAACTTGTGGCCTATATAAGAAGGCACTTGGTCACTTATTTGATCATCCCAACGCCAATCTCAACGCCAGCTTGTGGTGGAGCTTGAGGAGGTGGTGCTCTAGCTCTCATGGAGCAGCCATGGTGCACTTTATGAGCAGCCATAGAGTTTTTTTTGGAGAAGAGTGTGCGCACACTCTTACTTATGGAGAAGACTTACCTATGAGCAACGTGGTGGTGGATCAGCCATCTACATGATGTTTTTGAAGACTGTCTTCTACATGAAGATTATGGAGTACTTCAAAGACATTGGATGGAGCTTAACATAAGATTGCATCTTATGTTAACTATTCAGGTACATATTCTCTCTATGCACACAGGTACTACTTGGATCTTATGGAGGCGGTAGCATCCATATCTGGAGGAGTCCTATTCGACATACATGGAGGCAGTGGCATCCATAAAGGAGAATCAGTACATGCATGCTACATGCATTCTGATGAGGTGTTAGAGAAGGTGTTTCCACATGAGTATGAGGATTTCTGTGAGCAACATGTTAGCATTCTATGCTAATTCTGTAAGTATGCGATCTTTCACACACACCTCTGATTTAGGGTCTTCCATAGCCTAAAATCAGATTAGGGTTTGCTGAATATCAGTTTCAAACTGATCTTTCCTCTTTCTGTGACTCATATTCACTCTTCTACAACCTATCAAGTCATACATCTCATACATATTCAGATTTCTGTCCCTACATCTGAATATTCTTGTAAATTCTGTACATACACTCTTCCATCTATTTCTGTTCAAATAGAGTGGTTGAGGTTTTGACTCCCACATTGTAAATTGACATTTGTATATATGATGGTGTGAGTAAGCAGTGACTTACGTAACACTTTGAACATGTTGTCTAATCTCTCTCTATCTTTATCTCATCATTGTATGATTGAGTGTTGTATGTTTATGTTGTCAATCTCGGAGGACACTTGAATCTATGTTGTAGATCCTAGAAACCTGTGGGACCTATGGAATTTAGTTATGAGCCTACTCAATTTCCAACATTTGGTATCAGAGCTCTCCCACGTTTACAACATATGGTTTTAGAGCATCTTGTAACATTTGACATATGACATACACACTTAATCTAGATGAGTAGAGATTTGAGAATTAGACAATTAAGTCACATGTTTATTTATCAGTGTGGAGTATGAAGCTGATGATCTGTTAGCAGTCTAATACTTTTGAAGAGTAAAGATACTTTACAAAAGTATTGCATGAAGACCAAGACTTGATGAAGAGAAGGCTACTTCAAATTCAAGGAAAAACAATGGTTTGGAGAAGATGAAGGAACCAGATCAACATCAAATCACAGGTATTAGTTTCTACTATCACATTGTCATTTGCAGGCCATATCTTAGAAGAGCAGTTATGAAGAGATTTGAAGGATTCAAGAAGTGCTTTTAAATACTTTCATTCTTTTAGCCTTAGCTACACCAAATCAGGTATCTAGAGGTTGTTCTTGATAGATCTCTTTCATGGCAAGAAAGCTCATCTAAGAAGACAAATTTGGAGATAAGATCGGTTTTGTTTTCAGCCAACACAAGGTTGGAAGTTTTTTATCTAGGTACAAAATCGAGGTATCTAAATTACCTGGAGAGGTAATTCAGTATTGAGCCAACTCAAAGAAAAAGCTTGGTGAATTCAATCATATCATACACATTTGAAGCAGAGTTTTGATTCCTCATATGCTGAGATGGTAGAAGCATGTTTTATCTTCTATGTTCACTTCCATTTATATACCATGTTTGTTTTGTCTCTTACTCTTAGCACTAGAGGATGAGAAAAATTCATTTGAAGAAGTTAAGAGTGCTTGCTACTTCAAGATGAAGAGAACAAAAGGTATGGAAGAGAAGTTTGAAGATGTGGACATCATCGAGTGGAAGAAAGATGGAGAAGAAGCAAGTCCAAGAATTCCAAAGGGAAAGTAAGACTTCCTTTTCTCCTATATTTTCCATATACTTTTTCTACTTTTATCTTCTACATCCAAAGACAAGTCTATCAGAACATCTTGTGTAAAGAAGACAGTTTAAAGAAGAAGCTGTTTCTTGCGTTGCATTACACTTGGTCATGTTTTAGTAGGTTTTGACAAAGAATTGCATTGAGAGAAAGAAAAACAACAGATATGTAAGACAACTTATATGTTTTGACTCATATGTGCATGAGTTATGTTTTAGTTGAAGCTTTTGAGCAGGCAGCTTATATCTTCCCTCGAAAAATTCTTGGAGTGTCAATTCAGAGCTACTTGGTATATGACAAGTTGTAGAGAAGTTTTTTCTTCTTTATTTAACTCTTGAGGTAAAAGAGTATTTGTAGCAGATGTTGGAGACTTGGAGTGAGGTTTTTATTTTTGGAAAAGTTACCCCATATTCAGTATTTTCAAAAAATTCAGTATTTTCAGGAAAATTCAGTATTTTCAGAAAAATTCAGAAATATTCAGATTTTTTGATATACCAGTCAGATGGAGAATCTACTTTCTATGATTATCTTGACTTTTGGATACATGCTTGTATTCAAAAAGGGGGAAGAATATGAAGAGATGAAGTATCAAGTTGCAGTTTTTGGAGTTCTCAAGATTAGAGTTTGTCCGCTTATGGTCCAGCAGAAGTTGCAGATTCTTGGGAAGGATCTAGTTGAAGAAAAGTTTTACATCTTTATCAAACATTCGGTCATGAATGTTTGATGAGAGTAGATTCTACAAAGGTATTTTGTTAAGAGATGAAAGATCTTGAAGATCTTGAGTATTTTTGAGTTAGATATATGTTCTTTGTTTGTAAAGTTCTTAGCATTGGAAGAACTAAGTCAAAGATTCAGATACGATCAGGTTAGTGTTGTAGAGAAATAGAAGAAGATACTTGTTATCTTGCAGAAGATTATGAATCCTAGAATGCTTTGTGAAAGGTTTTTGTTATGATAGGATCAACTAACCTTATTCTAGATTTTGGAAAGCTGAGGAATGGAAGGAAAGCTATTGGCATGTGTACAGTGCTAATAAAAAGGGTTAAGATATTTTGTTTGAGACACATGTATTGATACTAAATCACTGAAGATCAGATGTCGTGAAAGAAGGAAGCAGTTCCAGATTTCATAAAGTTTGATATACTTTGAAGAATTCTGGATATTAGTGTTAAATCATCCAGGGGGATGATGACACATGAAGACTTATTTTCAGCCATATGTGAAAGAATGCAGATTCATATCCACATGTACTCCTATATTTCCTTTGCCAGTTTCTCTTTATGTTCCAGCTTTGAAAGAAGAAGGAAGAAGGAGAATGTCTTGAGAAAGTTCTTGTTAGGAATTCTTGTTCAAGAAAAAGTTCGAGAGTTATATTACAGAGAAGCTTGATATTTCAGAGAGGTATGTTACTTATGAGGTGCGCACATATATGATTGTACCAGACTCTGAAGGAAAGAGGTATACAGATAGAACAAGGATGGAGACAAGATGACATCATAGATATGAAATTTTGGTGAGACTCTCATGAGTTGAGTTGAGTACAGTACGAGATGAACCAGCTAGTGTTCATAATACACTAAGTTGTGAGTTGTCAGTCACAAGTCCGAGGATGGATTCAGTTCCTAATTCTGTTTAGTGTATTTACATCACAGAGCAGAAGTACGTTCAGAAACCTTTTGTAAGGTAAATGCAAATATGTGGATCGTAGTGTATGCTTACAAGTTTGAGAAGACATATTACAAGAGATAGCAGATTCAGAGTCAGTTCATGCTACATATGTTGTCAAGCAGTGATTGCTTGATGTATGCTAACACTATTGGATATCTAGTTTGCATATTTTCTGGTTCATATTCAGCAAATTCAGATTTTTGAAGTTTGAAGAAGACTTTTGAAGATAAAGTTTGAAGGTCAATTCTGAAGGACAAGTTTAAAGCTTATATCAGTTTGCAGATGAATGAAGTTGCATATCCAATTCAGTTTGTACATATATGACATTGCAGGGGGGATTGTTGGAAAACAATGTCACATCAATTCAAAATCCTTTTAGGGCAGAAACCCTAATTTTGGTACTTAGTCATTTCTGGCCAAAAAAATTGGGTAAAATTTTTATGAGCCTATCTTGTAGAGCTTGAAGAGAGTTTTCCAATGGTATATGACATGAAGTCATCAGAGATCATATTTGGGAGAAAACCCTAACCCTAATTTTCTGCTGATTTAGGGTTTTTACCTAATTTGATAGCTCTCAGCTTGGAGGTCATAAAAATGTTTTCAAATTATTCATCAAGTGGTCATAAGTGTGAAAAGAAGGTCAAAAAGAACTTTTAGAGATTAGTTTAAAAATAAAGCAAAAGCTATTAAAAACTTGCGTTGAGTTAAAAAAAAAGCGATCAGCTTTATTTAATTTCTATCGCCAAGTTTTTACGAAAAAGCTGCTTTATGGTCGCTAGGAACTTGTGGCCTATATAAGAAGGCACTTGGTCACTTATTTGATCATCCCAATGCCAATCTCAATGCCAATTTGTGGTGGAGCTTGAGGAGGTGGTGCTCTAGCACTCATGGAGCAGCCATGGTGCACTTTATGAGCAGCCATGGAGTTCTTCTTGGAGAAGAGTGTGCGCACACTCCTAGTTATGGAGAAGACTCACCTATGAGAAGCTTGGTGGTGTGGATCAGCCATCTACATGATGTTTTTGAAGACTGTCTTCTACATGAAGATTATGGAGTACTTCAAAGACATTGGATGGAGCTTAACATAAGATTGCATCTTATATTAACTATTCAGGTACATATTCTCTTTATGCACATAGGTACTACTTGGATCTTATGGAGGTAGTGGCATCCATATCTGGAGGAGTCCTATTGGGCATACATGGAGGCAGTGGCATCCATAAAGGAGAATCAGTACATGCATGCTACATGCATTCGGATGAGGTGTTAGAGAAGGTGTTTCCACATGAGTATGAGGATATCTATCAGCAACATGTTAGCATTCTATGCTAATTTTTTTGTAAGTAGGGTTTGCTGAATATCAGTTTCAAACTGATCTTTTACACACACATCTGATTTAGGGTCTTCCATAGCCTAAAATCAGATTAGGGTTTGCTGAATATCAGTTTCAAACTGATCTTTTCTCTTTCTGTCACTCTTATTCACTCTTCTACAAGCAATCAGGTCATACATCTCATACATATTCAGATTTCTGTCCCTATATTTGAATATTCTTGTTAATTTTGTACATACAGTCTTCTATCTATTTCCGTTCACATAGAGTGGTCTAGGTTTTGACTCCCACATTGTAAATTGACATTTGTATATATATGATGGTTTGAGTAAGCAGTGGCTTACGTAACACTTTGAATATGTTGTCCAATCTCTCTCTATCTTTATCTCATCATTGTATGATTAAGTGTTGTATGTTCATGTTTGTCAATATCGGAAGATACTGGAATCTATAATGTAGATCCTAGAAACCTGTGGGACCTATGGAATTTAGTTATGTGCTTGCCTAATTTCCAACATTTGGTATCGGAGCTCTCCCAGGTTTACAACATATGGTTTTAGAGCAGCTTGTAACTTTTGACATATGACATACATACTTAATCTAGATGAGTAGAGATTTGAGAATTAGACAATTCAATCACATGTTCATTTATTAGCGTGGAGTATGAAGCTGATGATCTGTTAGCAGCCTAATACTTTTCAAGAGTAAAGATACTTTACAAAAATATTGCATGAAGACCAAGACTTGATGAAGAGAAGGCTACTTCAAATTCAAGGAAAAACAATGGTTTGGAGAAGATGAAGGAACCAGATCAACATCAAATCACAAGTATTAGTTTCTACTATCAGATTGTCATTTGGAGGTCATATCTTAGTAGAGCAATTATGAAGAGATTTGAAGGATTCAAGAAGTGCTTTTAAATACTTTCATTCCCTGAAAGTTAAAGCATTAGCTACACCAAATCAGGTATCTAGAGGTTGTTCTTGACAGTTTTGATAGATCTCTTTCATGACAAGAAAGCTCATTTAAGAAGACAAATTTGGAGATAAGATCAGTTTTGTTTTCAGTCAATACAAGGTTGGAAGTTTTTTATCTAGGTGCAAAATCGAGGTATCTAAATTACCTAGAGAGGTAATTTAGTATTGAGCCAACTCAAGGAAAAAGGTTGGTGAATTCAATCATATCAGTCACATTTGAAGCAAAGTTTTGATTGCTCGTATGTTGAGATGGTAGAAGCATGTTTTATCTTCCATGTTCACTTCCATTTATATACCATGTTTGTTTTGTCTCTTACTCTTAGCACTAGAGGAAGAGAAAAATTCATTTGAAGAAGTTAAGAGTGCTTGCTACTTCAAGAGGAAGAGAACAAAAGGTATGGAAGAGAAGTTTGAAGATGTGGACATCATTGGGTGGAAGAAAGATGAAGAAGAAGAAAGTCCAAGAATTCCAAAGGGAAAGTAAGACTTTCTTTTCTCCTATATTTTTCATTTACTTTTCCTAATTTTAAGTTCTACATCTAAAGACAAGTCTATGAGAACATCTTGTGTAAAGAGGAGAGTTTAAAGAAGAAGCAGTCTCTTGCTTTGCATTACACTTGGTCATGTTTTAGATCCTATTACTTGATTGAGAAGTGAAGTTAGCCAAAAGAAAGTCAAGCAGATACTATCACATTTCACCCTGGAAGAATATGAAGAGATGAAGTATCAACTTGCAGTTTTTGGAGTTCTCAAGGTGAGAGTTTGTCCACTTATGTTCGAGTAGAACTTGCAGATTCTTGGGAAGGATCTAGTTGAAGAAAAGTTTTACAACTTTATCATACATTCAGTCATGAATGTTTGATGAGAGCAGATTCTACACAGGTATTTTGTTAAGAGATGAAAGATCTTGAAGATCTTGAGTATTTTTGAGTAAGATGTCTATTCTTTGGTTGTAAAGTTCTTAGCCTTGGAAGAAGTAAGTCAAAGATTTAGATACTATCAGATTAGTGTTATAGAGAAATCGAAGAAGATACTTGTTATGTTGCAGAAGATTATGAATCCTAGAATGCTTTCAGAAAGGTTTTTGTTATGATAGGATGAGCTAACGTTATTCTAGATTTTGGAACCTTATTCTAGATTTTGGAAAACTGAGGAATGGTAGGGAAAGCTATTGGCATGTGTTCAATGCTAATAAAAAGCGTTCAGATATTTTGTTTCAGACACAGGTATTGATACTAAATAACTGAGGATCAGATTTCTTGAAAGAAGGAAGAAGTTCGAGATTTTATAAAGTTTGATATACTTTGAAGAATTCTGGATATTAGTGTTAAATCATCCAGGGGGGTGATGAAAGTCTGGAGAAAGTTCCTGTTAGGTGTTTCTGTTCGGGAGAAAGTTCTAGAGTTTTATCAGAGAAGCTTGATATTTTAGAGAGGTATGCTACTTATGAGGTGCGCACATATATGAATATACGAGACTCTGAAGAAAAGAGGTATACAGATAGAATAAGGATGAAGACAAGATGACATCATAGATATGAAATTTTGGTGAGACTCTCATGAGTTGAGTTGAGTACAGTCAGAGATGAACCAGCTAGCGTTCATAATACACTAAGTTGTGAGTTGTCAGCCACAAGTCCGAGGATGGATTCAGTTCCTAGTTCTGTTTAGTGTATTTACATGACATAGCCGAAGTATGCTGAGAAACCTTTCGTAAGGTAAATGCAAATATGTGGATCATAGTGTATGCTTACAGGTTTGAGAAGAGATATTACAGGAGAGCAGTTTCAGAGTCAATTCATGCTACATATGTTGTCAAGCTGTGATTGCTGTTCAGTTTGTACCAATATGACATCGTAGGGGGGATTGTTGGAAAACAACGTCACATCAGTCCAAAATCCTTTTAGGGCAAAAACCCTAATTTTGGTACTTATGCATTTTTGGCCCAAAAAAATTGGGTAATATTTTTATGAGCCTATCTTGTAGAGCTTGAAGAGAGTTTTCCAGTAGTATATGACATGCAGTCATCAGAGATCAGATTTGGGAGAAAACCCTAACCCTAATTTTCTGTTGATTTAGGTTTTTTACCTCATTTGATAGCTCTGAGCTTCGAGGTCATAAAAATGTTTTCAGATTATTCATCAAGTGTTCATAAGTGTGAAAAGCAGGTCAAAAAGAACTTTTAGGGATTAGTTTAAAAATAAAGCAAAAGCTATTAAAAACTTGCTTTGAGTTAAAAAAAAAAACGATCAGCTTTATTTAACTTCTATCGCTAAGTTTTTACGAAAAGGTTGCTTTATGGTCGCTAGGAACTTGTGGCCTATATAAGAAGGCACTTGGTCACTTATTTGATCATCCCAACGCCAATCTCAACGCTAGTTTGTGGTGGAGCTTGAGGAGGTGGTCCTCTAGCAATCATGGAGCAGCCATGGTGCACTTTATGAGCAGCAACCATGGAGTTCTTCTTGGAGAAGAGTGTACTCACACTCTTACTTATGGAGAAGACTTACCTATTAGCAACTTGGTGATGTGGATCAACCATCTACATGATGTTTTTGAAGATTGTCTTCTACATGAAGATTATGGAGTACTTCAAAGACATTGGATGGAGCTTAACATAAGATTGCATCTTATGTTAACTATTCAGGTACATATTCTCTTTATGCACACAGGTACTACTTGGACCTTATGGATGCGGTGGCATCCATATCTGGAGGAGTCCTATTCGGCATACATGGAGGCAGTGGCATCCGTAAAGAAGAATCAGTGCATGCATGCTACATGCATTCAGATGAGATGTTAGAGAAGATGTTTCCACATGAGTACGAGGATTTCTATCAGCAACATTTTAGCATTCTATGCTGATTGTGTAAGTATGTGATCTTTCACACACACATCTGATTAAGGGTCTTCCATAGCTTAAAATCAGATTAGGGTTTGCTGAATATCAGTTTCAAACTGATCTTTCCTCTTTCTGTCACTCATATTCACTCTTCTACAACCTATCATGTCAAACATCTCATACATATCCAGATTTCTGTCCCTACATCTGAATATTCTTGTAAATTCTATACATACACTCTTCCATCTATTTTTGTTCACATAGAGTGGTTGAGGTTTTGACTCCCACATTGTAAATTGACATTTGTATATATGATGGTGTGAGTAAGCAGTGGCTTACGTAACACTTTGAACATGTTGTCTCATCTCTCTCTATCTTTATCTCATCATTGTATGATTAAGTGTTGTATGTTCATGTTTGTCAATATCGGAAGATACTGGAATCTATGTTGTAGGTCTTGGAAACTTGTGGGACCTATGGAATTTAGTTATGGGCCTACCTAATTTCCAACATTTGGTATCAGAGCTCTCCCAGGTTTACAACATATGGTTTTAGAGCATCTTGTAACATTTGACATATGACATACACACTTAATCTAGATGAGTATAGATTTGAGAATTAGACAATTCAGTCACATGTTTATTTATCAGTGTGGAGTATGAAGCCGATGATCTTATAGCAGCCTAATACTTTTGAAGAGTAAAGAGTTTACAAAAGTATTGCATGAAGACAAAGACTTGATGAAGAGAAGGCTATTTCAAATTCAAGGAAAAACAATGGTTTGGAGAAGATGAAGGAACCAGATCAACGTCAAATCACAGGTATTAGTTTCTACTATCAGATTGTCATTTGGAGGTCATATCTTAGAAGAGCAGTTATGAAGAGATTTGAAGGATTCAAGAAGTGCTTTTAAATACTTTCTCTCTTTGAAAGTTAAAGCATTAGCTACACCAAATCAGGTATCTAGAGGTTGTTCTTGACAGTTTTGATAGATCTCTTTCATGGCAAGAAAGCTCATCTAAGAAGACAAAGTTGGAAGTTTTTTTATCTGGGTACAAAATCGTCGAGGTATCTAAATTACTTAGAGAGGTAATTCAGTATTCAGCAAACTCAAAGAAAAAGGTTGGTGAATTCAGTCATATCAGTCACATTTCAAGCAGAGTTTTGATTCCTCATATGGTGAGATGGTAGAAGCATGTTTTATCTTCTATGTTCACTTCCATTTATATACCATGTTTGTTTTGTCTCTTACTCTTAGCACTAGAGGAAGAGAAAACATCATTTGAAGAAGTTAAGAGTGCTTGCTACTTTGAGATGAAGAGAACAAAAGGTATAGAAGAGAAGTTTGAAGGTGTGGACATCATCAGGTGGAAGAAAGATGGAGAAGAAGAAAGTCCAACAATTCCAAAGGGAAAGTAAGACTTCCTTTTCTTCTATATTTTCCATATACTTTTCCTACTTTTATCTTCTACATCCAAAGACAAGTCTATGAGAACATCTTGTGTAAAGAGGACAGTTTAAAGAAGAAGCAATTTCTTGCTTTGCATTACACTTGGTCATGTTTTAGTAGGTTTTGACAAAGAATTGCGTTGAGAGAAAGAAAAGCAGCAGATATGTAAGACAACTTATATGTTTTGACTCATATGTGTATGAGTTATGTTTTAGTTGAAGCTTTTGAGCAGGTAACTTATATCTCCCCTCAAAAAATTCTTGGAGTGTCAATTGAGAGCTACTTGGTATATGACAAGTTGCAGAGAAGTTTTTTCTTCTTTATTTAACTCTTGAGGTAAAAGAGTATTTGTAGCAGATTTCGAGTGAGGTTTTTATGTTTGGAAAAGTTATCTCATATTCAGTATATTCAGTATTTTCAGAAAATTCAGTATTTTTAGGAAAATTCAGAAAATTCAGTATTTTCAAAAAATTTCAGAAAATTAAGTATTTTCAAAAAAATTCAGAAAAAATTCAGATTTTCTGATATGCGAGTCAGATGGAGAATCTACTTTCTATGATTATCTTGACTTTTGGATACATGCTTGAATTCAAAAATGTGTTCCATGAGATCCTAGTACTTGATTGAGAAATGGAGTTAGCCAAAAGAAAGTCAAGCAAACAATATCACATTTCACCCAGGAAGATTATGAAGAGATGAAGTATCAACTTGCACTTTTTGGAGTTCTCAAGGTTAGAGTTTGTCCACTTATGTTCCGATAGAAGTTGGAGATTCTTGGGAAGGATCTAGTTGAAGAAAAATTTTACAACTTTATCAAACATTCAATCATGAATGTTTGATGAGAGCAGATTCTACACAGGTATTTTGTTAAGAGATGATAGATCTTGAAGATCTTGAGTATTTTTGAGTCTGGGGTCTATTCTTTGTTTGTAAAGTTCTTAGCGTTGGAAGAAGTAAGTCAAAGATTCAGATACTATCAGATTAGTGTTGCAGAGAAATAGAAGAAGATACTTGTTATATTGCAGAAGATTATGAATCCTAGAATGTTTTCAGAAAGGTTTTTGTTATGATAGGATCAACTAACCTTATTCTAGATTTTGGAAAGCTTAGGAATGGCAGGGAAAGCTATTGGCATGTGTACAATGTTAATAAAAAGGGTTCATATATTTTGTTTGAGACACAGGTATTGATAATAAATCACTGAAGATCAGATTTATTGAAAGAAGAAAGACATTCGAGATTTCATAAAGTCTGATATACTTTGAAGAATTCTGGATATTAATGTTAAATCATCCAGGGGGGTGATGAAACATGAAGACTTATTTTCAGACATATGCGAAAGAATGCAGATTCATATCTACAGGTATTCCTATATTTCCTTTGTCACTCTCTCTTTATGTTCCAGCTTTGAAAGAAGAAGGAGAATGTCTTGAGAAAGTTCCTGTTAGGGGTTCATGTTCGGGAGAAAGTTCTAGAGTTTTATTACAGAGAAGCTTGATATTTCAGAGAGGTATGTTACTTATGAGGTGTGCACATATATGATTATACCAGACTCTGAAGGAAAGAGGTATACACATAGAACAAGGATGAAGACAAGATGACATCATAGATATGAAATTTTGGTAAGACTCTCATGAGTTGAGTTGAGTACATAGTTGAAAAAAACACGTTTTTAATCAAAAATAAAAAAACGTTTAGTACTTAAAAACGTACTAAACGTTTTTTATCACATTTTGCATCATAAAAACGTTTTTTATTACTTTGGGGCCATAAAGATACTTTTTTTTCACTTTGGACCATTGATATCAATGTTTTATGGTTCATTTAATTGATGTTTCATGGTCCATGGATTAATAAATTATATTTGAACTTCAATGTTATAGTTTATTGAATGAGCAACAACTTACATGTCAGGATAATCATTTATCTATTTTTCCCCTTTAATGTAATCACATGTATGTGATCACTATCCCATATGAATCATGGTACATATTGAAATTGGAATTCATCATTCAATCTTAAGTTTTTAGCTTTTGTCTTCTAAGTCTATAGACCTTATAACCATGACATTGCATACCTACGGGTCGACACCCATAGGCCGCAACATGTATTATCTTTTATAAGGTAGTAGTCTTCAAATCATTTTTTTTGTGTGTTTTTAGCATTACATAGGTAAAGGAATGTTAGATGTGCATTACTCATGGATTATTAAAAACAAAAATTAAAAAATGTTGCGAAGAAATATAATACTTGTTTTTTATTTCCTTTTTTTTAGTACTCTACGTACTAAACGTTTTAAAACCCGTTTTTAAAACTCGTTTTTAAAACTCTCGTTGAACTATGGTTGAGTACAGTCAGAGATGAACCAGCTAGTGTTCATAATACACTAAATTGTGAGTTGTCACAAGTCCCACGATGGATTCAGTTCCTAATTTCGTTTAGTGTATTTACATGACACAACAGAAGTACGTTGAGAAACCTTTCGTAAGGTAAATGCAAGTATGTGGATCGTAGTGTATGCTTACAGATTTGAGAAGACATATTACAAGAGATAGCAGATTCAGAGTCAGCTTATGCTACATATGTGGTCAAGCAATGATTGCTTGATGTATGCTAACACTACTGGATATTTAGTTTGCATATTTATGGTTCATATTCAGCAAATTCAGATTTTTGAAGTTTTAAGAAGTTCAAATTCAGTTTTGAAGAAGACTTTTGAAGACAAAGTTTGAAGGTCAATTCTGAAGGACAAGTTTGAAGCTTATATCAGTTTGTAGATGAATGAAGTTGCATATCGAGTTCAGCTTGCACCAATATGACATTGCAGGGGGGATTGTTGGAAAACAATGTCACAGCAGTCCAAAATCCTTTTAGGGCAAAAACCCTAATTTTGGTACTTAGTCATTTTTGGCAAAAAAAATTTGGGTAAATTTTTTATGAGCCTATCTTGTAGAGCTTGAAGAGAGTTTTCCAGCGGTATATGAGATGCAGCCATCAGAGATCAGATTTGGGAGAAAACCCTAACCCTATTTTTTGCTGATTAAGGGTTTTTACCTCATTTGATAGCTCTCAGCTTGGAGGTCATAAAAATGTTTTCAGATTATTCATCAAGTGGTCATAAGTGTGAAAAGCAGGTCAAAAAGAACTTTCAGAGATTGGTTTAAAAATAAAGCAAAAGCTATTAAAAACTTGCATTGAGTAAAAAAAAAAAAAAACGATCAGCTTTATTTAACTTCTATCGTCAAGTCTTAACAAAAAAGATGCATTATGGTTGCTAGGGACTTGTGGCTTATATAAGAAGGTACTTGGTCACTTATTTGATCATCGTCAATCTCAACGCAAGCTTGTGGTGGAGCTTGAGGAGGTGGTGCTCTAGCACTCATGGAGAAGCCATGGTGCACTTTATGAGCAGCCATGGAGTTTTTCTTGGAGAAGAGTGTGCTCACACTCGTACTTATGGAGAAGACTTACCTATTAGCAGCTTGGTGGTGTGGATCAACCATCTACATGATGTTTTTGAAGACTCTCTTCTACATGAAGATTATGGAGTGCTTCAAAGACATTGGATGGAGCTTAACATAAGATTGCATCTTATGTTAACTATTTAGGTAAATATTCTCTTTATGCACATAGGTACTAGTTGGATCTTATGGAGGCGGTGGCATCCATATCTAGAGGAGTCCTATTCGGCATACATGGAGGCAGTGGCATCCATAAAGGAGAATCAATACATGCATGCCACATGCATTCAAATGAGGTGTTAGAGAAGGTGTTTTCACATGAGTATGAGGATTTCTGTAAGCAACATGTTAGCATTCTATGCTAATTCTATAAGTATGCGATCTTTCACACACACATCTGATTTAGGGTCTTCCATAGTCGAAAATCAGATTAGGGTTTGCTGAATATGAGTTTCAAACTGATCTTTCCTCTTTCTGTGACTCATATTCACTCTTCTATAACCTATCAAGTCATACATCTCATACATATTCCGATTTCTGTCCCTACATATGAATATTCTTGTAAATTCTGTACATACGTTCTTCCATCTATTTCTGTTCACATAGAGTGGTTGAGGTTTTGACTCCCACATTGTAAATTGACATTTGTATATATGATGGTGTGAGTAAGCAGTGGCTTACGTGACACTTTGAACATGTTGTCTAATGTCTCTCTATCTTTATCCCATCATTGTGTGATTAAGTGTTGTATGTTCACGTTTATCAATATCAGAGTAGATTCGGTTCGCGAACCGGATGATTTCGGTACGTTTAACGGTTCGATCGGTTCGGTACGAACCGTACGGGTTGGGTTCGATTTTTTAAAGCCATCATGTCATCAAAGATTGTGCGTAATTTTGAAACTCGAGCCCTAAGTTCTAACGACCGAAGTGCTTCGATATTCGAGAGCTGACGAGCGACCACATTCGAGACTTGCGACTGTAGATTGTGTGAGCACTGAGCTTGCAAGTTGCCAATGGCCATAGAGCTTGAGCCTCGAGATCTCTGAGTAGTGAGGCCATTGCGTGACTCCGTGAGCACTCATGAGCACTTCAGCACTTGCGAATCTATCGAGGGCCGAGGCTTGCGGCTTGATCTTCTCGAATCAATGCTTTTTTGAGACTCCGCAATATTCAACCATATTCAACGTTATTCCCACTAAGCATTCACACTAAGCACTTGAGGTGACCACCATATTCAGCCTTGGCCATTGTCCCAAGTGTCTTGCATTCTTCAATTGTGAGAGCCCTTAGTGTCTTGCATTAACTTATCAATATGTCTCGAAGCATGAATGCCATGTGGGATGTCCATACCATTAACCACTCATTGGCTAATGCTCAAAGTACTTCGAGCTCAGGCACCCGTAAGTGGACATGCAAATATTGCACGAGGACTTTCTCTACCACGACTACACGACTTATACGTCATGTGTCTGGTTTAGGAGGAATGGGCATTTCTGCATGTGATAAAGTTCCTCCGCAGATTGCTCAAATCGTAATACGTGATCATGCCTTGGCACAAGAGGCTCGTGTTGCACGTCGTCGTGATTTGGCCTCGGCCGACATCGAGATGATGGAGGACATAGTTCCTTCTTCAGAGATGACGCAACCTGCAACTAGTGCTACTCGGAGTCGAACTTCATCACAAAGAGTCCTCACTATGGAAGAGGTCTCCTCGACCCCTCCTACACAACGTGCTAAGCAAGCACTTAGTGCCTCATTTATATCCTCGGCCATACAAAAACAAAGACAAAAGGATGTAGAGATACAAATTGCGAGGTGTGTTATTGAATGCAATCTTGCATTTAATGTGGTACGTATCGAGGCATGGAGACGCATGGTGAAAGCCATTGCTCAGGTTGGTCCATGCGATGATTGGTATGGAATTGACTACAAGCGATTGCGTACTACCATGTTAGATGAGGAAAGGGATCGCATTGAGGTACAGTTAGAGCCTATTAAGACAGGTTGGATGATGTATGGATGTTCCATCATTTCTGATGGATGGAGTGACACACGTCGACGCCATATTATAAACATCCTTGTGTCATCTTGCCTAGGTACCTATTTCCTCTGTGCTGTGGATGCTAGTAAAGCGGGAGTTCGCATTACGGGTGAGTTTATCTTTCAACATATCAAATCCGCCATTCTTGAGGTTGGAGTTGAAAATGTGGTACAAGTTATCACAGATAATGCATCCAACTGTAAGAGAATGGAGGAAATGATTGAAGATGAGTTCCCCAAAATAGTTTGGACACCCTGTGCTGCACACTGTGTAGATCTCCTATTAGAGGATATCGGGAAACTACCATGGATAGAGCCCATTGTGAATGATGCCAAACGCATTGTGAATTTTATACGTAAAAATCATTTGGCATTATCCGTATTCCGTTTTCATAGCACCATGGAGTTGATTCGGCTTGCAGATACTAGATTTCGTTACATATATTTGGTGTTATGTAGACTTCAAAAAGTCATAGATGCATTGCGTTTGACCATCATAGATCGAAGATGGACAAACGTACCACACTCTCAGACAGAGCTTGCACGTTATGTGCAAAGGAAGGGAACTTTCACAAGAGAGGTATAAATTTGAATTTTGAAATTTATGTATGTTTATTTTATTTAATATATTTATATAAAAATTCAGATTTAACATTGATTTTACTTTGTAGGAAATCTGACATTTTACGACTAGTGTACTATCGTTGGTCTTTCCTATCTAGATCCATACATGGATTCTCGGCACTCTTGTATCCATATTTCAAGAGTCCGGCTTTATGGGTAGAAGGCCAACTATGACACATGAAGGATGAGTACATGCAGCGCATCATGTCCCCTGACGATCAACTTCTCTTTGATAGAGATTTCACAGGCTATATGGGGAATGTGGGCATTTCTTATGCACGGAGTACATCTATGCGCAAAGAGGTGACTACAGAGCCATTGGAGTGGTGGCTGCATTATTGCTATGGTCACCCTTCAATGGCTCCACATGCTCTACGAGTCTTATCACAGGTATTTTTTTTGTATCGATAATTGAACATTGATTCAAATCTCACGAGTCATTAGTCATGACTCATAAATTATAATCTGTGTAGGATGCTTCCTCTAGTGCATGTGAACGCAATTGGAGCGCCTATTCTCTCATTCATACAAAGCTTAGGAATAGGTTGACTCTACAACAAGTTAGAGAGGTTGAACTTTTGTAAGGACAACTTGAGATTGGTGCATGACCTCGAAACAAAAACAGATAGACCAAAACAGGTATTTTTTTATATACTTGAGTTTATGTCCTTCATTCTTTTAAGTTTAATATTACAAATTGTAATTCAAATTTCTTTTTTATCATTTATGTAATGTATAGGTATCTCCTACCATCTTTGAGAGTTCGATGGAGATAGAGGACGAGATGACAGTTGTTCGAGACGAGCAGGAGGATATCTATCGCATGCTTCACCAGGAGCTAGAGAGTATTGATCGCAGAGTGACACGTGCACGTGCTCGTCGATTGGGTATTCGGCCTCATATAGACATTGCATCTACGAGTGTAGCTCAAGCACCGGTGTACAACAGGAGGTGCAAAATGTGCCCAGGACGACGAGGAGAGCCAGTTCCTGAGGCAGATGACATTGACATAGCACCACATAGCATTGATTACACTCAGATTGTCGAGCCAGAGTACGATGAGGAATGTCACCGTCATTGGAGACATTCCATCAGAGTCATAGTATTGACATCCAGAGTACGATGAGGAATGTCACTGTCATTGGAGACATTCCATCAGAGTCATAGTATTGACATGTATAAAGGAAGGTTAGTTGTAAAAAGCTATGTTTAAAAGCAAGGTATAAACTAAAATGAAACTTTTGCTCATACTTTTAGAATGACGATAGTCAAAATTGTACATTCTTTGGTTAGAAGTTGGAAAGCATATGAGTTAGATATTAGAAGAATATTTGATGATGGTGATTTTCATGAAGATGTCTACATTCACAACTATAGAGTTTTGAAGAAAAACATAAAGAACGTCTTGTTTGCAAGTTAATCCTTTCATTGGTTCTAAAAACTCAATAACTTCTCCTACTCTCTATGTTAAGTAAGAGACAAAAGTTTTGATTATAGTCATTATTTTTGTTGGTGATATGATCATGATAGATCCCAAAGATTTAAATTTATAGCTTTTTAAGTTAGAACTTATGAATGTTTCTAATGTTAAGGATTCGATTCTTTACGTTATTAGCTTGGCATTGAATTCATTCATAGGGATAATTTTATTTATATGACACAACAAAAGTACATTGAGAAACTCTAGAAAGGTTTGAAATGCAAGATTCTAAACCTGTACAAACTCCTATGGATGTTAATGTGTCTTTACAAGTAGAAATAGAGATATATCCTTTTGATGATTATCTATAGTCAAACCAGTGGTTGTTCGATATATCTTTGTAATACACGTCCTGATATTAGTTTGCTTTTTTTCAAGTGTCAAGGTTTATGCACATACCTCTTAGAATTCATTGGGAAGAAGTTAAACAAGTTTTTAGATGTTTGAAAAGATCTATGAATTATGCTATGGGTTTTCCTAAGTCATCACATTTTATATTTCAAGGATTTGCAGATTATGCTATTGTTTCTTTATTGGAGAACGCTTTATTTCTTGGTATTCTAAGAAACAACCTACAATGGCTTTAAGTGAAGCAGAGTGTAGAGCTTCCATTAAACTACAATTGAGGCTATATGATTGCAGAAAATTCAAGTTATTATGTTTATGTTCATCTACCTATGCAGATATATTTAGATAGTCAAAGTGCTACTGCTATTGTTAAGAATCTTGTTCATCATGCAAGGACAAAGCATATTGAAGTCATTACCATTGTATTCATGAGTAGATATCTAAGAAGCACATTGAGCTTATCTATGTTCCTACAAGTGAGAATGTGGTAGATATTTTTAATAAGTCATTATTCAGAGTACAACAATGAATTTTTTTTCAGTCTCAATTTTACATAATTTTAGAAAAACTTCTATTTTTTCATGTGGCTTGAAAATTCCAGCTTAATTTGGAAGTTCTCTACACGATCGAAAATTAGGGGAGAAGAGAGAGAATTTAGTAATTGTGGTAAGGATGTTCCAAACATAGTTATTTTCGTACTCGTATGGAAAATTTTCCGTACGTCTGAAAACGTATGGATATGTTTGAAGTATGAATCATTCCATACTCCAACGTATGGGACATTTAGTTTTCTTTGATTTTGATGAATTAGACTCTTTTGATTTGCTACTGGCTGACAAAGGCAGAGCTTGTTGGGACATCATGTTCAAAATTATCATGCCTTCTTTGAGGCTGATGATGTCATCAATGATGATGATGATGATGGGGGGGAGGAGGAGGAGGAGCATTTTGATGATGAAGATTCTCTTGCCATTGATGAAATTGAAATTAGAAATCTGAAATCTGAAAGTTAATGGCAGATATTTTTGTTTCACACATTATGCATGCTCCATGCATTATGCAACAAATTTATGATTATCTTGAATCTGAATTCTGAATCTAATGTGACCGTTGACATGTCTATGCCAAGTTGTTGTCTACATAGGAAAGTGTGATTGATCTTACAAGTTAAATCTGAAATCTGAAATTTTCTATCTATTATCTATGAAGATCGGTGACTATTTGATGGCTATTTTATGTTATATATAAGATTTTCAGATTCCTAATACTTTTTTTGGTAGATGTATGATATCCCGTATGATATTTTGAATGAAATTCCATACTTTTTTCGTACTTCCGTACCCATATGCATTTGCAGTATGGTTCACGTATGGAAAAACTATGGTTCCAAATACATAGATGAAGCAAAAAATCTTCTATTTTTAGGATCAAAATTCAGCTATTTGAAGAACTCCACTCTCATTTGCAAGATTGCAATCGAAGAGAGAGAGCTCTTCTAGCTTAAGATTCCCCCATCTATTTCATCAGCCTGTCTTCTTTCTTACCTTCACCATGAAATGCTTCTCTGCCCTCGAGTTTCCAGCCTGTTAGCTAAGGAGCAGAATCGAGCTCAATACATGGAGGTGTTTTCTCTGTTGCCCATTGAAAAGCATGGGCTACATGGGAGAGGATTTCTACCCCCTTACCTCAGAAGCATTAGTGGCATTTCTAGGTTGTGAGCATGCTATTACATGAGTTAAGTTGCCCTGATGTGATCTTTCTTCTCATGAGTCATATGCAAAAATGCGATGTCCTATGAGTACCAAAGTTGACCTAACTTTGACTTTTTTCCCCACCACAAACTCAACCAATGTTGATGAAAACTAGAGCATAGATAAATCATGGGTTGTTTTCTACGTCGATATTGATAAATTCTATGTTGACTGACCTTGACTCTTGGCATGTTCAAAGCCCCTAATTTTTGGGTTCGGGACAAAGGTACCCCAAACTTGATTTTTCTCCAGCACCTCATGTACATATATGTTATACATAACGGCTGAAATTTTCTTTTTTTCTCCTTTCTAAAGAACAAAAAAGGTAATGTCATGGGCTCAAGGTTTGCATAATTCTCTCTTACCTTAAAGAACAAATTCATAATTTTTGGAGTAGTTTTTGCAGGGATGATCTTATTGTACTCATCGTTGATAATGATCTTATTTTGTTCACCCATTTGAAGTAGATCTCCAGACGCAGTGAACGATATAATTTTGTGTTAATTAGATAACGTAAATAATATTTGGGCATATAGCTCCACCTTGCTGCTGCCTAAGCTTCTCAAGAGAGGGCAGGTATTGAGATGAGAGAGTTTAGGGAATTTATCTCAGTATGTACTCCTGTTTATTGACCCTTCCATTGCTCCCCATTGAACACTAAATGAATGCTTTCATGAATATGAAAATACAAGATGTGAAAGCCATTACCCTGTTACAGGATGTATGGTGAATCAATCTGTTAAAATCATTTAGGTTAGACCAGGATACGATTTCTTGATATTTATCCTAATCTTATTCTTTCATGTAATTTTTTGTTGTTATACTTTCTAATGCATGTGTGTTTATGCTTTATACCTTATGTTTGTAGGTTGAGATGAATCTGAAATCATAGAAGTATATATAATTCAGGATTGAGCTGTTTCATTTGTCTAGTATGGACTGTGACAGACATCTGTAAGAAAATGATCAGTCTATTTACTTATTCCATCTACAAATCCTTTTTTTAGGGCAGATAAGGGAACATGCCATTAACATCTTCAGATAAAGGGCTGCTGACATCTGGAATGCCAAGGATAATTATGCAAACTTTTCTTCATTTTTGGTTTTGTGACTGGCGATTACCACCGTTATGTGTATTCCCATTAAGAGGACTCAGAACACTCATATACTCTTTAGACAGAAAACACAGTACAGCTGAACCATAGTTGTGACCTCTCAGACAGAATTCCTCAGCTTTCACTTTTCACTCTGAAATTATACCCTGGCAGATTTTTTGTATCTATTTGAACCCCATGCACAGAAGTTACCGTTCTCCTGGAGAGGCTGCCTTCTTGGCAGTATGTCATTGTCTGCTAAGTTGGGTAGCATTACCAGCCTCTATGATTCACTGAATCCTCCCCTGAATAATTCTTTTCCAAATATGCTTTGTTGTTTCCTGCTGGAAAGCTGTTATTTATTCTGCCAAGGCAGGTGACACCCTTAAGGTCAAGGTTTTATCGTATGTTCATCTAGATAATTTCTTTTTTATCTTTCCCGTCTCTGTCTGCTCTATCCATGCATATGCATTATGTCCAGGATTTTGTTTCCCCCTTTTACATCACCCTGCCTCGTGTATTTCCTCTTCAAACTTTAAAGCAGTTTATTTATGGTGGCCCAGCAAGGGCTGACTGTGTTAGTTTTGACTCAATCCATGTGAAAGGACTATGTTTCGATGCAGGAATTGGTCTCAACTTCCATGCTGGAAGGATGGATTTCAACTCAAACTCGGGGGATGAAGGCTGCTCCCAAGCAGATGGAAATCATTCTGACTGCAGTAATCCTTTCTGTACATCGAATTTTTAGAGTTCTAGTTGTGTTACAGTTTGATATTAATGTATTTGTGACTCACACACAGGACATTGACAAGCTTGGAAAGGCTGGGGAGATAGTGAAAGTTGCAAAGGGCTATGCTCGAAATATGTTGATACCTCAGCTCCTTGCCCTCCCTAAACTTGATAAATATGTTGACCTTGTTCGCAGACAGCTTGAGGTAAGTGTATAGCTCAATTCATGTGATCGATGATGGTCTTAGAAGATCTAAATATGTTGATTCTAAGACATGTGATATTTGTTTCCAGTTAGCATATTGTTATTCTTGTTTTGAGCAGATTTTTTCTATTTAATGTCCTCCATTAGAAAAATCATGATGGGTGATTTTTGATGAATCTTTTCCTGCACGTACGTACGTACGTACGTACGTACGTATGTATGTATGTATGTATGTACGTATGTACGTACGTACGTACGTACGTACGTACATATGTATGTATGTATGTATGTATGTATGTATGTATGTATGTATGTATGTATGTATGTATGTATGTATGTATGTACGTGCATGCATACGTACGTATGTATGTATGTATCTATTTTATGTACATATGTATGTACATAGATACATGTGTATGTATGTATGTATGTATGTATGTATGTATGTGTGTGTGTGCGTGTGTATGTATGTATGTATCTATTTTATGTACATATGTATGTACATAGATACATGTGTATGTATGTATGTATGTATGTATGTATGTATGTGTGTGTGTGCGTGTGTATGTATGTATGTATGTATGTATGTATGTATGTGTTTTTGTATATACTTACATATGTATGTATGTATGTATGTATGTATGTATGTATGTATGTATGTATGTATGTATGTATGTATGTATGTATGTATGTATGTATGTATGTATGTGTGTATGTATGTATGTATGTGTGTATGTGTGTGTATATGATTGTATGTATGTATGCATGCATGTGTGTATGTATGTACGTATGTACGTATGTACATACACATGTATGTATGTATGTACGTACATATGCACATATGTATGTATGTATGTATGTACTTATGTATGTATGTTTGTTTGTATGTATGTATGTATGTATGTATGTATGTATGTATGTAGGTAGGTAGGTAGGTAGGTAGGTAGGTAGGTATGTATGTATGTATGTATGTATGTATGTATGTATGTATGACATATGTATGTATGTATGTATGTATGTATGTATGTATGTATGTATGTATGTATGTATGTATGTATGTATGCATGCATGCATGTATGTATGTATGCATGTGTGTGTGTGTATGTATGTATGTATGTATGTATGTGTGTATGTATGTGTGCATCTGCATGTGTATGTATGTGTATGTGTGTGTATATGTATTTATGTATGTATGTGTGGTTATGTCTGTGTGTGTATGCATGTGTGTGGTTATGTCTGTGTGGTTATGTCTGTGTGTGTATGTATTGATGTATGCATGTGTGTAACTACATTGATGTGTATCATAAGTTCAGTTTTTATATGCGCATTTTGGTAAGACCCATTTTTTTTCTCATGCGCGTATGCATGCATGCATATAACTCAAGCTCCAGTTGGTATGATGGTTTTGTTTTCCTATGATATTTATCTGATTGACTGGTTGAATCCTGAAGCATGCTGCTGTTTGTGATGGTTGCTATCCCTAATACACAGATGTTGCAGTGAATCTCATAATTTTTGGTGCTTATTTCAATAAGGTAGTGAAGATGGATCATCCAGAAGTGGAGACGGTGGAAGAGGTAGTTGAAGCAAAAACAGAGGAACAGTCTTTGAAAGAGTTGAATGTGATTCTCAATCGCTTGGACACACAACGTTTGGTATCTATTTTTTAAAGGTCTCCTTCTCTTACGAGATCATTATGATAGTATTCATGAATTATGTAAGTTTCTTTTAGGTTGTTAGAAGACATACACCTCGAAAAAGCAGCTCTCTTCGCAAACATATCACTCCAGAAGATTTGGTTGCTGAAGTAAGTTGAGATATGTTTGTGTTTTGGCTCTGTTTCTCATTTCTGCGAGAGAATATGCAGGCAGAAAAGGAGAGGAGCAGGGGTAATAGAGATGAAGATAGCAGAAAACTATAGGGGAGGGATTCTGAGGAGGAGCAGGGCAAAGGAGGAAAAGAAAAACAAATGATAAAGGTAGTTAGAAAATGAGACCATTGAAAAGGAGGGGGGAAACATTATATAGGTACTTGGTCTTCGTACATGAAGTGGGTCTGGCATCTGGTTATTTAGGATGTGCAACTGTTGAATAATGCTTCATGAACCCTATTAAAGTCCTTGGGTTTCTTCATCTGCTTGTATACAGATTGCATCTTGCTGCTTTAAATGGCTTGCTATAGTGAATTTTAAGTTTGTCATGGGGATGGATTCTTTGAGCATTCTCAATGTCAATCTTTCTTTTGAAAGGGCAGATTCAAATTTGTTTATAACAAGCCGACTGTGAGTATATTTTGGTAGTGATCTATGTGAACACACTTAGGATTGCAAGGGCACTTTTTCCCTTTTCGTGAGGATGTTTTTTCCCCTTAAGCTCGTACACACATCCATAACACTAATGGGCTATTTGTCTTTGTACATTCCACACTTAGTAATACATTGTGTTGTGCTTCCAATCTTCTTCTTCCTCATGCCATGCATGTGCTCCAACCTCCTGGAGCTCCAATAGTTGCTAAGTTTCAGAGGGTGCTTCTATTCAATTTTTTCAAGGTATAGTCAAATTTTTTCATCAAGGTACAATCATTAGCCATAGTTGGGAACATTGGTGTATTCCATATGTTGGCTATCACAGGTGAGTTGGATGCATGCATGATACCCTATGCATTGGTTGCAAAGAGATCCTAGAACATTGTCTAGGGATTTGAAATATATATTCTTGCAACTACGAATACTCCAAATATTGTCGATGTAGGTGGTGTTTATGATGTTGTAGGTTCTAGTGCTTGTGTAGTTCTTATTTCTCGTTCTCTTACAACTCTTGTTTCGTCCATGTCAGGTGCAAACACCCCAACCAATGCATAACAACATCGATACGATGGTAGAGATGCAACGGTGTATACCTTGCGTTGTCTATCAAGCATGATAACAAGCATGCAATTATCCTTCTTATTTGGTCGTGCAAAACAAATACGGATGCTTGGGATGCTCTTGCCACATTATATAAGACAAAAAATCAGGCTTATGTTGCGTATCTTCAAAAATAGAGAGTGAGCACATGAATGAAGGTATTTTATGTACAATTTTCTTATAAAGATCACATATTTGAAGGAGAAATTGGTTGTTGCAATAGAAATTTAGTGGGACAATGCACTTGTGTAGATCACTCTTATTGGGTTGAGTGTTTCTTATCCAAAATTTTGCTTCTACTTTTTGATTGATGATGAAGAGCAATGCAAATGCCTTAACATTTGAAGAGTTGGTTTCTGCTTTGTTGTAGGAGGATCAACCTAGGTAGAATAGGTCCATTATGCATGCAGATCAAACTTTTGTTGCTAATAAGAAAGGAAAGTCTAATACTAGATAGAAATTTGTAAATGCTATAAAGAAGGAAGACAGAGATGAGAAGACATTAGATAAATAGAAATATTGAAATGGCCTAAACTTGGTACAAAGGAGGCAAAGTAGAAAGAGGTTTGAATGGCTGATGTCAGATGGAGACACCTTTTTTTCGAAGATGGATTCTATGAACCTTGTGTAGAATGAAGAATGGGCATTTACCACATTATTTAATGATTCATGATCTCATGATCATTGTATGTCTATGCCATATGGTGGATTGTTAGACTTAGGCCAAGTGGGCTGTTACATCCTCTAAGAACCTCATTGGTAGACGAGACAAAATACAAACCATACTCGTAAAACAATAGGAGGGTGGACATCAGACTCACCCATTTGGTCTATAACATCTCTTGCATATCTTGCAGAAATCACCCATAGAGCGCTATTGCACATCTATGAGTCCAATGGCTATCGGTGTTCTCGGTTCATAACCGTACATTAGCATGAATGCATTGTACCCAATAGCTGAATGCCTAATTCTGTTGTAAGAAAACTCAATCTAAGAAAGTTAACACTCCCAATTAGACAACTGTCGGGAGACATACATGCAACATATAGTCCATAAGCTAATTTGTGAGCTCAATTTGTCCATTGATTTCCGATGATCTAAGGATGACATGCACAATTGGGTCCTTGACTTCTGGAAGATGCCTATCAGAAGTTGCTAGTGAACTTCTTATCCTGGTCACTAACAATTAACATTTTTCTCAGGCAATCTCTATAGTTTATATAGATGCTCCATGAAGAGCGGAGCTGACTCATGGCTCTTCATCGTGATGCACGTCTGTATAAACCTTGCCATCTTTGTGACTCGATCAATGAGGACCCAAATGGCATCATGACCTATTGGTTCTGAGGCAATCCAATCACAAAGTCCATGGAAATGGAAGACCATTTACTTTCGAGAACATGTAATAGATGTAGGAACGTAACACATCGTTTATTAGGCTTGCATTGAGAGCACTCATGCACATCTCTCTCAATAGAGGTCCTAATGCAATTTCAAAGTTAAAGTCCGGGGGAGTAAGCCTCGGCCGAACCTCCATTAAAAAAAAATAAATAAAATAGAGGTCCTAATGCACAACCAATAGACATACCGGCCCACTAAAGCAAAGGTATGATATATGCAAGGGTACCTTACACTTTGTGCATCATGATACTCATATAAAATACGTGAGCACATACCCTTAACATTGGGCATACACACCTTGAAAAGTACTTTATTCCTGAACGAAAAACTTCGTCGTATATTTTCTTTGATAGCCAATTGATGTATGGATGGGTTACCACAACTATTTGAGCTACCCAAGCATGATTGAATTCGTCAAACGCCACTGAAGTGGCGATCATTGTGGGAACGCCCCATGAAGAAAAGATAGAGATGAGTCCCTATGTTATTGAAAGAAAGAGCATTCACCTCAGGGATCTTGATCAGGGCATCTACCACCATGTTTGTGGTGCCCCCTGGAGTGCCTTATCTCGAAGTCGAACTTCTACATAAGCTTTGTCCACCTCATCTTATGTATTTGGAGGTCAAACCGATCATAGAGATACTTGAGAGAATGCTGATCCATCCATACCATGAAGAGGGAGCTATATACGTAATGTCTCCTAACCTTTAAAGCATTGATGATTTCCAACAATTCATTTTCTCTTGTGGTATAGTGGACATGGACATACGACTGTCAAATGCTACACGTCACCCATCCTAATAAAGAGAAACATCGATAGCCATGTCACTAGCATATGCCTTGACCATGAATGGCGTAGTTGGATCTAGAATCTGTAACATTGATGCAGAGATCACAAGCCTCTTTAGTGTCTGAAAATGCTAATTGAGCTCTTGGGTCTACTCAATGAGTGGGCTAGAACCGAGGATATTGGTATGTATACCCTTCAACAAGCAGGTGAAGGGTTTTAGCAATATGGACATGGTCTCTGATGAATTCACAAAGAAATCTTGTGGATTTTAGAAAGGTCTTCAATGGGTGAATTGTGTGGAGATTCGAGAATAGGCAAGTCAAGCACAACCTATACTTTATCCATAGTCATCGGTGTACGGTGACATGTCCTAGGAACAATGACAAGACTTGGACCATCCTAGGTACTTCAATCGAGTTTCACACTCAAAATATGCTGATTTTGAGATCAATTTTAAATGAAAACCATTCGTAATGGTTTTCTTAACTTCTAAGAACGCAAATAAATAAGAAACTAGTAAAAACAAGTTTTTAAAGGTGAAATATACAAAAACAAGTGGTGTGTCATTGTTTTAGTGTAGATAAGCAATCATCAATGACTTATCATTGTTCAAGCTATCACTTATATGGGGGACAATAGTGAACAAGCCCATCATACATCATTGACGATATTTAAGGAACAAACCAGTGAAGCACATCTATATTATCATGATTTCATAGAAAGGATTACATCGATTTAGGATGATCAATGATCAATCATTGTATCGTTTTGATTGTTACTACATATGAAAAAACATGGCCCATATGGCATAAATGATGGATAGCTCAAATGTCAAGGAGAATCCAAGTGGGGAGTCGGTGCTACACTAGTAGAGATAGTAGCTCATGGTGCAATATGAATTTCCACTCGTTCAATGTATTTCGCATCCTGTGGCTCTTCTTCATGTTCTTTGACTTGCACTTTGTTGTCTCCGTCTCCCATTCTATAAAAGGATTTGAAGCCATGCTTTGAGTCTTGCGAAGTATGCTCCTAGCATGAAACATGGGGTTTGTGGCTAGGTATACACTCCTCATAGTATCACGATTCACAATAGATAGGTATCTCCTTGACCTGCATATTTAAGTCTTCAAGTAGCTTCTTTAGCCACATGACTTTTTTATCAAAGTACCATTGGATGCAATAAAGCATGTATGTAAAGGAAAGAAGTGCCTCTTAGAGCATACTTTTTGTCGCATAATGGAGTGCCAAACTGGGCAATAGATGTGTACTAGTGCTAAAAGATTTTTTTCGTATGACATAGTCCAATGATGCTTTGGATGGGCTTAAGCTTGGGGCTCCTCATGCAGTAAGATTAGAAAATGCGAAGGTCCAATTTGCAAATGAGTTCTTGGAAGAAATGGATGTTATGCTTACACTTGCGAAACTATGGGAAAATCTCAAGATAATAGCTTGAGTTTATGCTGGTCCTCAAAGGAGGGAAATTATCGTTGAGGTAGAAGAGCATTTCTGTCTCATTCAATTACCCTCATGGCTCTTATCATTTACAAAACTGGATTTTAAGCTGCTGTGAAGGCTTCTTGAAGAACGCATCTATCATTACGACAGCTTAGGAAAGCAAATCTCAGAAGCCCAGTCTTGTCTGCCTCTAAATGGGCTAAATTTCTCCTTATCACAGGAGTGCATGCTTAATTGCATTGCCGTAATGCATTGCTTTGCAAGCATGTGTGTAATTACTAATCTGCCTGTGAGAGGCACGGTGAATTTGATACATGGAGACATTACTTAGGATGGACAACTTAAAATGTACCTTGCTTCTCTCTCTATAGAATTTGTATATGTGTGCCCCACACTTTCACATGGTATGCCTGGATTCATCTTGATTTATAGAGTTGTTTCTGATTCAAGTCTGAGTCATGACTTCTGATGGAAATGTGTCTTTTAACAGGTCTGCTAATAATGTCCAGATGGTTTCTCAGGTGACCAAGAATTTTGGCAAATTATTAATAACAAAAGTAATACCTAGGTCCTACATCATACATGACAAAGTACAATGGACATCAATCGCTATCAAACTTGAAACCTGATACAAATGATGACCACATGGCATAGGTCCTGGTATAGTATATCATACATGGTATAGTTTATAATTATTTAGTTCTCTTTAAACATGTCTCATAGGTTTTCCTGGAGAGCATTGTGCTCATAGTCTTACACTTACTATTTGTTTTGAAACTACACTATGCAAATAGGATGATAAGGAAAAAGGTTCTTTTTATGTTTATTGATGTGTTGAAGTAAAATAACCAAGTACTTGTGTTCATGGCTACAAGATCTATATTGAAGTGGAGCTATTAACTGTTTTTCTTTACATTGGACAAAAGGTACCTGTTTACAAACATGTCTATTATTGTAGTTTTAAGAAGCTCGTATTGGCACTTGAAGATGTCTTGAGCAATGGAGAGGCTTCCAGCCTGCTCTTGTCTCTTGATGTCTAGTCCTTAGCCTCACCGCAGAAGAACAGCTCTCATTGCCATCACACCATGTAAGCTCTCAGATGTATGCCGCATGCACACTAAAATTTTTACACAATTCTGTGCTGCAGGGTAAACTTCCCAAGCTTTGAGAGGAATAGAAAAAGGGGGGCGACCCATCACCTCTGGGAGGAAAAAAGTGAAGAGTTTTTGATGGGGAAATGATAAAGCAGAGGAATAGTGGAGGGATAATGGGTCAGGAATGTTTATTATTTTTTCTTTGGGAGGATCAGATGAAGCACATTGCCTGAGCTCTTGTTGTGTCTTATTCGCTTTGGACAACTTGTTTTGTGTTTTATATGAATTCTGGATAGTGTAGTAGATATTGAATCGATGTTTTCTTTGAACAACCAAAATTAGGTGAAGAAGCAACAGAATATACAGCTTGAAGAGATTAATCTTGAGATGACATCGGTGATCGATGCATTAGGGGAGTATGAAATCCCTCTTCGCTTGCCACGGTCAGTGCAAATTCCAGGCGGAAAAGCAAAGATCTTTTTGAAAGTGAAAGTCAGGAGGGCATGACATGCCCATATGCTCTTCAGAATAAAGAATATGTTCAGATGATAAAGAATCCAGGTTTGATATGAGAATGTGTCACAATCATTATTGTATTTTGAAATCTGCCTGGTCATCCAAGCTTGGAGTGTGATTGCTGGAGCTGTTTTGCTTTGGAAAAGCTGTGAAGAGCATCACTATTTTATTAGCACTTTGTGATAGGATTATATGAGTTCAATTCATTTTTTCTATACCAACAGCAGCCTCTAACATCCAGGACAAGGGGTATAATTTGTTCTCTTCTAAATTGATACCCTCACTCATCTAAAAGGATGTTTTTGATCTTGTCATCTGGATGCAGTTGTAATTGTTGGAAGTTTCGAGAGTTTTCTGTTAATTTCCCATAGTTCTGGCAGATATACCTGTTTGTTTCTCTAGTTTATGCTTTCTTTTTCTTTTCTTTTCTTTTGGTTTTTGTTTTCTTTTGCTTTTGTGTCAAACCTTTCTTTAGTTTTTATTTTTGCTTATTTGTTTGTTTGTTTGTTTTTGGTTTTAATTGCTTAACCATTTGTTGGATAGTATGTAATGACAGCTTAGTTGTATGATGATTCTGTTCATACGGACAGGTATACATGAAAATGTTACGGATTGATGAAGGGAATCATTTCCACTTTGACCTTGTATGTTTGCTATACCTGCTCATGTTTGGGTGTTTTGATGCTTACACATCAGCAAAACTTACGGTGGCATTCATTTGGTCATCTCAAATAATGAATGTCTTGTTCTTGTGAAAGTTGGTTACAGAAATGTGATAGATTCCTTTGTTGACCCCATCACGTGCGTTCCTATCTAAGATTATTAGCTTCATATTGATCAAATGACAAAAGGGATTGTGGATGTTTCTTTACTGCATTAGATAATCTTTCCTGGTGTCTTGTAGAATAGCCAAGGGTAACATGAGTGTTAGTGCGAAATCCTTTTTATCCTGAATGGAAAAATAGGTGAAGAAAGTTGAAAATCGAATATTATCTTCCGAGGACTAGGCATGTTTCTCCTAACAGATCCATCTTGAAGTGCCCGTCAACTTTCTCCAACAACCGGCACATGCAATAAAGACTGTTCATCTTATTCACACTCAATAATTTCGTTGTTAAGCAGCAGGAAACAAAGGAGAATCTCACATCATACAGTAAATGATCGACAGATTCTTTAAACTGGGAAGCTATCACATTTTTCTATTTCGAGGAACTCAGATATTATACAGAAGCGTGGGTGGGCTATGCCTTTATCAAGTCTTGATATGTCCCACACTATTTTTTAGACTGGAATTATTGAACTGAAATTATAATTTGAATAGGCATTAAATCTTTGGGATCCCTCATATCTCACAAAGTAGGGGCATGCCACAGCTCAAGGCTACAGCTGAGAGGCGAATCATTGTACAACTTAAAGATACACTGGTTAAATACCAAAAGCATCAAAAGTGTGTGCTGCTCATTGTTTTCAGTTCGGAGGCACAGTAATTTTTTGGCCTGATGAACCATTGATTTGGCTTAAAGGTCCAGCATAGAGGAGGCTATACTATGTTCTCGCACATGGCTTGAACTTGTGACCATGTCTTCATGAGTGTAGCCATTTTACTGCGACATGATGTCTGTTGGACTGAACTATTAACTTAATCAATATGTAGGTTTGATAATGTTTATAACGATGTTCTTTACAGCAAGGATTCCCGATCTTGCATGTAGCTAAGGCTATAGATGGGGGTATCATCATGCAGCAGTTGATAATGTATGACCTTTTTGAGGTGGTTTCTAAGGAAGTTCTTGAAAGAGCATTTTTCTTGAGCAGGAGACTGTCATATTCTACTGAAATGTAGCTCATGTGTTCCAGTGGAAGCTTGTGAAAGTCATGGAGTTGTTGTATACATGTGCCTTGTATGGGTGTAACTAGTAGACCCACCCTCTTTCCTATGGCTAGCTTTTCGTCATTTAGCTAAAAGTTTAAGAAAGTTTTTGCGTACGCTACCTTTTTCTGCACCAAATAAAAATGAAGTGTGCTCAACCTTAGGTAGGAAGCAAGCACAGGTGGAATCATTACTTGAAATGTGGAAATTTGGCTTGTGCTTATGTTCATTATGGAAATCTAGGACATTATTGAAAGAATTGTCCCATCTTGAGAGCTGGACGAGCTAAATGAACCTCGTCTTGCCTAGGGGGAAAGATTCTTGTCCCAGAGGAGAATGTCCTTGGGAAACAAAGGATTAAACCTGCGGCTATAATGGTGGCTAACATAATGGAGAATAAGAATAGAAACAACACTCTCACCTCTTGAGGCGGAGGTCATGGGTTCAATCCTCCCTTCGGGCTGCTGGACATGTATGGGCCATAGGCCAGCTTATGTCTCAGTTGTATTTGCGATCAAGCCGCTCAAACCAGATGCCTTCGGGCAGTCCTTTTCTAGTATTGCTATGGAATACGGGGGATCCCATGGTACTATGCCCTTGATCTGTACAGTTGTTCTCTCAATCTACTTCAGGCAAGGGAGATTAGGGTCCGGCCGAAATTCCTGAAAAAAGAAAAAAACAAAAAACAGAAACAGCCATACTCTCCTTTGCTATTGTTGCTCAAGGTCCAGTGTTGAATGGTACTTCAAATAAGAATGTGGGCAATGCTGTTGGAGTTTAAGGTCTGTAGAAGCACACGAAAAGCACAAGGAAGAAGAAGAAGCTTGGAGCACAACACACAATACTAAATGTATTACCAAGAGAACGCACAAAGATAAGTAACTTGTTAGGGCTATAGGCATATATACAAGCTGGAGGAAAAGACCTAAAGAGGGAAAAAAGTTCCTTGGCAGTCTTGGTGCGTTCGCACATTTCACTTTTTAAAATATATAAACAAATCCTCCCTGGGAGTGATGCGGTTAATGAGGAGTTGGCACTCATGTATAAGGAAGTGGCAAGCTATGTGGAATCAATCCACAAAAGGAAGGAAGCCCAAAGCTTTGCGGAAAGCTTTAAACTTCAGAACCTTTGTGAAAAGGTCTGCAATGTTCTCTTATGTGGGCACATATGCCAAATTGATCTCTCCAACAGAGAACCTCTCCCTGACATAATGGTAGTGAATTTCAATGTGCTTATTGCGAGCATGGGACACAGGGTTCCTCGCAATTGTCAATGCACTTTGACTCTCAGTGAAGATGGTGGTGGCAGGAGATTGACCAACACCCAAATCAGCCATAAGGCGTCTGAGCCACATACACTCAACAGTCGCTGTGAAAGCTTCTCTATACTCAACCTCACAACTGGAAGTGGCCACAATAGGCTTCCATAGTAGGCGGCTGCTTGTTCAACCAAGACCTATATGAGCTCCCAAGCATAAAGCAAAAGCCATTGGTGAATATACGAGTGTCATAGCAACCAACCAAGTCATAGTAAGAAAAAGCATGTAAATCTGGCGGTAGTGATCCCCTGGGGATAAAACAATCCAAGTAGTTGGGTACCACTCAAGTAGCAAAAGATGCGCTTAACCACCTGCCAATGCTTGACACTTGGGCAATGCATAAACCTGCTCATCTGTGAGACAACAAACTGAATATCTAGCCGAGTAATGCGCAAGTAAATCAAGCATCCAACAACTTGTTGATAGTGAACAACATCAAATGCATCTCCAACATCATGAAGACTCAATCGTAAACCCGTCTCTATAGGAGTGGCAATAGGTTTGTAGTCTTCAAGGCTAAAAGCATGCAATAATGTGTCAACATATTTGGTTTGACACAAAGCCATTCCACCATTAATTTGCATAAACTGAATGCCCAAATAATGATGCAAATGCCCCTAATTTGACATCTCTAATGAGGCATGTAAATCAGCCTTAGAATCAACAATATGCTTCTCATGAGGACCAGTGAGTAGCATGTCATCAACATAGATAACAATGATTAGAAGCACATCATTTGCACATTCAACATATAAGGTGCTCTCAGTTGGACTGTTCTCGACCATGTGCAATTAGATAGGCATGTATCTTTTCGTACCAAGCACATGGTGCTTGTTTCAAACCATATAATATCTTTTTTAACTTGCACACTTTGTTTTTATGCCCTTTTTGCACAAATCCACTAGGTTTGAAAAACATACACTTCTCCATGCAAGTCACCATTCACAAATGCAGTTTTGATGTCCAACTTATGTACATTCCAACCATGATGAGCTGCAAGTACACAGATCCTATGAACAGTAGTCATTCGACAAGTAGGAGCAAAGTCTAATCAAAATCAATGCCTCTTTCTTGAGCATAACCCTTTGCAACAAGCTTAGCCTTATACTTGTTAAGTGTTCCATCATACTTAAACTTCAGCTTGTATACCCAATCAGTACCAATGGCCTTCTTGCCACGAGGCAAATCACATAAAGGCCAAGTACTATTTTTCATAATAGCATCATATTCTGATTGCATAGAAGCCATCTAATTTTCAAAATTTTATGCTTTATCAAGCGAAACAGGCTCATTCTCATCATAGAGACTAGAGACAACCATAGCATAGTAGTCTGATGCAAAAAAAGCACTGTGAGGGTCAGAACGAGTATGATATGACAAAGGTGCATCTAATTTGCTGTCATTCAAAGTTTGCACTAGCCGTTTTGGCATAGTTTAGATTTCTATAGGCATAGCAAACTAGCAAAATTTAGATGACCAAAGCATGCATGCCAAAGCTTTGCATTTGACATAGCATGAGAATTTTGAACGGCATATGTTGAATCATTCATAGATTTTGCATAATCTATGAGCTTATACAACCCACAACATAAAATGCCAAAAGAAATAATGATGTCGCCATTTGACACATCATGAACTGTAAATCTGTCATCAACAAATTTCACGACCAAGCCAATCTTGGCTAATGCTAAAATTGATAACAGGTTTTGCTTAATCCCTGGCATAAGCATTTGACAATGTAAAAGAACTACCATTAGCAGTAGTCAGAATGATCTTACTAACACGTATAACAAGATAAGAGGAGTTGTTGGCACATGTGACAATATTCCCTATAGGGACATGCCTAAGTGAAGTGGAGAAATTGTGTTGCAAGTTAATATGTTTAGTTGCTTCACTATCAAAGTACCAATCATCTGAGTCTACTGCAGAGGCACACTATTTATGAGAAGACAGGTCATAATTGCAAATAATAGTAAATGCCCATTCTTCATTTTGCACAAGATTAACAAATTTTGTTTTTGGTGTAGAGGCCTCTGTAGCAACCATTTTAGTCTCTTTCTTCTTTGCCTCTTTTGCAACCAATTTTGGGCTAGTCTTTATGACATGATAATTTTCTTTACATTATTTGCAAAACAGTCTATGCTTTTTTGTTTTCTTCTCATCTCTATCATCCTTCTTTGATTGTGCAGAATTAGCAGATTTTTGCCTGCTAGTAGAGCTCCATTTACCTTAGCATTTCTGACTAGCCATGAAAGCTTGATTTGCAACACACATAATGGAATTGTTCTGCCTAGATTGATCGTCCTGCAACAGAAGAAATACTAACTCCTCAAATGTCAAGGCATTTGGATTGTCTTTCATCATCAATTGAAGAGTCGAAGCAAAATTGTGATATGAATTTGGAAGACCATTGAGAACAGTCTGCACAAGTGAACTATAAGGAAAGACTTCATCAGCGAAAATCAAGTGCTCCTTCAAATCTTTGATCTTTATTAAAAACTGTCCATGGGATCTCCTTCATTTTTGTGTTGACTCTCCAACTGTTTTCGGAGGTAAGCAACATGAGCCTCATTCCTTGCTTGGTATAAAATGCAAGTCTATCCCAAGCATCATTTGCTATTATGCAAGAGTGAATATGAGGAATGTAAGAAAAAAACAGCACAGCCGAATAGACCTATAGACAGAAAAAGATAGATGCAAACTGAGAGATAGAGAACTCAAATTCTTAGATTGTCGAGCATAA